>JAKSZT010053882.1:7887205-8317750 GCA_026826555.1 Tolypeutes matacus | reverse complement strand
AGAATCCAAAGTCCTTTCCATGGTTTATGAGGTCCTAGTTGACGTAGTACTTCTCCAATCAAATCCCTTCCAGCTATTCCAGTCCCACGGCCTTCTCACTGGTACTTGAACCTGATAAGCATGACCTGGACTCAGGACCTTGTCTTGTTCCATCCTCTGCCTTCAATGATCTTCCCCCAAATTGAAGCTGTAATCCAACAGTTTAGGCAGATCTTTACTCAAATGGCACCTTGTTAAAGACACTGTTCTTGATAGCATTCTATCTCCATTATTCTGTTTTATCTTTATAACATTAATCCAACTAGACTTTTAAATGAATATTTCTGAAAATTTCAGTACTCACTTCCTTAAAAAAAATATATGTACATGCATGTGTATGTATATATATATTTATCAGCATATATATCCTGACTAGATATTTCTATGTATGTGTATAATGAAGGAACAGAACTGTGTAATTATAGAAAATGATTTTATTCTTTTCCTCAATTTCCCTTTGAACATGCTTGGTCAATTTGGCTTTTCTGTCCTAATATGATCTCTTGGGCATACCTCCTTAACATTTCTGGTCACTCTGAAATAATATATAATCTCATTTTTCAAAGTTTAAAATCTAGTTCAGTTTATTATGAAAGTTTCATTCCCTGATCTAATTTAAATCTTCTTCTAAACAACTGGTTTGGGCCTGACACAACTCAGTCAGCTGCAATGAGGAAGAGTGTCTTGGCTGGCTCCTTCACTCTTCATCTTACCACTCTGTATCTCTCCTAATCTTCTGCAACTCAGAATCCTGCCTCTGGCTCCTCAGGGGGTAATAAGGAACATTTAAGGTCATAGGGGTGGCAGATGCCCAATTAGCGACCCTTTCTTTTATGGAGAAGTTTTGTGGATTCCTCAGAGATCTTCCCATGTAGGGGTAGGTCTTCTGTTGGAAAATATTCTCTAGTTTTGACTGAATGCATACAATTCCTCATCAGCTTCTGCATATGGTGGTACAACTCCACTTTTTCCTTGGGTTTCCCTTTAGGGCTTCTCAAATTGATTCAAGACCAGCTATCCTGTGTGAATCCACTTGGTGTAGAGGAAAATTCCTTTATTCTTGCCGTTCAGTTTTCACTCTGCCATCACCATTGGTGGAAGTGCAGCCACCTCCCTCTGAAGGCGCTACTCCTCTTCCTGCTCTGGCTAGTCAACCACTTTCCTTTAGACTTCTGTGTGTCCTCCCAAATTCCAGGTGACACATGTTTTGAACAGCTATCTTGAAGTCCCCTTCACTTGGTCCCATCCACAACTACCTTCAAAGAAATCCTCTTTCCATCAGTCTCCTGACTGATATTTACACATACCTTCAAGGAACAGTTACTCAACCAGTTTCACAACCTTTTAACATGTCCTGTATAGAAGTTCTAACATGTTGATCTTGACCCTTGGAACTCTGGCCAAAACTCTAAGAAAAAAGAGAATCTCATGCCTAACATATTTAACATTTTGTCACACACATATTCAATGAATAGTTCACACATTTATATCTATGCCTCTTTTAAAAAGTAGGCTATGTTTGCTTGTTTTGTCATTGCAGAAGCCATACAACTCAAAGAAATACGAATTGGTTCATTATTCCTTATACATATGCTATAGAAATAAGTAAAGTTATATAAAATATAAATATATGTATTTAAATGGTGGTTATATATTTTATTTATATAAACAACATACATATTTAATAGTTTTTTTTTTAAACAGGAAGAAAGTCAATGACAGTATTTGTTACTATAGTTGAAATTCCGTTGTAGTGAGGGCATTATTTTAAGGGAAAAATACAGTGAATGAGTTTTAGGCAATTGAGAAGATTACCTGCAAATCTCTTCAGCAGTTTGTCTATAATGACACAGAATTTGTGAATAATATCAAAGAAAATTAAGTAGCTTTAATATTTTTACAATAAATGAGCTTTTCTTTACACCCCTCCTTAAAAGCAAAGAGAAACAATTTTTGAGAGAATAATGGTAAAGCATTGTGAAAGAAATGGAAAATGCTAAGGAACTATTTTTGTGCCTCATTATACATCTTTAATTGCTGATTAAGTATACCAGATTTGCTTAAACAGTTACTGTCAAACATAGCAGCAGTAGACTCTCTGGAAAAGAAACAATTATTGTACTGTCTGCTTGTGGAACATGGACCAAACAAATACTGATGGACTCCCAGACAGTATGGAGGCTCTGCCCAGACTGGGCCACTTGGCTAGTGATAGGGCTATTGGAGCATCTGGCCTTTGAAAGTCTGAAACTTGAATTTGCCAAATTTGGCAATGGACTTAAACTTCTTCAACAACAACAAAAAAATACAAACAAAACCTGAGACAATAAAATCCAGGGTTATCGGAATAATTCAGACAGTCTTTATCATTTCTAGTTTTATTCAGGCCTTGAGGAGAGAAGTTTGGGTATAAAATCCCCAAGTCCTTGTACTTAGAATAATAATTTAACCAGTTGCTAAAGAGTGGGGAAAGGGAATTGGTTCTGCTCTCTCCAGATAGGGTGTTCATTTACATGATTGCAACATTGTAATGGGCTGAAGCCATTAGTGACCTAGTCTTTTGAAGCAAGTTTAAAATTTCATTTCACAGTATGGAAGAATATGTGTATTCAAATATCATGGTCATTTATTAATAATAAATAAACCAATCTTTTCTGATTTGGTCCTGGGTATTCCTTTTAAATTGAAAAGTAGGAAATTGCTAACAAAACCCAAATTTCACATTTACTCACCATCACTAGCTAATTGTGTATCCTATATTCAGAAAGAGACAGCAACACTAAGGTCAAATCTCTGAAATCAGAGAGAATTAAAAATTGAAAACAAATATCTAAGAAAATGAAGAGAAATATTATTTTTGCTTTAATTACCTGGATAACACTGATCAAGATATTATGTACAATAGATCTAAAAAAGAATGATCTCTGTTCTATTTAGAATTGCTTGTCTCAAGGGAAAAACAATTCACACTATCCATCTAGAGACACAATGTGAGTCCATGATAACTTGAGGACAGAAATCAGTGAACATTTAGACCTTATGGTAACTGCAGTTTGGAAACTATAAGGAAAGAAAGCCACACTCTTAAGGATATGTGGTAGGTCATTTCTTCTATCCACTTCATCTTTTGCCATCATAGATTCTCAGCTTTATGGCTTACTCAAGAGAAGTCCAATAGAACTGTGCTTCATTCCTATCTTTATTTCCCACCTTTATGATGGGGGAAATTGAATTAAACCTTCCATGTTTCATATTTCTCTTCAGTTATACAACACATCTTACCAACAGTGTTAATAGTGATATGAGGTTTAAAAGAGATAGTGGATGGTGAACATTCAGCATAGTTCCAGGCATAGAGTAAATATTCAACATATCTTAGCCATATTTTCCCCTTTCTGCCACTGATATCTGGCCTATAATGACTTACCCAGTCTGGGAGATTATATAATTTTCCACAGCCAATTAACTTATCCAAGATGCTCAATTCCTTATATCCAAAAGGAGAATTTGATAACTTCCATGCCTATGGGCAGTCTGCCTTTTCATCAGAGATCTATCACTGGTCCAATCGCCCATGCTTGGGGGACCTAAGAGAAAATATGGAGTAAAAGGTTCCATTGTTCACACAGCAGGAGTTGTGGTAGTGAAGACGATGGCAGAAATCCTTAGTAAACGTTGTCACTGGTATGGTGTAGGTTCAGTCTCAGTATTGTCATACCGTGTAGATAATTGTTTCCAAATGTAATTTAAGGATTTTCTTAATTTTCAGGTTTCCATTATTGATAAGTGTTTTGGACAATTTCCAATTCTTCCCTTCCCTCTGATGTCATGGGGTAGAGTCTGTATCTAAACATGAGAAATAACTGGTTGTCAATATCACTGAATTGGTCAGTATTGTTTGTCACAGCAGGTCCTCACAATCAATCCAGAAGTCCACAGTGCTGCTGCAATCAGGATTGATTATTACAAAAGCCAGCTGTGGCTCATCTATTTCATTGCAGATGGCCACAGCCTTTGATTCCATTGAGAAAAGTGATTTGTCACCAAAATATCAAATGCTGCCTTCACAATATTTTACTTTTAAAGATATAGGGAGGATAAATGACCATTTGGAGCTGAATGTGGATTTATCAGACCTGTTACTGAGAGTCTTTTTTGTATTGCAAGTGGTAAAATGGAGGTTGTTGGTTCCTAGTTTTAAAGCTGCTTTACATAAATAAATTTCATTGAGTTCAACTGGCCATAATTTTTGGTCCTTGCCTTGCATTCACATGGCTTATGCCTAGGTTCTTGATTTAAGCAATCCATGTAACTCCCTCTATAAAGACAAATGTATCACCCCAGACATAATATATGAAGTTTCTAACAAATGGTTTTATTGTTGCACTTATTGCTTCCCAATTTTGATAAGCATTTAAGTTTCCATACAAAATTACTTTATTCATTTCAGTAATAAAGAGAAATAGATGAAAAAGAAGTTTGATTTAAAAGTCTCTGTTTTGCTCAAGATAAGCTGGTATAAAGACATTTGTCAAAAGTACTAAGGATGGGTTTTTCAAAAGCTCACTGCTAATTTGAACCCTATCAAAGGAACACACATATGTGCACCCATTTTTCAGTACAAATCAGGAAACATGAATAATTGAAGTGCTTTTGTGCTCCAAATTTTCATTAAATATAACTCGAATGCTTGTCCTAGTCCTCAGTCTTGTGTCAGGTTTACTTTAGCAAAATGAATTAAAGGAATAATGGACCAAATAAAGCTTTCTATCAAGAATCTATACTAACTGAGTAAAACAAAGTTTCAGAAAAGTAATGGATTTTGTAGGCTCCACTAACTGTATATTTTTATTATTTTAAGGGTATTTTGGTCATTCAAATTGATGGTCTTCATTACCTAAAAGAAATCAGGTTGCTACCCAGAGTAATACACTCCCAAAAGAATGAAAACAAAAACAAAAACAAAAAACAAAAAACATATTCCAGGGATGAATTCAGGAAATCTTGCTTAATAAATTGCTGCAAAATCTTGCTTAATAAATTTCTTTTCTTAGAAAAGTAAATGACAGTAGATTTTAATGATTTTAAATGACAGAAGTAAATGACAGTAGATTTTAATGAGACAAATCATGTACATTTTCAGGATGTTATTTGATAATTTGTAAAGCATATATAAGTCACAAGACACAATTCTGGGTAAAATATTTTTGTAATTTTATTGTACTCATTCCACATTTTTATTTAAAAGAGAACACATTGTCTGTTTGGATTTTATGAACAACCTGGGACATAAACTTCCAGTAAAGCTTGTGGAATTTATGTGGTTAGACAACCTTGGATTCTGAATCTATCTACAATCCTGTCCAGTCATCAGATGTCTAGATATTTGCTTTATTGTTTTGTCCTTCAAAACAATATGTATATAAAAGAAATGATGCTATTTATCAGAAACTCTTAAAGGGGATGGAAAAGCAGCAAGGATCAATAGATTAATATTTATAAACCATAATTCAGGTGATAAAAAGTTTGCAAATGCATAAAATAAACATTATGTTAATGATAGACTATTGATCATTTAAAAAATTGCATTTCTCCAGGGTAACACCATTCATTTGTTCCGTAGGTTGTGTGGTTCACTGTTGGACTCAGATAGATATTAAGTAATAGTAATAATTATCATTTAATAACCCAAGACTTATGTTGAGAGCAGAGGTCTCAATATGTTTTCTACAGGGTTTTATTTTTATTATTTTTATCATCAAAATTATCTTCCTGAGACATGAAACAAAGAAAATCTTTCATAATGCCTGGTCAAATAAAGTTAAGCATATTCTAAGATGGCATAATAAACTTCTCCTGCTCTAGTTTTTCACTTAGAAATCTCATTAAAAAATTCATTTTAAAAATAATTTACATTTTGTCTAGTGCTTTTAACTTTTTCAAAGGATTTCCTATATTTATATTTCATGTGCCACTTATGACAACCAAATGAAATATGTAGATATATAGGAAGGTCAGGGAGGAATTTCTATTCCTCAATCCAACTGATACCAACATTCTTCTCAACATCCAGATTCTAAACTTTTCTTTAATCTCTATTTTGTTTCCTTGCTCACTACCTTGAATCAATTGTCAGACCCATGGATTCCTAAACCAAAATTTCACTGACTCCCGTCATTTCTTTCTATTGCCATTGCCATCTAGCTTAGGTCTCATTTCTTTTAATATGTACCATTGTCATAATTTTCAAATTTAATTTTCTACCACTGGCTCTGCCTTTCTTAATTCATCATTGAATTCATTACCAAAGAGCCACTTGGTTACTATCCCTGCTCAAAACCTTCCATGGTTCCCTACTGCACCACTGTAAATACAAATTCAGTAGTCCAATTTCTTTTTTTGGAGGGCCTTGAAAAACTTTATTGTTTAAATTTGGTTCATGGCTTAATTAGAGGCCTACAAGGTAGGTGATTAAAAACATGCCTCCTGGCTGGAGGTTGGGGCTCAAGAAGAAAGCTGGATTCCAGAGGAATGCATAGAGGATCCCAAAGGCCTCTGGGCTCTAAAGCCTACTAGTCATGCTTGAGGGTGAGCCTTTCACAGTAATACTTGCCTAGCCTGAAGGTTGGTCAGCCTCTAGCAGCTTGTCAGCTGGTCACCCATCTTCCTGATGAGTTTCACCTACTCTAGGAAATGCCTGTACAAGAAGTCACAGAGATGAGTGTCTGTGTTGGTAAAACCCAGAGCATGCAGATCCAAAAGGTACTGGTTCAGTTTCTTATCCAGGACCATGGCAGCTTCCATGGCATCCAGGGTTTTACCCTACTCATCTTGTGATGGTTACTGTATGTCTTGGAGGAGAGCATGGTCGCTGTGCTGGCTTTGCATCTTCAAGAGACCTTTGGGGCTCTCATGCTTCTCTTTGGCCATCTCGAGGAAGAAAAAGTTGGCGCCCTGCAGGACCACATTATCGTGATGGGAATAGAAGCCAAGAGAGAGATAGGTGTGGTAGGCCCACAGTTATAGGTTGACCAGGCAGTTGATGGAGGCTACCATATCAATGGGATAATTTTGACAGATCTGGGAGCTCATGGTTAGTGGACTATGAGGAGCTAACAACAAAAAACTGGGGTTAGCTGGTCCCAGAAGCAGTGGATGGCTGAGAGGATGGTCCTTTAGTTTGCAACTGGAGATCAAGTTGGAGGTTGATCCGAGGCTGAAAGGCAGGAGATGGGTGGTAAATAGGTGGGGATTGACAGGTGTGAGGGATGGGGGTGGGTAGTAGGCCGTGGGTCTGTTCCATTCCAATACTGTCAAAGCAAGAGACAGATCCGTGGGACCATTGGGAACCGTGAGACTACCCAACATGCTGTTCAAATTTCCTTTCTCAATCTTAAATTTTGAATAAAAAGCAAACTTTGGAATTGGTTTGAACTAAATTTGAATTTTACATCTAACAATTACTTTTTCTAAACTAGCAAATGTTACTTAAAATCTTGGAACCCATCTTAGGATTGTTGTGGAGTATAAATGAAACAAATGATTATAGTAATTAGACAAATATTTTTCAAATACCTGTATGTGCCAGGTATTGTTCTAAGACTGGTTATAAAACAGGAAACAAGATATTATAGGAAGATGCACAGTAATCAAATAAATAGTATGTACAAACATTAGTTTTTTAAAAAATAAACTTGTTTTATAATAGTTTCAGATTTAGAGAGAAATTATGAAGATAGTGTAAAGTACTGTGACACCCCTTTTCCTTTATTATAAATATTTTACATAAGTACTACGGCATTTGCCACAATTAATGAACCAATATTGACACACTGTCATTAACTAAAGTCCATACTTTATTCAGATTTCCTTAGTTTTTACCTAATGTCCTTTTTCTATACTAGTATCCCATACGGGATACCACATTACATTTTGTTGTCATGCCTGCTTAGGTAACTCTTGGCTGTGACAGTTTCTCAGACTTGCCTTGTTTTGGATCATTTTAATCTTGGGTAGAGAAAAGTAATATGAAGAAAAATAAGTCTGAGTGAAGGATTAGGGAGTAAAGGGAGCTATTATTTTAGATGGCTTGACTAGGCAAGTTCTTTTATGAGGAGATAACATTTGAAATAAAATTGGAATGCATTATGAGATCCAGTCATACAATTATCTAAGGAAAGATATTTCCAAGCCCAAGAAATGGCAGTGTAGAAGCCCTGAAGTAGGGCACTGGTAGATTTCAAAAGTAGCATGTGATGTAACATTTATGTAATCTAAGTATCTTTAAAATATAAATTAAAATTTAAATTATATATATATAATTTTTAAAAAGTAGCACGTGAGCTAGTATGGGCAGAATTGAGTGAGAAATAGTGGTAGCTACTGAGGTCAGAGTGGCAGATATGAGGATTACATGGCAAAGGTTTTGAATTTTATTTTGAAAGAAATGGGAAGTCTTTGGAGCATTTTGAGCAAGAGGCTAATGGAGTTTGATATTTATGTTCTTAATATATGTATATATAATTTTACTATTTTGATATTGCTATCAAAATATTTTTTGATTACCATCCACAGCCTCTAAACTATAGCTTGTATAGATTACTTGTTCTCTTATCATGCTCCAGGCTGTCCTCTCCCTGGCTTTTATTACCCCTTTGCAGGAAACGTTTCTGCCATCTCTCTTTGTCAGAATCCAATCCAATCTCAAGGCCTATCTCAAGTGTGCCTGCTTCTAGAAAACCTTTTCCAATCCTTCTCACTTGGACACATTCTTTCTCATGTGTGATCCCCCGAGCAATATGATTATAAGGAACTATTATAAGATTTGGAATTGTCTAGGCTGGTGTTTGAATCCAGGCTTAATCTACAAATAATTAGCTTACTCTGAGCCTGAGTTATTTATGTGCACAATGGGTATATTTAATTGCTTTATGAGGTTGTTTTCCAAGTTTAAATGAGAAAATATAAAAGAAACTCAAGAACAATAACTATTCAGAGTAAATTCCTCAAACTTTGGCTATCACACTTACCTGATTCCTCCTTTGAAATTAGTTATTTATATTTTTATATTCTTTAAATTTCATCTAGTACCTACTATGTGTAAACTGCTTTGTTGAATGCTGCAGGTGAAAATAGGAGGTGAAAAGAATAAAAAGATTATAATAGAGGTCCTGCACTCAAGGAAGATTTTCATTTGAGTAGGGGACATAGACATGTACACATATACACAAGTGAGTGAATGGAAGGAGGAGAAAAGTGATGAGAATTGGTTGAAAGTGGAAGAAACTATTCTCAAGATTCCTAAAATGGAACATGGATACGAGGTTCTGTGCTGCTGTCAAAAGCGATCCTGGCATCATTGTCTATCCCTTGTACATTGCCTTGATTGTAAGAAGTACTTAAATTTTAGTTGAAATAGATTCCCGTTTTACAGTTGAGAACATAGGCACAATGTTAAGCGGCACGCCCAAATTCATGGCACCACTTTCTAGGCTGGGATGGGGCTGGAAGATAGCTTCACTGATGCTCAGCCTGGGCTTTATACTCAGAGTCATCCTGTCAGAAAGCCAAAGGGCTCCCGTGTTTGTAAATTCACTTAAAAGATTCCTTTAGCAGAAACTTAATCCGAGCAGTGTACCCTAAGAATTCCTTCATAAATAAGTGACATAAAAAAAGTTAAAGATTATATTCAGATATGAGAAAAGTAAGATTAGGTTTGGGTATGTAGTTTGACTTGGAGAAGTAAGTCAATTATGTTCAAATCTTAATACACAATACAAAAAGGAAGCACAGTAAATGGTATTTGGTAATGATCTATTTTTTACATCTACTGAACATGCCCAGAAAGTTCTGTTCTAAAATCAATGAGTACCATATGGTGATTCTAGCAATGGAAGAAATTATAACAATGAGGTGGAGCCAGTGGCCACTTGACACTTTTGGGGCTGGGAGGGGATGAGTAGTTGAAATACAGGGGCTTCTTTGGGATTTCGAGTTGTCCTGAGTACCGTTGTGGCAATGGATATAGGCCATTTTAAATCAGCACATACCACTCAGAACTGTGTGGGAGAGAGTGTGGTCTACGATGTGAACTGTGGTCTATGGTTGGTGGCAAGGCCCCATGATGTGTAAGTCCATTGAGGGTGGTGGGCCACACTTGTGGGAGATGTTTGTGTGGAACGTGGTGGGAGGTGTGGGGGGTGGGCAACATGGGAATCCCAGGAGGTTCTGTGTAATATTTCCGGTAATCTAAGCACCTCTTAAAACATATTTATATATATATAAATAAAAAAAATTAAAAAAAATAAATAAAAATTAAAAATAAATAAATAAATAAATAAAAAATAAAATAAAATCAATGAGTACCAATCGGTCAGTCAGCAGCCAGTTATGGAGTGCCTGTGCTAGTATCTTGCTAGTCATAGGGCTCCCTTCTAAAACTCTTACCACATAAAATAATCCTTTAGATCATTATTGCATTTTTTAGCTCACCCAAATAAAGCACGGACAAGAAGAAGCCCATAACCATATCAATAAATGCCTTGGCTTGAGTATGGCCTTGTCATTGTCACATCTAATGACAGGCATAGTGATTTACACATATAAAGCACTTTTATACTGATTTCTTAATTTGTTCCTTGCAATATCTCTATATGGTAGCTTTCCTGATATCTTCAATTAAAAAATAAATTTTATTTTGAATTTTTAAAGGAATTTTAGATTACGTAAATGCTACATTGAAAATATAGGGGATTTCCATATGCTCCACTTCCTATCCCTCCCACACTTTCCCCTGTTAACAGCATCTTTCATTCATGTGGTACATTTCTTACAATTGATTAACACATATTGAAGCATTGCTATTAACCATGGTCTATAGTTTACATTGTTTTATACTTTGCACGGCACAATTTTATAGGTATTGACAAAATGTATAATGGCTGGTATCAGTCATTGTAATATCATGCAGAACAATTGCAATGTCTCAAAAATACCCAATGTTACATCTATTATTCCCTGTCCTTCCCCTCAGAACCTCTGGTAACCACTGTCTTTATATTGATATTACAAATTATTTCATTACTAGAATAACCATAAGTCTACTTTAGTCCATTGTTGCACTCCCCCCTTATGTTTGTTCGTTCCTCTGTCTTGATTTGGGGATGGTGATATCCAACTCTGCTTCTGATTGTGAAGGAACTTATATTCCGTGGGGCAAATGGATGGAACTGTCTTGCTTGCAGTTGAAGATACTCTCTGCTTCTTGGGTTGTGTGTTGTATATCATCATCCTTTTTTTTTTTTTTTTAAGATTTATTTACTTTATTATTTTTATTTACCCTGCCCCCTGCCCAGTGGTTCTCTCACCTCTCTGCTCATTGTTTGCTTGTCTTCTCCAGTAGGCACCGGGAGCCTAACCCAGGACCTCCCACATGGGAGGAGAGTGCCCAACGGCCTGAGCCACATCTGCTCCCTATGGGCTGTGGCATTTGCTGGCTTGTGGCATCTGCTCATCGTGGCATCTAGCTCACTGTGGCAGGTGCAGCTTGTAGCTTGTCGTGGTAGGTGCAGCATCTTCTCGTCTTCTCTAGGAGGCACTGGGACCTGAACCTGGGACCTCCCATGTAGTAGGTGGGCACCCAACTGGTTGGCTCACAACAGCTTCCCCATCATCATCCTTTTGTTGGTTGTCCTTGGTGAGTCTGGCAAACCGAGTTGTAGGTATTGGCTGCAACTCTGTTGAGATTCAAGTCTCACCTGGCATATGAAAAGCCAGAATATTTAGTTCTCTGGGACATGTATTTAATGGGTATAGTGATAATTATAGGTTCAAATAAATGGGATAGAAGAACCATGTGTAGGAAAATTTTAAATGAGTCTAACTCTGATATATTGGGGTAAATGGGTTATCATATATTCCAAGGTAAGGCCCACTGACAGTGTGCTGACTTCCTGGGGTTGTCTGCCTTGCTGATAGAATCTAGATGTCTCTAGAGCCCCCAGGAGCAACCCTATTTGAGTCACTGTTTACTGTGGCAGACAATGAGATCCTCTTGAGATGTGCATAAAAGTAACCTCAGGAATGACTTCCCAACTCACTTTGAAATCTCTTAGCCATAAAAACTCATTTGCATTTAATATTTCCCCCTTTTGGTCTGGGTCTTTCTCCAAATGCATCATTAATTAGTGCTTGGTATTAATCCTTTGGTGCCAGGGAGGCTCATAACCAGGAATCATGTCCCACATCGGGACTTGTTGACTTTGGCTTAGAGAGAGGCCACATTTGAGCAACAAGGAGGCCCTCAGTAAGTAACTCATATATATCAAGGTTGGCTTGATATATATGAGTTATATATTACCAGTCCAAGATTCAATTTCACAAGAACAAGGTTTATAAATACAAGCATCAATATCAAGGTCCTGGCACATTGGTCCACCCTCCTTTGCTAGGCACTGCCGTGTACTCCAGAGATTCTCACTCTATGAGAGAATGTAGCAGGACTCGCCAGTATGGGAATCCAATATTCCATGGATTTTTCTGTGGGTTTCCACCCATGGAGACAATACCCCATGACCACTTGAACATACACTCCATAGAAGCATGGCACAAGTGCACCCTCCCACACACATCCTCCTACCACTGACACCCCAGAACAGTGACCCTCCCTTACCATAGCTGCAATCGCCCTGCAATCCAAAACCTCCACCATAACAAAGCCAACAGAAAAATAACAATAATAAAATAAAAAATTAAACAACAAAAAACCCTAAAGTAAAATTCTTTTTTGGCATTGTGCCTCTCATCTCCGTTAAGATTGCTTATCTTTCATATATATTGACAATTTCTTCTGTTCCCCCAATGTCTTTTTTTCACTTTATTTTCTGAGAAGCTTTAGATTACAGAATAGTCTTTAATTTTATGGATGAAGAAACCGAAGCCAAGTGATTTTTCAAAGACAGCTCATTTTACTGTCTTTACAGTTTAGGCAGGGCTTGAACCTAGATATTCTGATGCCAGAGTCCATGCTGTATAAAATGAAAGAATAAATGTTGATACATTGACCCGTGGAGCAATAAGTTATATGTGTATGTGTGTGTGTGTGTGTGTGTGTGTGTGTGTATATATGAAATGAGCCAAGCTTGATAGAAAATTCATTTTGGGTCTAGAAAAGAGAGCATTTTTGCCTCCAATGTCATCCAAGCAAGAAACTTATTTAAAAAAATGTCTGTGGGGTCATTATTTCTCTTGGTCTGTTTTCTAAAAGCAGAGGGAAGTGACTCAGATATAAGGGTCCTGCGATAGCTCCAACCCATCTGGAGTGAGGGTCTTTTACTTGGCTCTGCCCTAAATCAAAATGCCTGAATGTTTTTATCCTTCATTTTCTCATCAAACAGCCCCTAGATGCTGCTGATCTTGGCAAGGGGTTAGGGGGACAGCAGGCTCATTAACTAACTCAAGTCAATTGGGGAATGTCAGTTAGTTTCCATTCTTTACCAAGCTGCTGTTATCTGGAAGGAAATTCTCATTCATTCATTAATTCATTCATCCTTTCACTCACTCATTGACTATTTATTAAGCAACCAATTATGCACCAGGCACGGTGTTAATTTCTGTAAATAAAATAGTGACCAAGAGAGACTTAGACCTTGCTTTCATGAATTTTTATTTCTAGCAGTGGAGACCTATTAAACAATGACTTCTGGGTCGAATTAAATATAATTGTAATAAATGCAATGATAGACACGTGCAAGTTGTTATGAACATCTATAACCTTACTGAATCTGGGAAGTTAGGGAAGGTTTCTTGAATGAATGGTTTGTGAGCTGGGATCTGAAGATAAGTGTGATTCTGCAATTTAAATCAAATATGGATTATACAAATGAGAAACTTCAGGAGTAGACTAAGTAAAAGACTCAAAGCTAAATCAAATACAAATTCTGTTCTCAAGTAATTTTAAATATAAAAGGAAAGAGTAATCTATAAATATAGAGAAGATAGTGTCATAGAAAGGTACAGTACAGTTTTGTGGCAGTTCATAGGAAGGGGAGGGCAATCTATGCATTGGAGAAAGCCAATGGAAAGCTGAGAGTAATCACCAATTATAAGCTAAGTGTGAAAGCCAGGGGGCCTCCTGGGCAGCAGGAAAAAGACTCAAAAGTGGTTGGAAGACAGAAGAAGCTGAGCGTCTTAATTTTAAGAACAAAACATTTCCAGAGGGATTTGAATTCTCTACCTTATCAAACCTGCTATGTCTAGGTGATATATGGGTTCTGGACCTTTGGGATGATGTACTAAAATTCTTCAATCCCTAGATTCCCTGAACTCTCTGCAACTGCTGTAGTGGCTACTCTTGTCAGTTTAAGGCTATTGTCTGAAGATGTTGCAGGGGCTTCTGCTTTGTAAGAAAGCATCAATGCCCTCTGCATCTAACTCTACCTCCCCTCCTGGCCACTAGAACAATAAATAGGGTTAAATCACAACAATTAATCCGGTGGTAAGTGCTTAGTCTAAGAAAGAAAAAGAAATATACCCTAAAGGAAGTTCGGGACCTAGCCTACGTGTATTGGCAGCAGCTGGGGAGAATATGTATGAGACTGGATCCTGAGGAAGCCAGAGCAAAGGGACAGGACATAAAGTTTGTTAAGGGAGCCATTATCAATATGGGAGTAATTTCCCATGATACAGGATATAAAACCCCAAGACAGAGTGTTATTGCACTATTGGGACAGCTTTTGGAAACATGAAACAAGTGGAAGTAGAAATGCCAGATCTGACATGGGAAATTTAGGGGTCCAGTGCATGCCAGAACTTCCCTTCCAAAGTAAAGGTCACGATATTGTATCTCATACTCTTCCTTCTAAGAAGTAAATGTGGTTTCTGGAAGTCCTCTTCAGGTTCTGGAGGCCATGTACGGTACATTAAGGATTATTGCTCCAGCCCTTTTACCAAGTGGCAGAAAAGGGGTCACATTTATTTTTTTTCCCCCAATAGTAGTAACAGTAGTATCAGGGTCAGGAGAATTCTGATACAAGAGAATGTGGAGGTGGACAGGACTTGGTATCTTATTTGATATGAGGACAAATTAGAATTGAAAAAATGGGAAGTTTCTGGAAGTTTGAGAACGATGTTTTGGAGTCTCTATAAAACTCTTTAGAAGAACCAGGTACTGCCAGGTGCTTGGGGTTTCATGGAGGTATTATTGTAGAAATCTTCAAAGGGCATGGGGAAATTTTTTGTTCAGCAATTCCTTACTATAATCCTCTCAGCTGACCAGAGAAATGTCTCCTAATCTCTCTCCTCATCACTGTGTGCCCATTTTCCCCTCAGGTTCAGCCTCCTCCATTCTTATTGTATATTTGTTCTCTTAGGAATTAGCTGTGACAAACGTACTAGGCTAAATAGCTGCTTCTCTATACTACTGACAAGGGCAATATTGCATAGACCCCCTTTTAAAGTAAAGATTTTAATGATCCTAATTTTTGACTTAATTATTCTTATTATAGTATTACTTAAACACATTTAAACATAATAAGTAGAAACTCTGTATGCTTACCGCCTTTATATAACTAAGTAAAAAAACCCCACATTTTATTAGTTCAATTCAGTAAAAGTACAAAACTAATAAAATTTAAATTAAGATCATTAATTTAATGGACAAATGAAGTTGTTTTCTGTAAATTATATTGCTGCTCACAACATAAATGACAATCCGGCCCTTTTAGTTTGTATTGCCAATGCTATCTTGTGACTTATTATGACTTATCTCTTTCGCAATTTTCTCTACTCAAACTATCAAGAAATCTTCATCAGGATTTCAAATGACATGGATTGGCCTTTACACAGTAGTTACCATATTATATATCTATAAAGTACACCTCTCATTAGCCTTAGATAATTAAAAGGGTACAGCTTAATCCAGTTATATTCTGAACATAAATGAATATTTGGAGGCCAAAAGTGAGTCATTGCATTTGGTTATTGGGTTGTAATCCAGATGATCCAAAACATGATTATTGACAAATTTTTGGAATACCAAAGGGGGGAGAAAAAAAATTTTTTTTTGAGAAGCTCTGAACTCAAGCAGATTATTTTCACTAAGTTCCTTGGTCACTGATGGGCTATGAGTGATTGCAATGATATAAATTCTTTTTTTTTTTTTTTTTTTTTTTTTGGTTCTTTTGACATAAAACAGGGAAATCCATAGGACTTTATCTTAATATACAACTAAAGGCTAGTTACTTGTAAAATACTATGTAACTTAATCAGGGTTACCATGATTTAGTAATTATAAAACAGTTTGTATATTCTTAGATTAGCTGGTCTTATTCCTTTTTTACTAAGTATCCTGGCTGCCACACAGTGCTTGATAATTCTGAGAAGCCCCTGGACATGAATGGCACTTCCACTATCCCCAGGAAAGCAGTTGATGCAAATGTTATGAAGCCCATCTTGAACTTGTCATATATTTTGATTGTTACTATTCTTAGTTTTTATTTATAAGTTCTTTCTAGTTTAACCTCATCATTATCCATTTTGTTGCATGTTGTCTATTTAGCTCACCCTATTGTGGAATGTAATGTATAATTTTATCACTAATTTTCTGTCCTCTGATCTTACAATATCTAGACTCTAAAAAAATGGGTGTAGCTCAGTAGTTGAGCACCTGCTTCACATATACGAGGTCCTAGGTTAAATTCTCAGTACCTCCTAAAAAAAAAAAAGAAAGAAAAAGAAAAAAAGTATTGTGAATCATATAGGAATCACCCATATCATCTAACCCTAACGTCTGCCCCCAAATTTAATTGTACAGTGAGTGACATTTCATTGCTGTCATGGAGTAATTTATCCAATGGAAATTAAGAACAGGAGAGGTAAGTGAATTTCAGAGTCATTTGCATGTTTAAATGGGCACTAGTTAAAGTAGTTTGAGAACTACTGTCCTAATTAGCAGTATACCCACAACCTGGTTCTTTGTCTTTGGCCCTCCCTGTGCCCTAAAAAAGCCACAACTAATAATCTGTACTTTAACTAAATTATCTTTATGTCAACTTAGTTTTCATAGTTTAAAATCCTTGGATGAGTGCTAACAGTTTAAATTAGAAAGAGCATAGAATGGAACCTTAGTGTAATTCAAGCTGTTATAGGTCAGGATTTGGTATAAAGCTAGTGCATGTTGGATCAAATCCAGATGGATTTATTACCAAATGAACCAGAAGGATCTGATTATAACACTTTCACATAGAACATGGTCCCATAAAATGAATTTCAAGGACAGCATAGTGAGAATGTAGTGTAAATGAAAACGAGATGGATAGCTCATTTGATGGGTGAAGGATATAGGTAGAATTGGGGAAGAAGAAATGTCTTGGGGACACAGATGATAAGGGTGATTTGGGGAACCTGACTCTGTCGTTCTTTTAAGTATTGTCCTTGGGTTATGAAGGCAAATGAAATAAAAATCAAACTCTATGGAATTTAGTTGAATGTCAAAGAAGTCCCTGGCTGAAAACCTTTGACACTGTTACACTAAAATCAGTTCAATATGCTCAATAATATTATTTTTATAAGTAACATTTATTTTAATACTGTTGAGCACCACAATAGACCAAACACTTCTCAGAATTTTTTTTTCTGGCACCTTCCTAGAATATGGGTCCACATATTTTCTGTTCTCTGGGTTGTTTAAGACATTCAATTGTCTGCTAAGTTCCCTAGGTGTCTAAAGCCCAAAAATATGAATTTAAGACAATAAAGGAAAGGTTTGCTATTGAAAAACAAACAAACAAACAAAGCTACTAAGGCTTTTGGGCAGCCTAATAGAACTTTGATATATTCTATTTTATTTCATAATGTTTATTTACATAAAATTAAAGGTCTTGCCCCTGAGGCATCTAATTGATTTCTCCAAGTACAAATAAATGGCAGTACTTTTGGAGCAAAGTATTGTGGCTAGTTGGTGGTTGTAGGATTTGTAGCAGCTCTAGTTTTTTTTTTTTTTTTTTAAAGATGGCTTTTACTGCTCAACTCCTTCCACAGAGTGAAAACAATGGTGTGGACTGTGACCTATGTAATTCCAACACTCTTCCTTGGAAAAACAGGATCTGTTTCTGAAACTAAAGTCTTAAATTCTCTTGTAGACACACTGATGGGTTTCTTTCCCTCAAGTTACTTACATTTCTGTCTAAATCTACAAGTGCAGATGAATTACAAAGTAAATAGCTGGAGCTGCATTAAAATAGTTTTTACTGTGGGGCATTTTAACCTTTACTTTTTCATTGTAGCCTCTGCCTAAAAAAATCGCATTTGAAATGTTTTCTTAAATTCTCCATGGTAGTTATTTAGGCAAAAGCTTTGACTCATCCAGTGAATGAAATGCATGCTCTGCTTTACCTTTCCACACTTTTTCAAAGCAGCATGGTAACAGCTAATGTCTAGAATATTGGCACCAGAAGAAGTGAATGTGTGTGTTTCAGAACTGGGAGCTAGATGTGGTCTGGTTTCAGTATGGTTCTATCTTCGCCTAGTTTGTATACTCTCCACATACCCCTTCATCCATGACTAGCTGTTTCTACACACTTCGCTGCTTGCCAGCTATGTCCTCCCATTGGGCTACTAGAAGTCATTTTCTGGTCTCTTTCAGTAGCTACCTGCTTGAAGGAAAGAGGTAATTTTGAACCAAAATGTATGTACACATAATTCTTCCAGAAAATTAAAAAAAATTTACCACCCCCCCCACTAAAATTCTTCAGTTCACATACAGTAAAAAAAGTCCTATTGGACTTCATTGTCATTGTGCCTATAAATATCTTCCTGGAACTCATCCAGGCCTTTTAAAAGTACAATAATTCATTGGTTGTATCTACATAATGCTAAAACATCTTGCTGGAAAATTCAATTAGTCAACTTTTTGGTCAAGAAGACACCCAACATTTATATATTTGTTAAATCTGAAGGTATCAAGCAATTGAGTATTTCTTAAACAGCTGGATGAATGGGTAGTGTTTAGATAATGATGTAGATATCTTTTTTTTTTCTTTTCATTTAGCTCTTCCAGTGTCAGTAGACACAGCTTTATGGGTGCTATTAACACATAGAAGGTAATTTATGTACTATGAGCTCATTGCTAACATTTTTTTCTATAATCAGACAGATTCTAAGAAATAAAAATGTTACTTTCAGTTCATCCCACAAATTCAATTTTATTTTCTCACAGAACAAATAGACTTTTTAATATAAAGTGATACAGGTAATTCGTATAATCCAATTTTAATAGATAAAAATGGAATTTCTTGGTCAAAATAAGTTAAATTATTTGACTTTTTATTTAACCCAAATAAAAAGTGTTTATTAAGTACTTATTTTTATCCTTGAAATGATGTTTGTCTATAATAGCACTTTGGCTTACTGCTTCAGTATAGTCAGAGCAGATAAATTGATTTACACACAGAAATGACATTTGTACTTTGTTTTTGTGATCTGGTTGTTCTTACCCACATACCCTTATTCCAACTTTCTAATATAAAAAATTTCTATGCAAAATATCTTATTTGTTGAAAAATTATTTTAAAAATCCATTAATAGCTATTGTCTGGATAACTCAAACAACTAAAAATTCTGTTTTAAATTAAATAAAGAAACCAGTATTTCAAATAATTTGTTATACTAAAAGTCAGAAAAATTTCATACATTGAAAACTCCATTCTTCAAATAAAAGAAAAAATCCTCTCTTTAGTTTCTGTTTGTGTCCATGTAATGTGCCTATCAGGATATTTGAAAATCACTTAAATCTGTACAAAATTGTTTTAATGACTTCTATGTATATCTATATTTTTATTTAATACAATCAGCAACATTTATTAATTTTTAGAAAAATAATTTCTGCAACTGGACATAGTTTCTGAATATAATTAGATGCAACTCTGACAAGTCTTTGAAAGCACAGGAAAAATTATATCTAATCTAGAGTAGCAATGGTTAATTTATAAAATATTTATTAAAGAGCTAGATTCTTCTTCCTCCCTGTTATTAGTTCTCAAAATATTTGTTTATGTTTTACATACACACAAGCACTCACACATGATTACTTAAAATAGTCAGCTTGCAAACTTTTGGTCAGTTTAATTTTTAAAAGAACAATAACAAAATGGGAAAAATACCTTCTGAAAACAAGATGGAAAAAATTTCTTCAAGTAACAATTCCACATGAATAGCAATGAAAATTAAAAAAAAAAAAATTACTGTGGCTAGTCAACACTGAAAGTGTCCTCTTTTTGCTGCAAAAATAATAGAAATGCCCATTTCTTAAAGATGACAAATGGTATGAAACCACTAAACAAAGCAAATGGCTTAAATGAGCATATATTGTTGAATAAAAATGAATTGAAGAATTCATCAAAAAGCATTAACTATTACTGATAAAGAAGAACATTCTATGACCTTCCATCTTTAGGGCTTCAGTCAGAAGGCGCTTGAGCTTGGCTTCCCACTGTCAGTAGTAAAGAGATTAGTGATGTAATTGTCATTGAATCTGATGTCCTTTTAAAAAAAGAGCTGAATTTGAAATGCAAATCAGAATTTATTGAATCTTTTATGACACAGTGGAAGAGCTAAAGGACTCTGGTTTATGATGAGAAGAAAAGAATTATAACTAGATGAGAAATGTTTTTAGCAAAGTAAAAAACAAAATAAGCAATCAAATCATATTCTCTGGGATTTCATTATAATGTGCAAACAGATTTTTTACTAATATGAGGCAATTAAAAATTTAAAGAATCATCTTCCAGGCATATAATCATTCAGCTAAGTACCTTCTCTTCATCCAAGGCACTCACTTAATGGGCTCAAATAAAATGGATATGTAAATCTTAAATATTTGAAATTGCCATTGTTGCCAATGAGAATTGCATGAATGCAAACATTATGCCCAGTAATTTTAGCCCTTAATTGTGTCAATAATAGTAGACATGTATTGGTTTCAGAGACTTGAGAAAGTCTGACAGACATCTCCAAGAATCTATATTTGTATTAGAAATGCAACAAGAAGACAAATAAACTGTTTTGGAAATTGCATTATAGAAGAAAACATTATATAATGCTGAACCTTTGTTAGATTCAATCCAAAGAATTTTAGTGTATAAGAATGTTTTTTTTTTGCAACCCAAAGGCAGAATTATATAGTCACCATTAAAGGAACATGAATTTTTTTTTATAAGCAAAACACAAAACAAAAAAAACCAACAAAAATAAACAAAGGAAAAAAACACAACAACTGGCCTTTGTTGAAATAACATGGTTCTCTAAGTTGATCAGGAAGAATAACAGATGTCATCAACAGTAGCTAGTTAACACTGTAAGTGGTGCAGCCTCAGTTGTGATGTGTTTGTAGATCATGTACTATGTGACAAATCTAGGCACAATAAATATAAGATCCCATCCCCTTGCTAAGGCAACCTGCTCTTTTATTGTTGACATAAGAAATATTTAGGGAATAGCTTGTGTTAAACTGTGATGTGGGGTAAAAAGTCAATATGAGAAGAGAGAGAGCACCTTGGGCTGGGATCAGCTGAGACATGAAGACAGTGTTGAATTTAAATAGGTGATACAGGAGAGGCCATTTCAGGTAAGGGGTATAACATGTTAAATGTACAAAGCTTGAATAATAATATAATACTAGCAAATACTGAGTGATTACTTGTACGACTCTGATCTAAGCACTTTGCATCTACTGCATCATTTCATCATCAATCTCTGTCTTGTAAAAGACAAAACAGAGTCACAGAGAAAATAAGGGACTTGCCTAAGGAGGAGCTGAGATCCAGATTGTGGCAATTTCAGGGCCAGTGTACTTTCTTGGTTGCGATGAGCAGATGTAAAACTGGTTGATTGTGGAAAAGAATAAACTTACTGTTAACCCAGTATAAAATATTCGGTTTTCCACATCTTAGTTGGTTTATTAACTCATGCTAAATATGACAATCCTTTATTTTAAAACTCCATTATTGGCTTCAGCCACAGAAAACCTCAATCCCATTGTCTGTAAAATAAAGTTATTGGTCATATGGCCAAACATGAACACTATATGGCCAAAGTCAAATATTCTGTTGTAACTTTTAGTTTAATTATAGATTTTTCTAATGCTAGATGTCATTACTGCACAAAGGCAAATTAAATTGGTCATTTAAGAGGAAATGCTCTTAAAAATATGTTTGAAATGATCAGTTGTTTGACTAGAAAATGGACCAAGTCTAAATATGGAAAAACCATTAAACACTAAAAATTGAAGCAAACTTAGAAGCTATCCCCTTAAATTAAAATCTCAATTAATATTATGAAGTCATTACACTATAGAGTTGAATATAAATGTAATTAATTGATGGCTGAAATACCATACAAATTTAATAGAATTATTTTGCTAATAGATTTTCAATTTGAGACTCTTGACTATAAAATAAGTCATTTTGATGGACTATTTTGGAGAATCCTAATGGACAGAGTTAATATACATTATTTATGCTCAGCAATGTTTTTTATTATGCACATGTGCCCAAAGGCTTAGGCAATGGGCAAGGATTTTTTTTTTAATAAATTGAAAGAATAAATAAATTAAATTAAATTAAAGCCACATGTTACCTTTTTTCCTTTCTTTCTTATTTGGCATTTTTATGTGACTCTTGGCTACTCCACATGTTAAGCTTGGATCTGGTTTCAGGTAATCTTCTGATTAAAGGCCTATTCATGAAACAGTCTAGGAAAGTTTCTAGAAACATGTAGAGAAAGCAGTAGATGGAGACCCAAGCTCAGCAGACCTCTGAGAATCTTAAACCCAATCTGTGCAGCTCTTGATATAATTGTGAGGCATCCTGACAATTTAAAGGGACGCTTTCTTCTGCATAAGTAACCCTATTAGTCAGGCTTCTCCAAAGCAACAGAAATGGCAGGAGATAGTGATAGATAGATAGATAGATAGATAGATAGATAGATAGATAGATAGATATGTAAATATTATGATATTTATTAAAAGAGTTGGCTCATATGACTGTGGGGATAGGCTAGTCTGAATTCTGTGGGGCAGGCTACTTGTTGGGAATTCCAAAGGTTTTGATGAATTCCCCAGGAGAAGCTGGCTGACTGAAGTAGAGATAGAAATTCTTTCTCACTACTGAAATCATCATTTCTCCCTTTAAGGCCTTCAACTGATTGGGTCAGATTTCTCTCACAGCTGGAGGCAATCTCATTTGTTGATTATGGGTATAATCAACAAAGATGCGATCAACTGACTGATGATTTAAATCCACCGAATACCCTCACAGTAACAATCAACCCAGTGCTTGCTTGACCAAACAACTAGATATCATAACCTAGCCAAGTTGACACATGACCTTAACTATCAAAGTCCACTCCTTGCCAACTTGGCATGCATACACATCTCCTTAAACCATAATTAATCTCTAAATACAAAACATTACTTTCACCCAATATAATTCAACTATCCTGTGTATAACTGGAATTGCACTCTTTTCCCAGAAGAGGTTGCAAGGCCTGGAGTAATAGTCACTCTTAAACTGGATACCCTATAACTTAAGCACTATGACAAGAAGTTAATACAACTTATATTAAGGGGATACAATAGGGAAGAAAACAAAGATATTTGATATATATATAAACATAACAAAACAAGTAAAAAATACTCGAAACTATTATAGTCCTTGTTTCTGCAACTGGTCACTTGGCTGTAGCTCATATTTATAATGACCTTCTTCTACTGCCAGTTCCATATTTCCTTTACCCTCAGCAGGTATCTCAGCTAGTCTTGGTTCTTTGCCTGTTGGGGTGGCCCAAATCTTCATTCCTGAAGGGTTTGGGACATTAGTAATCTAGCCTGGACTGGGTTGTTGCAGTTTTCCACTGACTTTAATCACATGGCTTGGTAGTACTAAGAGATGCCTTAGGGGATTTCCTGTAATCCAGGCAAACACTTCTTTACCCCCATTGTGTAGTAGAAGTACTATTACCCCTTTATAATTAAGATCAGTCACCCCAACCAAGACAGTAATTTCCTACTTTGCCTGTTGATTCAGAAGCAAGAGGAGCCCAAAGTGGCTGGGTGGCAATTTTAACTTCCAGTTCAGTGGAATCATTGTTGTGTCTCCTGGTAGAAGCACTCTTCCTTTTGGAACCAAGACCTGTAGATCAGCAGAGCTTAAGGAGGTGGGGAGAAGAAACTTTTTTTATTTTCTAGTAAATCACCAGGGATAATAGTGAGTGGTGTCACTCCCACTTCTACCCTTTGATTCCTGGACCTATGAATCCTGGCTATAAGAGAAAAAGCACCATGGAGTGGAGGCTGATTTAGAACATATACAGCATCCTGGGGAACATTGCTGTAATCCTGCAAGGTATTGCCACCCAATTGGCACCATAATTGAGCCTTCAAATGGCTACCCTATAGGTCTATCAATCCAGCTACTTCAAGATGATGAGAGAAATGATAAGACCAGTGAATTCCAAGAACATGTACCAATTCCCACACTTAAGTTGCTCCAGAGTTTATACCTTGTTCAGAAGCAATACTGTTTGGAATACCATGATGATGGGTAAGGCATTCAGTAAATCTATGGATAATAATTTTGGCAGAAGCATTGCATACAGGGAAGGAAAATCAGTATCTGGAATATGTGTCTGTTCCAGTAAGTACAAAATGTTGTCCCTTGTTTGAAGGAAGTGGTCCAATGTTATCAACTTGTCACTAGATAAGAGGCTGATTATCTTGGGGAATGAGTGTTAGCCTCTGCTTCTAGCAGATTGGGCACTCAGCAGTGGCTGTAGCTAAGTCAGCCTTGCTGAGTGGAAGACCATGTTGCTGAGCCTTTGCATAACCTCTGTCTCTACCACCATGATATTTGTTCTTGAGTCCATTGGGCAATGATGGTAGCAGCTGGGGAAAGAAGCTGACTGGTATCCATAGAATGGGTCAATCTATCCACTTGACTATTAAAATTATCCTCTTCTGAAGTCACCCTCTGGTAAGGGACACAAATATCTTCATAATTTTCACCCAGTCAGAAAGGTCTATCCACATGCCTCTAGCCCAGACCTCTTTGTCACCAATTTTCCAATCATGTTTCTTCTAAGTCCCTGACCAGCAGCCAACCATTGGCCATTTTTCCTTCCAAGCAAAATAAACAACCAGGTGCACTGCTTGAATTTCAGTCTACTGCAGGATTTCCTTTCACCATTTTCCTACAAGGATGTCCCAGAAAGAGACTGTAGTGCTGCCCATTTTCATGTGGTACCTGTATATCATGATATCTGTCCATAAACCAGGCCCAAATTTTCTTCTTCAGTCAACTCACTGTAAGGAATTCCCCAAGAAGCCATAGCTGTGAGTTGAGAAAGAGAAGGCAATATTGCAAGAGGGGGAGCCATTGGCATTTGGGCTACTTCCTCATGAACTTACTTATGCCTTCAGGGACTACCAGAGCCTGATCTTGTACATGCTATTTTCATTTTGTTATGGAATGCTGCTGTGCACACCCAACTTTATGTCTTGGGGAATCAGACAACATCTAGTTCATGATAGGATGGTTAAGCATCCAGTGTCTACCAAAGCCCAGTGGCAGATCAAAAGCTGTTTTTCAAAAGAAGAGTAGTTATCTGTCAAGGATGTAAAACTTTGCTCCAAAATCCTAAGGGTCCCCCTTGTGATTCTACTATAGTGGCCTGCCAAAAGCTCCAAAGAACATCTCTATTTTCCACTGGAACTTCTAGCACCATTGGAACTGCTGATCATATGGTTCAAATGCAACTTGCATGGCAGCCTGGACCTGTTGTAGAGCCTCCTCTTGTTCCTATCCCCACTCAAAACCAGGAGCTATAAAGGTCACTCAGTAAATGTGCTGGAACAGCACATCTAAATGAGGAATATATTGCCTCCAAAATCCAAAGAGGCCAACTCTACATTATATCTCCTTTTTGGTTATAGGAGAGGCCAGATGCAACAGCTCATCTTTCATTTTAGAAGAGATATCTTGCCTTGCCTCATATTACTGGAAACCTAGAAATTTCACTGAGGTGGAAGGCACCTTAATTTTTATTGGATTTATCTCACACCCTCAGACATGCAACTGCCTTACCAATAAGTCTAGCGTAGATGCTATTTCTTGCTCACAAGTTTCTATCAACAAGATGTCATTAATATAATGGATGCTTGTGATTTTTTTGTAGAAGGGAAAGACAATGAAGGGCCCTGTGGACTCTATTATGACATAAGGCTGGAAAGTTAATAATCCCCTGAGGTAGGATAGTGAAGGTGCATTGCTGACATTGTTAGCTGAAAGCAAACTGCTTCTGGTGATATTTTATAACAGATACTGATAAAAAATATTTGCTGGATCAATGCCTGCATACCAGGGGATGTGTTGATTTCTTTAAGTAATGATACCACATCTGAAACAGCAGCTGCAATTGGAATCACCACCTGGTTAGGTTGATGATAATCCACTGTGATCTCCCAGATCCATCTGTTTTCTGCACAAGCCAAATAGGAGAATTGAATGGGAATGTGGTGGGAATCACCACTCCTGCATCTTTTAAGTCCTTGATGATTGCACTAATCTCTGCATTCCCTTCAGGAATGCAGTATTGCTTTTGATTTACTATTTTGTCTAGTTAGAAGCAGTTCTAGTAGCTTACACCTAGCCTTTCCTATCATACTAGCCCTCACTCCACAAATCAGGGAAACAATGGGGGACTCTGCCAATTGCTGAATGTGTCTGTTCCAAGCTACATTTGGGACCTGGGGAAATAAACACAGAATAGGTTCGGGACCCACTGGACCCACTGAACCCACTGTGAGATGGACCTGAACTAAAACTCCATTAATCACCTGACCTTTATAAGCCCCAAATCTGACTGTTGAGCTATAGTGATGTTTTGGGTCTCCTGGAATTAATGTAATTTCAGAGCCAGTGTTTAATAATCCCTCAAATGTCTGGCCATTTCCTTTTCCCCAAACACTGTCACACTGGTAAAAGGTCATAGGTTTATTTGGGGAAGGCAGCAGGGTCCTTCCACAAGGGAACCAACCTTTCCTTCATTCAAGGGGTCTGGGTCTGTAAACTGCCTGGAGTCTGGAAATTGACTTAAGGGTCATGGCTCTCTGTTATTGTGATTTAAGTAAGACTTTTGGTCACTTGACCTAGAATTCTTCTGCTTATACAAATCAGATAAGAATTTAGTAGACTACCCATATATTTCACTTCTAGGTACCAACTAATCAACTAAACAATTCCATAGATCTTTGTCAGACAGTTTTGGTTACTATTTTGACTCTGCTCTCCATTATGGTAGCCATGCCCAACTTGTCTTTGGCAATTAAGTTCTGCCAATTGACTCTTGCCAACCTGGAATCTGGTCATCTCCATTGTATTTAAGTATACAAGTTCAGTGGCAGCAGTTCCTATAATAATATCTGACATACAGAGAAGAACAACTGTAGAGCTCTTCAGGGATGATTGAACTGCTCTCACAAATTTATTTATCATAGTCCTGATGAAAGGTATGTTCTCTGGACATTCCTCAGGTGGGTGAGCAGGTCTTACATGATAAATACATTCTAACTTTCCATTATCTCTAAGCCTTTGGATCCTCTCATCTACACTGTACCAGGACCATTCCGGCATTTTGACTTCAGGTAATTTAGGCCACCATTTGGTCCATGTTTCAGCCAACCACCCTTCCTAAATGACTGAGCTATAACATTGAATCCAGAACCTCTGCTGAATGAGAATTAATCAATAAACGCAGCTTGATCCAACCTTGTGTTCTTTCCCCTATTATCTCAAACCCTTAATATTCTCAGTTTACCCTGATTTTTGTCTGTATAAATTGGAAAAATCATGCATTTATTTTTAAGTATAACATACCTCCTCATGGTTCAAACACTATATATATATATACCTCATCTTTTGGAGCCTATAACTGGGTCTAGTTATAGGTCTGGAAGAAAAGACAGAGTGGTGGGTGTGGGTCATAAGAGGAACTAGCAGTGTCTTGCAAGCCAACTACTTCAGTGTATTCCATTACAGTTTCAGCTGGTGAAACAGGTTTAATCTCTTCAGAGGTGTGAGGGTTGTTTCCTCAGTGGAGGTAGTTACAGGTTTTTCAGGCAAAGCAGGGTTAATCCCTTCAGGGGGAGGTAGGATGGGTGATTTCTCAGGGCAGCTTGGAGGTCAGGTGGCTGATTCCTGAAGGCAGACACAGATTTAGGAAAACTCAGGAGCATTTAGGTCATCATTGGTAGATATAAATTAATGATAACCACTGTCACCTTTATCAGCTCATATGTCATCATTCTAATTTTCAGGATACCATTCCAATTCCAATCAATGTCTACACTTTAACAGCAGATACTCTGAAAGTTTGGGGATTCAATTTACCTTGTAATTCATCCATTTCCACAACCAAGACTCTGAGTCTGGTTTTCAGAAATCTCGTCTATGGCTACAAGAAATAAGAGTTTCTTCCAGGTCACACACAGAAACTTCATGAACACTTGAATTGGGAATTTGAAGCCTTGAACTCATCCCCCCTTTTTTTTTTTTATCAACTGTATCCAGTGTATTTAAGAACAACTAGACAACATCATTATACATTTTAACTCCACAAAACTCAAAAATGAGTTATCAAATGCATTGTCACCCAGAGCCTTGTATCTTATAAGAATTTGAGTAGTAATACCCAATGATATTTTGCATATATATATATTGCCAATTCACCCCATGGACTATCAATGCCCACTTTTTTACATTTTTTTAAAAACAATTTATTGAAGTATATCATTCATACTTGAACATACACAAACAATTGATTCATAGTAAAAGTTGTCAAGTTACAAAACAAATATGCATAACATCATACAGGCTTCATAAAAAATTATGAAAGAGCATCATCAGAGTATTACTATTAACGGTAGTCCATATCTTACATTTGGTGTATTTTCCCGCAACCCACCCTATTATTATTTTTTTTATTCACAAACCATACAATTTATCTAAAATGTAAAATCTATGGCATTTGGTATAATCACTGAGTTGTGTATTCATCAATTCAATCAATATTAGGGTATTTTCATTACTCTTAAAAAAACTAACAAAAAAAAACAAGCCACCATCAGACCCATATGTTATCACTACTAATTTCAAATTCTATGATGTGCTTTCACCATTTCTACTAATTTTCAAACATTAACAAATGTCTTTTTACCAATTCTGTACTGATTAAACACCAGCTTTCCATTCTTTAACCACATTCTTTTCTTTGGTGACTTATAGTCTAGCTATTAACTCTACGTGTTTGCTCATTATATTTGGTTCGTAAGAGCAAAGTCATACAATATTTTTTATGCCTGGCTTGCTTGACTCAACACAATATCCTCCAGGTTCATCCATGTTGTCATATGCTTCATGACTTTGTTTTTTCTTACAGCTGAATAATATTCCATCATGTGGATATACCACAGTTTGTCTATCCATTTGTCAGTTGATGGACACTTGGGTTCTTTCCAACTTTGGGCAATTATGAATAATGTTGCTACTAACATTGGAATACAGATGTCTGTTCATGTCACTGCTTTCAGTTCTTCTGGGTATATACCTAGTAGTGGTATTGCCAGGTCATGTGGTAGATCTATAGCTAACTTCCTTAGGAAATGCCAAGCGGACTTTCACAGTGGCTGTACCATTCTACATAACTACCAGCAGTGAATAAGTGTTCCTATCTCTCCACATCCTCTCTCCAACACTTGTAGTTTTCTGTTTGTTAGTAGTGGCTGTTCCAGAAGGTGTGAAATGATATCTCATTGTAGCTTTGATTTGCATTTCACTAATAGCCAGTGGTGCTAGGTACTTTTTCATGTGTTTTTTCACCATTTGTATTTCTTCTTTAGAAAAATGTTTATTCAGGTCTTTTGCCAATTTTTAAAATCAGGTTATTTGTCTTTTTATTATTGAGTTTTAGGTCTCTTTATATATCATGGATATTATACCCTTGTTAGATGTGTTATTTCCAATTATTTTCTCCTCTTGAGTAGGCTGCTTTTTTACCCTCTTCACAAAGTCATTTTAGGTGCACAAGTGTTTAATTTTGAGGAGATCTCATTTATCTATTTTTTCTTTTGTTGCTTATGCTTAGGGTATAAAGTTTAAGAGACCCCCCACCTACTACAAAGTCTTGTAGTTGTTTACTTACACTATTGTCTAGGAGTTTTACAGTCCTATTAGTGCCTGCTTGATCATTGGCTATAGAGTACTTAATGGTTTTTAATCTAATCACATTAGAGAACCGATTCCCCAAACCCCAGAACCAACCCTGAAATGTCATCCTTTAGATTCTGTTTCTCAAGACCCCACTCTTATATTAGTCAGAGTTCTCCAAAGAAACAGAAACAATAGGATATTTTGAGATTTATTACAAGAATTGGGTCACATGACGATGGGGATTGGCAATTCTGAATTTGTACGGCAAGCCACAATTAGGGACTCTGGTGAATATTTCGATAAATTCCTCAGGAGAAGCTGGCTGGCTGTAGCAGAGATAGAAATCCCTTTTTCTTATTAATGAAATCATCAGTCTCCTTTTAAGGCTTCAACTGATTGGATGAGAACTCTCTCATTGGTGAAGGCAATCTCTTTTGTTGAGCGTAGATGTAATCAGCCAGAGATGCCATCCAGAAAATACTCTGTAACAATCAGACCAGTGCGTACATGACCAAACAACTGAACAGCATAACCTAGTCAAGCTGACATGTAAACTTAACCACAGTGAGGTGTTCAGTAAAATATTTGGTAGTTATGGTCACTGGACATGGACTTACTTGAGGGTCCTTTAGAACCACAAAATCTAAACAAATGTGGATCCACCAGAATTCCCTTTCCCAAGAATTTGTCAGGAAGTGGGATCAAGAGAAACAATGTATTTCTCTAACTTTCTCTTGATCATTCATTCTAAGGAAAGAAAGAGAGAAAGAAGGTGTCTGGAATGTAATGTGAAATTTGTTTTAAAAAAAATCTTTTGTTATGGATTTACTCCCAATCATTCCCTGACTATATGATTATGTATTATGACAATGTCATAACATCAATTTTTTGATGGAATGTCAGAAACATTTTACAAGTCTGTAGTTTCTTGAAAACTCAAGTGCTTTTATAACTCCAGAAAGTTTATATAATAGGCTTTATTCTTTCTTTTAAATGATTGTCAGAGGGACCTACCATTATCTTGACACTTATATTTGAGAAACTTTTGCTCGAGCTCTTATATCTTCATGGCAACACTCAATTTCCAGTTTTGTGTGTGTGTGTGTGTGTGTGTGGCCTCCTCTTTCTGCTTCTCATTATGTCTAACCAGCTGAATGTTTTGTCTGTTTTGATCAGCAAGGTTAGAAGTGAGTTGAATTCTGAATATTTTTTGCACTGTTCTTCAGTTCTGTTTAAGAAATATATACTGAAGCTCTGGACCAATAAAAATGAAGTGGATTTTGAGATTTTATTGATGTAATGGAAGAGGAAGTATTGCCCATTATTACTATATCCAAAACATTTCATAAGTACAAGCAGAGAAATATGTTACTATGATCAGACTTTAATATGAAATCGTGTTCTTCTTCTGTCATACAGAAAATTTGTCATAGATTTTATCTGCAATAAAAGCTATGTCAGTGGTACCACATAATACATTTGTAAAGGTTAGAGATATTTTAACCCTCATCTGTGACCAGAATTATAATGGTAAGGCAATCCACTGAAGCACCAACAGCAAACTGTTAAGAGTGTAAAATTTTCCCACAGACATTAATGCAAAACAGCATAGAAATCCATGCATTGTAATTCAGTGGGGTCATTTTGAATAATGTCCTTGAAATTACAAATTTATTACATAAGAAAAATACATGATTACAAATTCCATCAATCTCATGTCCTTGTCATGGATTTGTGTTTTCAGAGTCCAGAGAGATTATGCTGTTGTATTGGTTAAACTCTCACAAAGGGCTGTGAAAACATAACAGCAGCATTACTTTAATGACTTCCTTTTTGAAATGTGTATTGTTACCAGCCACGCATAATGAACAGTTAAGTCTCAGAAATATAGGTTTTGTGGATCTGGATTTCAATTCCTAAGATTTATATAATTCTCAACTTTTGAGTTCTGCTAATTAGGAAAACAAATATAGGAGTAAATATTTGTAGCTGGATCGACTATGCCTTGGAAAATTAAAGTTGCTGACATTCATTTATATAAAATTATAATATCTCTCCTTTTCTTTCTAGTTATATTTCTCAGTGTAATTTATTTTCCAGGCAGAATTTATTTTCTTCTTTAATTGCACTTTATATTTTTATATTAAGAGCTAAATTTCAGATGCTAAAATTTCTCTATCAGGCAGTTAGGCAATTGCTGGTCAGACACAGGATATACATTTTAGTATGCCATACATTCAGAACTAGCTAGAAAGATGAAATGCATGATTAAGCTTTCTTTTTCAGTGGATGTACCCAAGAAATAAATAAAAATTTTGCTTAAGAGAAAGCAAAGAAAACTTTATTTAGTTCATAGTCCAGGTAGTGGAATTGTACAAGCAATTGTGTGGCATTCCTAAGGCCCACACTGTCTTCCAGTCATCTCATTCCGAGGTGCAGAATGTATTTTGAATAGAAGATGATTTAATTTAGTTGTTTAATCCACAGTTTCAACTTTTGCCTTTCTTTTTTAAAACAAGTTTGATAAAGCATCTGCAGAAGCCTTGTTTTGATTACCCTTTCTCCTTTGGCCTTAGATCAATATCAGTTTTTTTCCCCTTGCTCATAATCCATTATAGAAAATGCTGTAGATTTCTACAGCATGACCCAAAACTCCACATTATGTTTGCAATTTTCCATAAGATTTGTATAGTATAAAGTAAAAATTTTTTCTTTAAGAGACATCTGTTACAAATAAAATGACTGTAAATTTTCAAGAGCGCTGCACAATAACTGCAAAAGCTAAAACATGAGCCTTCTAGAGTGGAGCCCAGCACTTAGTGATTTTCTGATGGGTCGACAGTATTCACTTCAATGCTCTTGAACCCCCACCCAACTCCTGGTCCTCCCAGACTCCCTCTCAGGCCCCAAAATTGCAATGAAATTAGCCTGTAATGCTTTCAGTGCCCTTGCAGATCAGCTTTCATTCTCAGGAAATCATGTGAATGGCATTCTCCCTTTCACAAACTATTTTCTCAAAATACTTTAGAAACTCAAACCAGTGACCTCAAGTTCTGATAGTATCTTTATTGAGTAGCATCAGCAAGCTTGAAAGGGTCAGCCATCATGGTCAGGGAAACATATTGTTTAAGAAGTTTCCAGAACTACCCATTAAACCTCTGCCTCAGGAGAGATTTGTTAGGGAGAACAGAGAAAGGCTTGAATTTCTTTTTCCAAATTTTCTTCTTAGTATTTCTTTTAAAATGAGTAACAGAGTCCTCTACTATGCTCCTTTTATGTCAGAATGTTTACTGTTTTTCCTAAACTGACTATCTCCATAATGGCTTTTGTCATAAAGTGAGTTGAGAAATCATTGATTAAGGATGACAAGGACAAGCCAAAGACACAATGAAGTTCAGAGGAAGGGAGGGCCATTTTATTAAAAATTTTCATTGAAGAATATTAAAAAAGCTCATTTAAAAGTTTGTCATGGATGTCACTTATATTTTTTAATACAGAAAGTGAAATCAGGGTATCAAATAGTGCTTTAAAATTCACAATATAAAATTTTGTAGAATAATATATGATATTCAAGTTTTGATCTTAATAAGGGCTGGGGGTTAATGGGGAAGTATGTAAATTAAGTCTCTTTATTTTTCAGGTAACAAGAAAGGAAGTAGCAAATTACATCACTATTTCTTCATTTATTTACCACATATCTAGAAGGAAAGTACTTGCAGTATTTATAGAAATATAATTTAAATTGCTTTTTCATTATAATACCTCGAAGGTAAAATTATTTTATTGGAAAAATTGATTTGCTATCAAATAAAATACAGATAAGAGTTTAAAAGATCTAAACTAGTTATACAATAGAAAATTAGCTCATAAACAATACCAGATATGTTACAATAGTTTTGTACATATATATTTTAAAAATTTCCCATATTTACTGTTCTTAAAAATGATTTTTCTAGCAATAGGGAAATGGTAGGCTGCCACTTTTACAGATAGCAAGTGTCCAATGCACATAGAAATTACATAAATTGTCATGACTATCAAAACCAATTGCCAAAAATTTTTTTTAACAAAATTCTTCTCCCTCTTATAAATGGTTGAATTTTCCCCTATCTCTTCGAGCCCTTTATCTTCTCCAATGTCCTACCCTGCAATATGTGTGAAATTTTATCAAAAGCTTTCTGATATTACCATAAATTACTGTGTAAGCAGAGCTATTGCTTATCTGCCAAGGGGGCTTTTTTTTTTTTTTTTTTTTTTTCTCTTTCTTTAGCAATATCCTCTATGTCTGTGTGTGTGAAGAAAGGTTTTCCCTACTAATTCTTACTGAAGACTGTACCGTAAAGGCTTAAACTTTTAGCGTGGGGATATTATAGAAACCTGGGCATAGAATAACATTGTAATACCACAAAGGAGCAAGAAAAGCATTTTCTTTCATCTGTTCTGTTTCTTTAGCAAATATGTGGAGAGAATAATTGGGATACATTCTATGAGAAATTCAGAAAATGTATTTCTTTATTAGGTTTAATGTATTTTCTATCCCATTTAGTTCATTTTGGTTGCATACTTTGAACACAACGAGTATTTGTTATTTTTCTAGTTATTTATTTAAAAATCTCTTACAGCTATGTTTTATTAATGCTACATGGTAAATGTTAATCTTTTGATAGGAATTCTTTTATATTGCTCTATTGTACCTGGTTAGTCATAATTTTTGACAACCATGTAATTATCTTTACTATTGTGAGCTTTCTTAGGAAATATTCAAGGTTAATTGGATGGATATTCTACTTAGGAAAGAAGTTATGATGATATTCTATCATGGACTGTATAATCTGGAAAGCAGCTGAATAGTAGGGTTGTTTTATTTCTGCCACAGGCAGCGATGGAGTGAAGTTTCTATTTTGGGCAGTGCAGGGAAAAGGTCACTTTGAAGATTCAGACTTTGAGAAGGATTGCCATGATAACAGAATATCTAGGAACTACTTTAAAGAAGAAAACCATAAAGCGCTCCCTGATGTGCCTGGGGGACTCATCAGTCCACCAGAATTATCTATTTCTCACTTTGTGACTTGTCTTGCCATAGCTCTAATTTTACATAAATATCACCTCAAGTATATTTTTAAATCCTTTATGAAAATTAAACAACCAATCCTTCCCTCTACAGCATGAACAGAGTAGCCTCGCAAATGGATTAAAAGAAAAATAGAAAGGACATGTCTCTTACTCTATCCATATTGAGATCTGTCCAGCAATGCAGAAAATCTTCATATTTATCACCAAAAGACTGCATAGACCAGCAGTAAATAAGTTGTCTTCAAAGACAACAATAAAATTATTAAACAATGGTGACAAACAAATCCTTCAAACGATCAGGCTTAGTTCTTGAATGGTAATTTTCTTCTCAGTGCATCTGTTACATACAGATGCCTTTACTCTCTGACCACAAGATACAGGCCACCTCTGCCCACAGAGGTAGAAAATACACTTAAACCTGCATGTCTAGTAATAGCTCTTCTTTTGTCATTGTGTTTCCCTTATATGGTTAATGCTTTTAAAGAGTGTAATAATTGGTGTAATAATTGAGAACGTTGCTCCTGGAGACGAGCCATTCTGGGTTCCACACTCACCGCTCCCAAATACTAGCTGTGTGAGCTTGGGCAAGTCACCTAACTTTCTGTGGGTCCTTTTTCCTATCTCCAAAATGGAGAGAATAATCGAAACTACATCAGGGTGCTTTAGTGAGTATTGAGAATACTAATGTATTTATTTTTAAATTACTCTTTTATATTATGTAATATTTTATAATAGTTAAACTCATACTTCTTAGCTTGTATATATCAGGCACTGATACATGGAGATACAGTAGTGAATGAATCGGAAAAAAAATGCCTTCTGTGGAGCTTATATTTTAATGGGATAGAAGCTGGAACAAACTGATTGATAGGCAAATGTTTATAATGTCAGATGGTGATAGGTGCTATTATGGAAAAAAATGGAAAGAAGAGGAATGTTGGAAGAAGGGCTACAATTGTTAATTGGGTGGCTGGAGAAGGTCTTACAGAGAAGCTGACATTTCAGCAAAGACCTGAAGAAAGAAAGAAAGCATCCATGCAAATACCTGGAAGATACATTCCAGGCAGAGGGAATAGCAGATGCAAAGGCCCAGGGAAAGGAGGCTGCCTGGACTGCTCAGGGAGCAGCAAGAAACCAGTGTGAGCAAGAAGGAGATTATATCAGAGATTGTGAAGGCCACATGATGTAGGACCTTGAAGGATGTGGGGAGGACTTTGTATTTTACTTTAAGAGAGACAAAAAGTCATAGAAGGGTTTTGAGCAGGAAAGTGGTATGAAATGACCTGTTCTCTAAAGCATCAGTGGGCAGCTGAAAGTGGGTTGGAGGGGCCAAGGGCAGAAGCAGATAGAGCAGGTTGAAAGCTATTGCACTAATCCAATTGAGAGATGATGTAGTTTGCACCAGGGTGGAAGGAAGGGATTACTAGATGTGAAGTGCTTATAACATTGCCTCTCACAAAGTATTATAGTTATTAGTATTTTCTTTCATTTAAAAAAATATATAAAATATCCTCGTTTCCTACTTCATGTTTCCAATACTTATGATGGTGTTACTTATTCTGATGATAACTATTCAATTATTTTTAGTAAAATTATTTTGCTATAGTTATTGCTATTTTCTTTAAACCAGTCTCTTCAATTTTAAAAAGGTGAAAAAGTTCTTATTGTGATTAGATCTGCATGATATTACCAGGATATGTCTTTTAAATATTTTCCCCTATTGGAATATGTTTAGCTCATTTAAAACATAATTCAGTTCCAATTTACAATTCTTCCAGCTAGCAAGTCAAAGTGTCATATGAAATAAAGGCAGAGGCTTTTGAAAGTTTCAGTCTCTTCAAATTTATTTTCTTCCCTGGGGACAGCAAAATTAGGGGGAGCAATGTGGTTACAATAGATGTCATTTAGAATTATGAATAGGAGACACTTGGTGGAGGTTCAGATCTCAGAGTGGGCATGGGGTAGGGTGAGACGATAACTCTCCTTTTCTAATAATAGATTAAATCAGGAATGCTAAATGTCAAGCTAGATGAGTGGGGTAAACTGAAATCAACTCTACCACCTGCTTTCACCCTAGATCAGAAAATGGTCAGTGGTCTTAAGGTGTCTATGATAGCATCAGGAGTTCTACAAATGAATAAGAAGAATTCTAGAGAAACTCTCCAATGATTAGCTACCTGATTATGGCATTAGGAAGTTATCTAAATTGGTCCCAACTCTGACCTAAGAGTAGATTGTAAATAGACATTAATTCATTTAAGAATTTTTTTTACTGAACAAGCCCTATATATAAAGAACTCTTTTAGGATCTGTGGATACAGAGATGAAGAAAATAAATTCACTGTCTCATATAACTTACATTGCAGCAGGAGAGACAGCCAGAAAACCTTTAAGCAATTGAATGCATTATATCATGTTATGTAGTGATAAGCAAAAACATGAAAAACATGAAGCAGGGTAAGGAAAGGAAGAGTGACAAAGAGTGCACTTTGGAGAGGCTGCTGAGGGAAGAGATCTCTGAGGAAGTGACAAAGATGCAAACTATGTGTACATTCCTGGGTAAGTATTCTAGGTGAGAGAATTCCAAGAAAAAGGTTCTGAGATGGGAGCATTCCTGCTTTGTTCTAGGACTACCAAGAAGGCAATGTGACTACTCAAGAGAGTGAGGAGAGGAGGAGTGGGAGATGAGGATGAGGGATTCTAAGGGAACAGATTGGGAAGGCCCTTGGAAAGCCATGGATAGTTGAGGTCCTCAAAGCGTTATGATCATTTAAAAGTGTTTAATTTTGGAAAGCTCACTCAGTAAGGGAGAGAGAATAGAAACACCTAAGTGGAACTGGAGGGTCCAATCAGTTATTGTAGGAAGTCAGGAGAGGCCATTGCTTGGACTAACTTGGTAGTGATTGAATCTGAGAAACATTTTGTAGATAGTGTACGTAGGGAAATGGGGGGAAAAAGAGAAGAGAGTTTTGGTGCACTGTGCTAATGGTGATTTCATTTTACCAAATGAGGAATGATGGCATTGAAGTAAGGTTGTAGTGCAAGGGATATTTTTCAAAGCTCAGAAGAAGCTTTATCTTCTGTGTTCACCATAAAGTCTACCATTGCTCTGGGATATAAAAAACAATTACTATTGTTTAAAATAAGTAGCATAAATGAGGATGAAATGGAGATTGGCAATTTAACTTTACTCCCTTTGAGATGAACATAAATATTTTCTATAGCACTCATGCTCAAAGAATGTTCTGTGGCCCAAAGTTGGGCTTAAAAAGACCTCCAGAAGAGCCTCAAACTGCTGTAATTTGCAGGTGTTCCCTTTTACCTGTAAGGAAGTACCAGACTTTAGTCTATACACTGATCTATGATTGTTTTTAACTAAGAGCTTTTTCTTTTGTTTTAGTAGTAGCCTGTGATGTTATGATTTGGTGCTTATTTTTTTAAACAAAAATATCAAATTAGTAGAGTTTATTGAAGACTAATTCAGTTTTATACTCAGAAGTGTTGACAATGCTTGACAATATTCCCTCAGTTTGGAGAAAGAACAATTCATTACCAGTGAACCAGAAAAGTTGTCTTGAAATGGCCAGGATTTTTAATTGCTGTTATCCTTGCTTTTTAATTACAAATTAAATTTTAGTTTAGCTTAATCATTACCATTTTAGTTTTTTATCAGATGTTTCGTTAAGCTTATGGTGTGTAGTCATGTGTATTTGATCTAAGAGTATTTTTAGATTGCAATATCCCCAAAGCATTCAATCCCAATGCACTGTGATTTGAATATGAATAACCCATACCCCCTATTGCTAAAACAGATGTCTACATACTTTCCCTCTTCCATTGCTCAACTTGCTTAGATGATGATACTTTATTATTATCAGTGAATTCATTTTCCCCTGGAAGAAGTGATCAGGTAGGATAGGTGGGCTATGTATGAAGTCTTTTGCAATGATCAAATAGCTTTCATTGAAATGCTGTCAGCATACATACAACTCTTTGGTTCTTTTAATTATGCCTCTTAGTCATGAAGCACTATAGTGATGAGTTTATATTTCATTCTTCTGCAATTTGCAAGATGTAACAGGACAGGTGACTAGAAAAACATTCAAAATTTGGGGGAATCTTCCACATTTCATTTAAAACATGGGCTTTTGAGTCAGAGGCACGTAAGCTTATGTCTTGACAGCACTAATTGCTAGCTGTTTGCCAATAAGTCATCTAATTTCATAAGTCTCAGGTTTTTCATCTGCAAACTGAGATCCTCATATTTTTTACTTTTTTCGGCTATTGTGAAGATTCAGTAAGGTGATACTAATAATGATAGAATGCATTGAACTTAATACAGGTAAGAGACTATTCAAAGTACTTTGCAAACATCTCACTTAATTCTTTCAATAAGAGAGTGATAATAAAAATAGTTGATATTTATAGTACAATGACTGGCACAATAAAAGATTTTAAATACCTTTTTGGCCAAAAGCTAATAGAGGAATTTCAGTGAGAGTGGGTGACAGATTGGACCACGTTATTAAAAACATCACTTTTGGATGTAAAGAATGAGTGAAGTATTGATCTGGTGTGGGAAAATCTACTGTAGAGTATCTTTCATATATGGGATAAGACTAATTACAGATACTCATATAAGTGAATGTATCAATGGCTAGCTAAAGATGAAATTTGCATAAAAATATATCTAAATGGAATAAAATCCATTCACTTCTCAAGATATAAATAATTACGGCTAAAGAGTCTCTTAGTATACCCTAGTCAGACATTGGCTCATATGGGTATTTCCCCCTTATTTTAGTTAAAGAAACTAAGATTAATTTTTAGAGATCTGGCAATTATCTGAGAAGTGCCAATTTATTTGTTAAAAACTAGCCAAATAGCAAGAAATTTTGATTATCAGAAATCTTGTATGAAAAAAAGCCATACACCAATGCTAAGGGAATCCAATAAACAGGGAGCCAAATTTTGCCTCAAGAGAAGGGCTATGCACAAATATCAGTGAAGAAGTATAAGGCCAAGGTGAAAAAAAAAAAAAAACACCTAAGCAAGATATAAATGGTTTGGAAGAACACATAGAAGGGAAAGAAAACAAAGAAACGGGAACAGAAATTGTTTTTCCCTAAATTGTAGAGTATAAGTACTGATTATTATTAACATTTACACAATAATTTGACATTTTATTAGGTACTTACATTACAATGAATTTGTAAGGATGAGGGAAGAGAGGAGAAAAGAGGTCCAAGTAGGCAAAGAGTATTCCAGATTGCTTTGACTCTTCTTGTCAGGTCCAGTTTTTCTCCAGCTCCCACAATCCTGCTTAATTTTCTTGAAAAGGAAATTGGACCACAACTTTCACCTAAAATTATTTCTTCTTATGCTGTGCCTTGGACCATCAAATATCACACACACACACACTCACCCCCCGGTTTAAATGCTAAGGTCAGTAAGTATATGGATAATAGTGAGGTAGTGATAGAAAATCCCAATTGTGCTATCTAAGCGGTGTGTCTACTAACTAGAAAGCCTGAACATTTAGGCAAAGTTTTAAGTACCACATAGTATTAATTCAATTTTGTGCGTAAGTGAATGGGCCTGTGTCAATTTTTTTTGTATAGGGATCTATACAACGTGCAGTGCTGTCTGTTCTTTATGTAGGCGCTCACACATTTATTACTCTTTGATGGTGAAAATTGGGCGGGTAGAGAAGCGGATGTGACTCAAGTGGTTGGGCTCCCGTCTACCATATGTGAGGCCCTGGGTTTGGTTCCCAGGGCCTCCTAGTGAGGGCAAGCTGGCCCGTACCCCCAGAGAGCTGACGGCCTACACCATGGAAAGCTGGCACAGCAAGATGATGCAACAAAGGGAGACAAGCAGACACAGAGGAAACACACAGCAAATGGACACAGAAAGCAGACAGCGAGCACAAGCAGCAAGAGGGTGGGAATAAATAAATAAATTAATTAAAAAATTAAAAAAATTGGGCAGGCATCTTAAACAGGAACATTTCAATATGTCTAAATGGAGCTCAAAGTATTATAGAATTTCTATGAAAAAGAGGTTTGGGGAGTTTGGGAAAAGATTATGTCAAGAACCAAGGCTAGAAGATGTGAGGTTAGTTGTAAAATGCATTTCGAAAATCCTAAATTGGAAGTTTTAGATGAAATCCAGCCCAGGGACAAAGGGATTTGGCTCCAATGGAGAACTTTAAGATGCCTGGCCACTAGTGCCAAAAAAGCCATTTTCTTTATTTTGGCCTTTTTCTTCAGATTGGAAATATATAAAAGAGACTTAGGATTTTGGGCTCCCATAGCTATAATAAATGTAGTGGGTGAAAGGAGTGAGAGCAATACCTAATGGGATGGTTTGGAGCCTCCACAGAAGCCTAAGCATTAGCAGGCTAGAGGTTAGAAAATGGCCAGTGTCCTAGATCTGCCAGTCAAATGATGTCGCAAAAGGCATTGTCCAAGCCCTGGCAGTACATTCCTGAAATTCTGCCTGATTCCTAGCCTAGGAATGTGACAATTCTAGGATACTTATGAAGCAGTTGAGTTAATAAAGTTCTGTTTCCTTGCTTTAACCACAGCTCATTTCCTATAACTATTTCACAGAAACTCATTTTGTTGCTCTTCATAATAATGTTTTCATGTATTGCTTGTTCCCCATGGTTTCTCTCTTGAAGAGATAAACTCACAGATTTACAACATAGTCTTAAAATTCTTACTTTACCTTGGGCTACCTAAAAAGTAAACTTTTAATGAATGGCACATATATTTCCCCCAAGTCATGAGACCATGAAGTTCTGAAAATGTGAAGAGTCTCATGACAATGACATCCCTAATTGAAAGAGGGGAAGGAATCCCAATATATTAATACAGAGAGGGAAGCATAGCAAAAAAAATCTTGTGGCATAAGCTAAAGGAGCTGCAGCCAAATCAAAGCATGGTTTAAGACAGACCCCAGAGCTAGAATGCCTGCATTTGAATCCCTGCCACCATCACTAGCTGTGTGACCTTAGGCAAGATATTTAATCATTCTGTGGCTCAGTTTCCTTGTCAGTAAAATGGAAACTAGAATGGAATCAATCACAAAAGATAGATTATCTGACTTAACGTATGGAAAGCCCTTAGAACAGTGCCTGGAACATGGAAAGTACTATATAAGAGTTAGCTGTTGTTATAATTGACTATTTCTTTAAGGCTTGTTTGGTTTGTCAACCAAAAACTACTAAATTGCCTTTCTTCTAAGGTCAGACTTTTGTACAGGAGAATAATTGCGCCTAAATTGTAGGCTTATTGTGATGGCTATGTAAAGAAATATGTATTAAGTCCCAGTAAGTGCTTATCTTTACTATTTTCATTATTTTTATTTTGTTAAAATCGCAAAGCCTGCTACTTAGCATTATTTTTTTCTTTTAGGAATATAACAAGTGAATATTTTTAATTCTTCATAACCATTTAAAGAATTCACACGTTTGCCATCTCTGGAAAGCTTGCAATTGTGTTTGCTAAAACATATGGATGTTTACTATAAATGCTTCATTCCTAGGATCTGCTTCCACATGTGCATATCAGGCATAATTTTAATATTTTAATCCCGGCAAAGTAATGCATGCTATATAAATGTGTATAGTGTGCTTAAGATAATTTTCATCCTCATGTTAATTATTTGCATAAAATGCAAATATCTAATTGAATGTAAAAATTTATCCCATACATATTTATTTGCTCTGTCTATTCTCAGGGTAAATTCAACATGACTGCCAGTATAATTTCAATTGACTTGTAGGAAGATTTCCCAGTCACCTGAAGTATCAGCCTGCAGCAGTCATTATGAAAAGCCCCCAAAAGAAGCTTGCAAAATCCTTGGAGGATTTCTTAAATCTTATGAAAAAGGGAAAAATATAGAGTAAAAGATTTCTCCTCAGAAAAGAAAATGTAGAGTTGGAAACCAAGGAATGCTTAATCTATTGACATTTTGAACTCTTACCACCCAGATTTCTCTTTATACATTATTTCAATAGTACTTAAAAATTCCTGCATGTTCTTAATCCATGAAAACAGGTGAAAATTGAGATGTAAGATTTCTGTGCTTTAAAAGTAGTTGTAAAATTGTCTTTTAAAGACAATTTTAAAATTGTCTCTAACAACATGGAATAAAATCAATGAATGGATCAAACAATATATTACACAATATATTTGGTTCATAGTAATGCATTCATACAGTATTTGTTCTTTTGTGTCTGGCTTGCTTCACTCAACATAATGTCCTCTAGGTTCATCTATGTTGCCATATGCTTTATGACTTCATTTCTTCTTACAGCTGCATAATATTCCATCGTGTGAATAGACCACAGTTTGTTTATCCATTCATCTGTTGATGGACACCTGGGTTGTTTCCAACTTTTGGCAAGGTTTAGTTTTTAATTGTTTATGTTTTCAATTATTAAATGTACAAAATAAAGTTAAAAAAAAAAAAAGAAAAAAAAAAGAGCTTCATGAGGATAGGGACTTATAAAAAAAAAATCAATGCATGGAGAGAAGTTAGAACACAATATGGTGTGCTTCACACATTATAGGCAAAGGAGACAGCTCAGGAGTTTGGCACCCTGCCAGTGGGCCCTACTTTGAAATTTACGTTCCCCAGTATGACAGGGTTGGACTCAGTTTTGGTTTCCCTACACATGGCTCTTCTGCCACTTCTATTTGAACCTACAGTTAGTACTAGACTTGATAGGTACATGTCCAAGAGACTTAAATCTTTGGTCCATCCATCTGCCAGTTGGGCCCTGAATCTCAACAGAGTTGCAGCACTTACTCTCCAGTTCATTGGACTCACCCAGGACAACTAAAAAGAAGATGATGATGGACAACGACCATCCCAAGGAACAGAGAGTCTGCAACTACAAGCAAGATAGTCCCATCTATCTGCCCCAAGGGACCTAAGCCCCCTCTCAATTAGAGGCCTGAGTGAGCATCATCATCCCAGAACCCTCAAGATTGGACAATGAATGATGAACTGGAGAAGACTTACTGTTATTCTGCCATAGACTTATTGTTAGTCTAGCAATGGAAGAACTTTTATCATGGATGTGGAGGCAGCGGTGTGGCCACCAGAGTTTCTGAGAGGAGAGAGAGGGAAAAATAGGTGTAAATTGGGGGCATTTTCAAGACTTGGCAATTGTCCTGAATGACATTGCAATTACAGATACAGGCCATTATACATCGTGTCATAACTTACAAAATTGTAAACTACAATGTAAATTATAATCCATGCTTAGTGGCAATGTTCCAAAATGTGTTCATCAATTGTAACAAATGTACCACACTTAAAAAAAAAAAAAAAAGAAGAAGAAAGTATAAGGTAGTTTACTTGATTTTACTTCTCTAAAATGAATCCTGGAAACTTCACTGATTATATGGCTCCGCTTTTCTTTTCAGTATATTGTTTAGAGGATAGAGTAAAGGACCCAAATACTGATGAAAAATAAATAGATTGAGTTGGACTTTGCTGTTAGTATGTTCATAAACACTAATATGTGAAAGCTACGGTACAGCAAGTTTCTCTCCCCAGCTAGCATACTGTAAGACAAAATATTCTACATAAAGTGCATTGTAATTTTCTTGCTTTGATTTTCTGTTTTGTTAACTTCAAGTTATACTGTGTTTTTGACACGCCAGCAACTTGGACTTTGTACCATAAATTTAATAATGTACTTTGTTATATTTGTGTTTTTAAAGTATAAAAGCAGTATACTTTTCAGGATAAACAAAAGCTCTGAATTGAATAATTTCAATTCATTTGCAATGTGACTTGTTCATCATTACATATACAGTATACTTCTAGCACTCATAAAATAGAATATTTTTAACTCTTGTGCTATATTTAAAATTTCAAAAATTTAAACATTTGCATTTTATACTTTTTAATACCTTATGCAGCCTTAATGTCCATGTAACCTAGGGTTTTCTTAGAGTTTTAAAAATTTTTAACAGAAACAAGAGGAAAAAATGATTTTACCATGAAACATTTATATGCAAACCCTTTATTGTTTTTTCTTAATCTATGAAAATTCACCTTTTTATGAGAAGGATCAGAAATGATTATATAATATTATTTATAAACTTTCTTACAATTATATTCTTTTTTAGAAATTTTCACCAAAAAATCTCTATTTGAATCTTTATCCTTCTATGCTAATCTGGAATTCCTTCAGTGGGTTTTAATTATTCCTGCAACCAATATCAAATTACATACATATTCTCACTCATTCATACCCACATCAACAGTGCAATTTGAGAAACATGGTAAAATTAATGTGACTTTCTGTATATTTTGAAAAACCCCAAAGATTAAAATTTTTAAAACCCTAGAAAAAGAAGTACTAACCCAGCTCTTCATTTTTCCCAATGAATTATACTGTCCCTCAATAGTCAGCAAAAGCTTCAGCTTTTAATCATTCCATAAAATCTCCGCAGACGAATCCAAAATATTTTGTTCCTTTCTTGTGAATCAATAGTACTATCTGTCTCTTTTTGCACTGATGTTATGACATATTGTTCATCCTTTTGTAGACACTGCCCGAAAGCTGTCTAAAGATCACGCGTACTTCATAGATTTTCCTATCCTCATTTTTGCACTTTTACTATATATTATCTGGGTTAAAATTCTGTACTATTTCTACATATTTCAACATAATTACTGTTCTGAAAGTATGTTGTTGATACAGTTTGGAAACTTTTAAATCTTGGCTTGTATACAGAGAAAAGAAAAGTTAAAATTTTAAATATGTATGCCCAATTAATCTACAAAGGATCTTTAAGTGTTCCCTATATTCTGCTCTTGAAAACTCTTATTTTCTATTCATCCAAAATCATTATATAACCTAAGTATATAGTATTATTAAAGCATATAAATTTTAAAACTTATGGCTTGTTCTTGGAAATAATTTCCTTGATTGAGGCACTATGAATTTGAAGTAGAATGTTTTTGTGAGTTGCTGTAGGAGAAACCTCTTAGGCTTCATGGATCTAATTTGAGTGACTGGGAAAAAAGAAAAGGTCTATAAAGTTATGAATACCTATTCTAGTAAAGGATGCAAAGATTTCAATAAAGAAATAATTGGTAATCTTGAATTCAGTGACAGAAAATTATAAATCTGTCTCTTTTATAAAGTCTCTTGTGTGAAACATGGATGAGTTGAGGTTATAAAAAAAGCATGTTTACCAGCAGGAGCCTAAATCAACAGCTTTGAACATGATAGCTCAGAAAGAATCAGGGAGCCCCTTTTCCTGACATTTGCAACACTGACATTTAACTTTTTACTTTTCCACTCTATCCATTCCTTCTTCTGCCTTGCCCCTCCTTACTTTTGTCCTTGGTTAAAATAAACCATTATAGCATTAAATCTGTCTACCACAGTTAATTACTTCAGTTATGTGCTAAAGCATTTAGTTCCAGCACCTTCCCTCTATGGGTTTTGAAGACACAGTTTAATATTAGTTTGTATGGTGGTTGCTGTACATCTTCAAACCATAAAGACCATGTCAAGTGCTCCAAGGAATAATGAAATATTAATTTCGAGACAAAAAAATTAAGTGGCTTAAAGAAGAAGTTGTTGTCTATCCCATGAGTGGCTTTTAAGACATTGATATCTATGTTTTGAACATATCTATTCCTAGCCATTCAAACCACACGTAATGAGCCCTAAGGAACTGTCTGCCTTCAATCGAGTAGCACACAGATAGAAACCACCAATCCCTTCTTACTGTCAGAGCATCACTATGAAAAGAAGGCCGCTTTCCTATGCACAGGCTTCTATTTTTTGACAACATTATGCCAAGATAAAAGACCTGTTACTGTCTTGAAAACACGGGTGGCAAAAATTACATTTAATACTTAAAGAAATAGTAACACCGAAGTATTTTGTGGTATGTATACATATGGATTTGGTAATGCTTCTCCATATTTATTTCATTATAAGCTTTGTTTGTGAAGAGAAAACCTGAGCTGCCAAATAGAAAGCTTTTCTTCATTCATTCATTTGACAAATGCTAATAGGGCATTTTTTACACATAAATATCATCCAAAATTTTCTACAAGTGATCAAGATAAAAATGGATAGAAGTTAGTCATTGTTTTAGGTAATGATTTCAACACCAGGGGCACTCAAATATTGAGCAATAATCAAGTAGTTTCACAAAGTAAAAAACAACTTATTTTTGGCTATATATTGTTTGCCTTGAAATGGAAAACTCCATTCAGAAGTACTGTAATATTTGATGATGGCATCAACTTTTCTAATTTCCTGCCAATTTTTCTGCAAAGAAGGAGCCTGTGAATGTTTAACTGACTCTTAACTAACAATTATTTATTTTGTGGGACTGAAGTAGGATGAGAAGGGGTATAGAGGCAAAAGCACTGGGGGCAATCACAACAGTGACTGGCTGCAAGTTTGAGGACAATTTATGAAACAAGAAGATGATGGAAAAGCTGAGTAGATATAAAAATCAGCAGTCACTTAAAAAGCCTCAATGCAACAAGAGAAGAGGATGGTGGAGGAACGTGATATAATGAGCAAAGGCTTACAGGGATTCCTTTTCTCATCAATAATTGTATAAAATATACATGGCCTACATGGATTATATGGACACATTATGTTGAGGGACATGATGTCATGAGCATCTTTTTTTCTGTTAATGTTCCCAGAACTCTGTAATAGAATCAATACTCATAGTTTTGATTCATTAAAAAAAAATACTTCTGTCTCCAATAAAATGAAAGCATATAGAACCTAGGTTGTTAAGGTTTTCCTATTTAATATTCAAGGCCTGGATGGCTAGACAGGACAGATATCTTACTGATTCATGGGCTTAGCAAATGTCTGCAGCACAGTGCATTTAATACTCAGAATCAGTTTTCATCCTGGAATGGCTATTAGAAAGATTCACCATTTGAATTTAAGAACGTTTAAGCATGATTATAATTTTATGATAGTTCGAAAAAGCCTAGGCTATTTAAATACGTATTTTTCCTAAATAACTTCTCTTTCAGATGGTTTAGTCTTCTCTTGTGTCTCTGCTCTTTATTTTGTTGCTCTAGTATATTGGGATTTGTTTGGCTTAAAATATAGCTTATTTTTAAGATGATAAGACAAGTTCTATTTTCAATTCTCTACAGAACTTCAGTTTTAATAGTCCCAATAGGAAGCAGATTGAGGAAGTAGTGCTTCAGTGTTGAATGATTACATCTTGAATTGTGTCCACTCACAGGCAGGATCAACTGCCAATGTTAGAAGGAGGACAAGCCTCCATTATGGTTAGACTGCATTCCTGGTGTTAACCTCTGGCGAGTCCTTGACCTGACTATAGCTATAAACCAACAAGTTCTTCTCTTTGCCAAGTTGTTACTTTTCGCATCTCTTCTGTGTTATGCACTGAGCACAGTATGTCCTCAGAAACTCATTTGGTATCATTTATTTAGCAGCACTGAACATACGCTTTGTCTCTGGGAATAATGCACCCATCAATACTTGAGATGGAACAAAAAAATAAGATTTTTGTCCCAGAGTGTCAAATAACACCTGAGAGTTGTCTCTTCACTAACAAATAAAAAATCAGTATAAATATTTGTATTTTTCAGAGATTTTGTTTCATGCTTCATGTTGATTTTCTACTTGCCATCATTTATCTAAGTTTTGCACCTACTACCTAGTGAATTTAAAAGCTATAAGCCAAATTTTTCCATTTTTGTTTTCTGAATACAGCTTCCTCTGAAATAGCATTTACCATGTAGGAAATTGTAAGGAAATTGTACATTATTTTTCCATCTAAGCAGCTGAATTAGTGGCTGTAATTGGCAAGATTTTGAATTTTAAATATGGCAATGTAGAAATATAGGATTCTTTCTGTTGATATTTTATATATGTACCATAATATGATAAGGAAATGAATAAAAGAGAAAAGTGTATGAGAAAGGACATTAGAACATATCGACATTATTGAAAAAAATCTCAATATTGAAAACTACTCCTAGTTATTTTACTCTCTCTTACTGTTCATTCATCTATTCTTGTGCTTTAGTCTGTCTATCTTGGTAATGAATTCATAATCTTATTTAATGTTAAAAGTATATTTGGTAAAATGTAAATCAAACAATGCATCTCACTCATCAGAAAAAAATGAACATGGATATATTTGAGTATTACTTTAAATCACATTCACTGAAGAAAGCACATGCTTTAGAAAGAATGAGAACTAATGCAGGCAGAATCTTTCTAATCTCCATCCCACATGTATATTGCGTGCAACCACTCAGGATTTAGAAACCAGAAAAATGGAATCCACAATGTGAAACTTGGTGTTCAGAATGTTGAACAAAAAATTTGACACTCTTTATTGCTTCACAAACAGAATTTTCAGAATCTTAGACAACCAAAGCCTCGTATTCTGAGTGGAATGATATGCTTGGATATGAGAGAAGAAATTCAACAGCACTGACACAGTCTGTCTTGATGTGATAGAGTCCTAGGTAGCAAATGGATTTTTTTTTTTTTTCAGGAAAAAGTTCAATTTGTTTTCTCAAACTTTAAAATATGTAGTTGTTTTGTGTGTGTGTGTGTGTTTGTATCAGGTTTGCTTTGTAGGGTAAATTATCCAATCAGAGATCTTTGTCAGCAAATGCAGTTTGAGGAATTCCTGAATTAGATGGCACTAACTTGCATCTTATGTAGTCTCAGATTCACAGAGAAAATTAGATTCTCCCACACTTTGGCAGCGGTGTCAGCTATACACAACTAAAATACTGGGCAGTCTCTCTCTTTCTCTTCTCCCTGGCTCTTTTCCAAATAGGCTAGTAGTAAAAGTTGCATACAGTAAAAGAAAGACCCTAATGCCAGCTGACTCAAACTACACTGGGATATTCAGTAGAACGTAGAGGCAGTCTAATTTCCTTCACATTTGCAATAAAATAAGCAGGTAAGAAATAATTCAAAATACAAACACATGTAGTAAACTATTGAATGGAAACTGGCTGCCATCACTGAAGGAGAGGACAAAGCATGGGGATGTTTACACACATACACACACACACACAAATCAAAATAGATGACCATCGTCAAAGATGGCAAACTAAATCACAAAGAAACAGAAAAAGGGAAAAGGGTATCAATACATAACAATGTAAAAAAGTAAAGTTTGGATCTAAATCTAAGCTGCTAAATACTGGATGAGCACATTCATTGTTCTCTTGAAAAAAGAAAACACTTTTTCAGCATTTAAAGTGAAAATATACTTAAAGCCCCTTTAAGGCTTTGCCTATTTTCACATTATCCCATTAAAACCTACCATTACATACTAATGAAAGTAAACATGAAGAAGGGGAGAAGAAAAATCGAGAGTTGAGGGGAGGAGGAGAATAATAGAGAGGGAAAAATGGAATCTCCTGTAAGTTACTATTTTTCTCAGAGTTTAGAATTTAGAGTTTTTGAAAAGCAGAGTTCTCAAACCATGAAGGGACTCACTGTTGTTATATTTCTAATTGTAGTAACAGTAGAAATAGTGCTAGAAGAAATCTCCTAGTCAAAATTTTAAACAGGTACTAAGCTAGGAGGTTAGAGGGAAAAAGAAAGAAAAATGACAAATGCAAGCCAATCACAAAATAAATAGGCTAACTTGGTCAATCAAGGCAAGTTTGTCTAATTTATCCCTATTTCTCTACAACAATCAGATTCTCACTGCAGCTGCTTTTCTCAACTGTCTGTGGCAGTAACTTCTAAAACTTTAACTTTCCAGTCAGATACCAAGCATACCTGAGATCACTTATGATGGACATGATTAGCCATGCTTGTTAGACATAGTAACCTTGGGTCCTCACTGTAATGAGAAATTAAACTTTAAAAAGTCATTCTGATTTACAACTATACAAAATCTCACAACGTGATAATAAAGAGGATACATGATGAAACCTGACAGGATGTTAAGCTTATTGCACAAGTGTGGACAGCTGAAGAGGCAAGAAATAATACAGTTGTCACTGGGCTGTTTCACTTCAACACCGAGCAAACAAAAAGAGCGTTGTTAATCAGTTCAGCTCTTCGGCTGGATAATCCTAAACCAGTAATTGATAAATGGGAAAACCATACGGTCTCAACTCTGTGATTCATAAAACACATGAATATTCATACCATCTCCTTTGGTCAAAAAGCATTTTACATGCTTCTAGGCAGGCTTTGAAAGAGGAATACAAATAGTTTCTTTCTCAGCAATAAAATATTGCTTTCCTTTTAAGGCCTATTTTCCCCTGTTAAAAGTGAAGTTTAGCAATCCACAGAGGACAGTACACACAGTAAATGCAGGTAAATGACAAATGGTTCCACAGGAAGTGCTATACTTTAGCTTTTTCATACAGCTTCATTTGGGAAAATATTAAATCTTTAAAAGAAACAGAATACTTCCACTACTAGGGAAAACGGTACAGCATTTTCTTACTCAATCTTTACACTTATAAGAATAATTTATCTTCCAATAAAACCTTAATATCTGAATTTCTGATATGCTGCATAAAAATAGTCTGTCTTGGGGATGCTAGTAAAATAATGTTCAGTGTAATGTTGATGTAGAGTGAAACAGAGCTTAATTCTTAACACAATCAGTTAAAAAATACTTAGAAGTATTTGTAATGGTATTTGTAGCAATTAATTTTACCTTTAGAAAATTAGTGAAAAAACGCAGTGTACATATCAACACTAATTTGCACACTAAAACAAATATATTAAAATGTTATAAATAGAAGTATACTTTAGGCACATCAGTATTTAAAGAGACATTATTTGTGGGAAATCATTCTTATACAATGAAGAATTTGTTCAGTCTTATCTCTTGAAGAAATTGATTTTCATATGTGACTTTTCCTTAAAAGTGCACCTGTTGCTAAACCTCATCTATGATATAAAAATCATCCATTTTCCCAGACATCCAAGATAAAAGCAAAGGAAAAACCAACAATAAAGGAAAAGAGTGATACATTTGATACAAACATAGCAAAATATTCAATATAAGGATATTTGTTAACATTATTCAGAATACTCATTAAATGCTGACCAAACATGACTATTAACAAAATAAGGAACTGAAAATTAAATAAGATATGCCGAAAATATGTCTCAATTTGAAGTCATAGTTTAAGAATATTTAGTAAGTTTCCATGTTATATTTACAAAAATGGATTCAAAATCACTTATGCAATATGATCCTGATTTATATATACGTAATATATGCATTACATAGAAGAAAAAAACCTAGAAAGAAAAATAGATTTCAACTTAAAGATTATTATGACAAACTAATCTAAATGTTTAAATGTTTTTGGTGATATTTCTAGTCTCAGACCCTCCCCTGTAGTTTTCTTCAAACACATTAATTCTGTCTGATCATCACCCTACTCAAGTCCCCTTTTCTGAATTTCTGTTTAATGAGAGTTTGGTTTTAAATGAAGTTTCTGACTACATCATATACAATTGGAAGATAGGGAAAAGTTATATCTCCAATGTTTCTCTACATTTGCACATAATAGAGTATCAGCAGGCCCTGTTTGTGATTCTTCTTTTACTTTTCTATTATCTGGATCCTAATGAAAATTTTAAAAGTAATTCCTCTTACACAACCCAGGGGGAGAAACCTCTCTGAATGCGAGGGACATAATTTTCCTTTACACTCTCCATCAAAAAGATTCAGACCTTTACAACAGTCTAGTTTAAACATTTTCTATTTTACTGATGACTTTTCCTACAAATCTATTATAAATAAAATGGAAATAACTTTTCTATCCGACAGCACAAGCTATTGTAGAAAATATAAATAATACAGATGATGAGAAAGTCTCATTAATTTCTCTATCCCCAGTGATAATCACTGTTAGTAGTTTGGTGTTCCCCTACCCAATATTTTATTGTGAACATTTTCAAGCATACAGAAAAGATCAAAGTATTGTTCAGTGAATACTTACATATCCACTAACTAGATTTACAATTAAATTTTTACTAATTTTATGCTTTTTAAATGTCAAAAAAAAGCATGCTTCTCATTTCTGATTCTTTAAATGGCTTTCATTTTAAAGAAATGCAAAATATGTAATGAAAAGGAATCCTTCCACATGAAGCAAATTGTCATTTATAGTTTTCTTAGTTCTCTGAGGACTTCAGACTTGAATGGAAGAAAGAGGGACAGAATAAGGGCTTCACAGAAAATGAAATCTGTGTCCTGTTTGCTTAAAAACAAACAAACAAAAACCCAACAACAGCAAATACAAATTCTTGTGTTTTTAAATAACAGCTTGCTGATTAATTTACTATGTGGTTTGTTTCCTTAAATGTTGTCAACAGCTATTGTTGCCTTCTAGGTATAGCACTGAAATGATGGCTTATGAGTGCTGCAAACTTCATATACAATTATATCACTACCAGAGACAGAAAGCAGTTACAGTTTAATACAATTGCTTATTTATGCAATCCCTGCCACAGGTTTGTCTACAAAATTTCTAACAAATCCCTCCACAAACTCCAGGACAAATAATATAGAATTCTAGTGTGAAAACTTCATAACTCTTCACTTAGTCAATGATAGATAGTTGAAAAGAGCAGGCAAAGACACAGCAAATTAAAAAAAAAAAAAAGACTTTTAATTGTGTATTTACTACAGCACAGCATTTTAAAACTAGATCATTTAACCATAGTATTCTTATCTACACAATGGAGCTAATACAAAATCCATCATAAGCATGTTTTCAGGACAAAATGAGAAAAGTTTAAAACCTTCTATATAGTGACTGGCACATAATAAATAATCAACAATTATTAGTATTGGCTTTCTAGTGCCTTTCCCCTATTTCTCAGAGTTAAAGTGACAACTTGCTGCATTTGTTCAGTATTTCTAAGAAATAACTAACTATACAGGTTGTATGCATATATAAGTATATGTTTAAATTATATCAAAATTTTAGGTATGGCTTCAAGTAGACTATAAATATTACAAGAGCTCTAAACTATGTTCAAAATAATGTACATGTTAGGATGCAATGTCAATTAGTATTGAACTTTAGAGAGAGAAAGAGGGAGGGAGACCGACATGAAAACGTTATCCCTTCATTCCCTAAGGAGAGTGGTTCAATTCTATCCACTAAGACATTGCATGTGGCAGGTTTTTGGTTTATGAACAAGGTAAGATGCCACAGATGTGGAAATTTATCATGTGTCATGAGAGAGGTATTGTTCATTTAAGAGTTACCAGAACCTGATGAATTAAGCACAAGAACTTTGGAGGAAATAACAAATATGTATTTTATACAAAGTATATATAAATCTACATACTTGTGAATATTATTTTTAGTATTATTTCACATTTTCGTCCAAATGCCATCTTTCAATGAATAACACCAATTTTTCTTTAAATGTTCCCTTTGACAATCATTCTCTCTGAATGATGGTTTTAAATCAATAGCAATACAAGTAATACAAGTATTGCTTGTATTACTTTGAGACAATTTTTTAAAAATTGGTTTCAATTCTTAATCTACATATATATTTTAATTTGAAACTTCCTTATCTTCTTTTCTGATTTCATTGGTATAGGAGTAAACATGACTCCTTGGAGTTTCAGAAAATTATAAGGACAGCAATGGTTTTGAACCCCTTGAAACTAAACTTTTAGTAATGAGGATTTAAATACATTAGGAGAGAGATTTAGGTACATAGGTGGGAAAAAGCTATAGCACTGAAATTTTAGACATTTACTTAACTAAAATTTTAATAGACATTATTAACTGACATTTAATTTGAATACCTCTGGGCAGGTCCAGACTCAACCTAATTTTATCTGTCAACGTTTTGCTGACAGATTTAAAGGACTCCTTTGTAAATTATTTTACTTGGTATTAACAATACCAATCCTTAACCCCCCTCAAACCTTATCCTACGGATTGACTCCTAATGGACTAACTGAATTCAGCAGACAAGGGCTGCCAAAGCATTAGCATTTCTTTACATTTCGGTTTTGGCTTTATGCTAAAATGTCAATGTTTACTTTAAAATTAAATCCAATCTCTGAAAAATATTTACAGTTCACCTGCCAATAACTTTGTTTCACACTATGGCACAGGTAATTATATCTAATGGAAATCGGCAGCAATAAACTTGCTTAATAATGTATCTCAGAGATGCTAGCAGTTCATGGAACACGTGCTTTTTCAATTCATTATTAAAAACATCTGATACATCTGTGAAAACTGGAGTTTGTTTCTTTTTTTCTTCCCCTCTCCAGTGTTCTGAGTACTGGGAACAGTTAGAACTGCAACGTTTTTCAGAGGCTGATTTTTTTTTCACACACACATAAACCATGAAAGAAGCTTTTACAGGAAGTAACAAATATTCCTAAATGGCATTTCATTAAAAATGTGTTCCCTTGGAAAGCACACAGAACGAAAAGCCATGTTTTTACTTGGCAGAAAAAGTGGTACAGCAGGCAATGTGCGAAGCTAAGGAGCATCAAAATCTACTTTGCCATGGATGTGATCAGCATTCTGACCTAGAAAACAAAAAGGCAAAGGAATTTTACACGTGCTTTGATTTCTTTCATACTACATTTTCTGTGGTATTACCATTCTGAAGCAAAGAACAAATGGAAATGCAGACAATTGTATAAACTATGGTTAGTACAAAGCTACCAGATATATTCTTGGTTTCATGGGGAAAAATTTCCACATTATGAGAATAAAAGCTAATTTCCTTTAAAAGGCAAAAGATAATTTGGATATGCATCTACATGCTTATGTCATTTGCCTACTGGGGAAGATCTATGATATTATGTCAATCTATCCTTGGATACTTTTTACCCCCAAATCAGATTTTGTTAAAGCTCCACACCAAGTTAACTTTCTGTAGTTAATTAGAAAGTTATAAGAAAATATTTTACAAGTTGCAAACAGGGGCCAACGTAATATTTTAGGTCATTTTTGTATAAGACATCAGCTTTTAACTATTCTCACCCTAAGGATAAATAACTAACTTGAATCATTTCCTTCTCTTCTAAATAGAGAGAAAAATGCCCTAGCTGTGCTTCCCTTTGCCCCCTTCTTAGTCTTAAAAAAGGAGATTAAAATTGTCATTGAAAATCTTCTGTCTAAGACAAGCATTAACAAACTCAGTAAAAGAGTTTGCAAAGCAGAGTTAAGACCCTTCTGGGAATGGCATTGCCAAGTTCTTTTTCAAGGTTACTTTCTCTTCATTAAAAACTTTGTAAAATAATAATGAAGAAAAAACTGCTTCCCATCAAGGAAAGAATCAGATCGTCGCTTTTACTGCCCCCCTACTCTGATTTTCTCTTGGTTCGAAGATAATGCCAGCTCATGTTCTGTAAGAATTCTTTGCTTCACATTCACTGTAAACAGAAAAGAGTCATAATTATGCCACATTTGATCCATATCAAAGCAACTGATCCATATATCGATTTACATAAAGTAAAGCACATAAAACATTTTTGCTTTTCAACCTTACTTCATCACTTTCTAAGGAAAGTTTCCTTTTGCATACTTTATTTGAATACAAAACTCTCCCGTTGAAATTTGTGATGTTAAACAAACCATACCAGTCATTCAACTTTTTAATTAAGGATTCAGTGTTCCATCCCTTTTCAGACATTAAAATTCAGGTGCAGTCATTAATCTTTCTAAACGAATTCACCTGTGGCTAATACTGATGTATTTTCTATGAGGCTTGTCATGGGCTGCATGCTGCATGCATTACCACTCCACAGTTAATTACACAAGGGATTATCGTTAGTGTCATAAAGATAAAGCCTTGCTAGCAGCATTATAGAGAAGGTCCCCCGCCAACATACACACACATTATGGAGCAATGCCCTACTTCATTTTTGTTAACATCCACAAAAACATCAACATCAGTATTTAAGAATAACACATTGTATTTACCTCCAAAGCAGGCTGAAGATATAAGTCAGGGAATCAGAAGACAGGCACGAAGCATACCCATTTTAGAGTTTGCTATGAATAACTAATTTGCAGTCTCTGGCCAAAACCCCAAAGAGCTGAGAATAATAGAAATTAAATGTGCTGTTTCGATTTTAGACACTTGGATTAGAAATCTGAACTAGATTTTTTTTCTGATTTTGCTAATCAGTAGCACATATACATGCATTAATAAGACTAAAAGAAAAAGCTTTGATAGTTTTAGTAAAAAGACCCTTGAGAGAGATAATGAGTAAAATTTATATAAAAATCATTTTTTAAAAATATAAAGTAACTCTACACAGCATGATAGACGTGTGTTTTTTACTCCGGTAATTTCGACTAATCATATATCACAGCTTTATATACTTATACCTTGATAGAAATAAAATCAGAATGATTTTAACTGTAAATATAAACACTAAATGCAATTAACTGATAAATTTTTTGGAACTGTTGGCCACAGAATAGTTGTACATTCTCAGAAAACAAAAAAATGTATAAATATAAAATACAGATGAGATTAAATATAGAGATGGCACATAAGCTTCAGTTTAAGAAAGTTTAAAATTACCTTGATCAACCAGAAGTCTCAGTTAAGAGATCTGAAATGCCATCCAATACATTAAAATAAGGGGCAAAGTAAGAAAAGAACATTTTAAAGGGCAAGTTGTGATCTACAGAACAGATACTATAGTTTTTAAAAATGTGTGTAATGTAGATTAAAGCAGATTTAAATTTGTTAACAAAATAGGGAAAATATAATCTTCAGCATATCTTTTGGATACACCATTATATTTAGAAGTAAGAACTGATTATTCCTGTCAGGAATTTTGTTATTTCCAAAATATGAACTATTGTCCAAATAATTTTTCAGCAAGCAGATGTAGCCACATCGTTTCTCTACTTTTGGATAATCAAATGAAACATTTATATTTTTTTATCACATAGGAGATGATCAATAAATACGTTCTTTGGTTTCAAGTAAACACAGACTGCTAGAATTATAAAGATAGTTAAGTTTAAAGTACATTAAAGTATTAACATTTCCCACAAAAATTCACATTTTTTTCAAATTAAAAAAATAAAAAAACATGACTATCATGGTTTTTCAAAGCTGATACAAACCCACTTCAAAACGAAGATGATATTTTACATTTTTGTCTTTTTCAGCCCCAAAGACTTGCCTCTGAAAGTAATAGTAGATAATTCAATTTATCCATATAGTTTGATTTAAGCTGTTTATAACCGTAATGGAGTGATACCCTGGGAGACACTGAGCCTGTCAGGGAACAATTATTTCACTAGCATCACTGCCTTTGTCATGAATAATCTGTACTAGAACCAAATTTGACATAGGCCAGATATGTCTCATCTGAACAGTCTGGTCACTAAAGCACATCAGTGCAGTCTTTTCTAACATGTAGATGTTACTTGTGACCAGCCAGCCCCTATAAGTGATTGTGGTTCCTTGTTCTTTTGACTAGATGTATGGTGAGAACAGAAGTGGATTCTTTCTATGACTTCCTGATGTTTCTTAATGTTTTACATTAATGTGTTTTGAAGAATGTCTGGTGCTTCCATTCTTAGTGCATGAAATGCTAACAAAATTAAATTATTAATACAAGCATCTATGAATATACAAAACTTTGCTTATTAAGAACAATGTTAATTTTACCCATCCAACTTTGTAAAATTCAAATTTAAAAATGATGGGGTTGATTTTGAAAAGATTTTTATCCAAGACATAAAAATATATTCCTAGACTTCCGGGAAGATGGCGGACTAGTAAGACACGGGAATCTCTTCTCCAGAAAAATAGCTAGAGGACAAGCTGAAACAGCCCCGAAAAAGATCTTCTAGGGTTTAGTCAGCAGGTGAAGGCTGCACACCACCCAGAGGAGAGAGGGACAGAAGAGGGAAATCGCGACTACAGAACTGTGAGTTGCAAGTAGCAGCTTCTGCTGCTGCCAGCACCCTCCCCCACACTCTTCAGAATTCTCAGGCCCCTGGGCCTGCGACCACAGACAAAGGGGGCTTCAGGGATCCGCCACTCCCGGAAAGGGGAGAGAGAGGGACACAGCCTTAGGCTGACTCAGGTTCGGACCTGAAATTTGGGCTGCAGAGCCCCACGGACCCTTCCACACAGCGGTTTGCCCTGGGAGCCCGGAAAGGGCTGGAGAAATCCGACCGTCGCAGCCTCCCTCTCTTCTAGCCTGGACTAATTGTTGAGGACACCACGGGAGAGGGGAGAGAGAGCCTGGGGCTGACCCTGCTTTGGACTCCCAGGTTTGGTCTGCCCTGTTCCGAGAGCCCTTCCAGGCTGGGTGGGGCTGCGCCATTGTTTGCCTTGGAGCCTGCAAGGGGCTAAAGATATACAAACCTCCCAATCTCATCCTCTACTAACAGGGACTGATTGATGAGGATTCAGAAGGGAGTGGAAATATTTCCTAACTGGAAAAGGGGGGCTATACGAGAGAAGTCTGGAGAACTGTCTCAGAAAGTTTGAATCACAGGGCTCCTAGCCCCGAGACAGGAAGCTCTATCACATTGATCTGGTCTGTGTAACAACAAATACGCTCCGACCAGGCATCGAATTGAGAGCAGCCAACAAGCGCCATCTCCTGGCAGACCAAGGAAATACAGATAAGAAAATTAATAAGTAAGAGAGGCTTTTCCTGGCCTCTATAGGCTTCCTGCCCAAGGCCCTAGGAAACGACTCTACAACCAATTACTGGGTCCAGTGCCCAGTTGTGAGCAACCAGCAGAACAATCCTAACAATCAAGGTTGAGCCAAAAATAAAAGAGCTTTGGTAACTCACAGCCTCCTGCCACTAAAACCCCATAAAAGAGAAAGAGATAGAGCATCTAAGTAAAATACAAACTAATGAGATGCCTAAGCACCAACAAAAAATTACGGGCCATACTAAGAAAATAGAAGACATGGCCCAAGAAAAGGAATACAGCAAAGTCCCAGAAGAGATGCAGAATTTAAGAGAACTAATCAGTGAGATGAGCACACATTTCCAAAATCAAATTAATGAGATGAAAGAGAATATAGTTAAAGAGATCAATGACATCAAGAAGTCATTGCGCAAACGTAAAGAAGAATTTGAAATCATGAACAGAAAAGTAACGGAGTTCATGGGAATGAAAGACACAATAGGTGAAGAAAAAAATACATTTGAAGCATACAACAGCAGACTTGAAATGATAGAAGAAAGAATAAGTGATACTGAAGACAGAGCAGCTAAAATTGAAGAGAGAAAAGAATGGAAAAAATTGAGCAGGGACTCAGAGAGTTGAATGACAACACAAAACGCAAGAACCTATGTGTCATTGGAGTTCCAGAAGGAGAAGAGAAAGGAAAAGGGGCAGAAAGAGTATTTGAGGAAATAATAGCTGAAAATTTCCCAACTCTCACGAAAGAAATGAACTTTCATGTCCAAGAAGCACACCGTACCCCAATAAGAATAAATCCAAATAGACCTACGCCAAGACACATATTATTCAGAATGTCAAATGTAAAAGATAAAGAGAAAATTCTCAGAGCAGCAAGAGAGAAGCAAACGATCACGTACAAAGGACGTCCAGTAAGACTTTGTGCAGATTTCTCTTCAGAAACCATGGAGGCGTGAAGACAGTGGTATGATACAATTAGGAAACTGAAAGAGAAAAACTGCCAGCCGAGAATTCTTTACCCAGAAAAACTGTCCTTCAAATATGAAGGTGAATATAAAGTATTCACAAACAAACAGAAACTAAGAGAGTTTGCAAAAAAGAATCCACCTTTGCAGGAAATATTAAAGGAAGCCTTAGAACCTGAAAGAAAAAGACAGGAGAGAGAGGCTTGGAGGAGAGTATAGAAGAAAGAATAGCAGAAAGGATAACCAAAAGAGTAAAAAGAAAGACAAAAATAAGATGACATATGAAAACTAAAGAATAAAATGGAGGAAATAAATAGTGCATTTTCAGTAATATCATTGAATGTGAATGGATTAAATTCCCCAATCAAAAGATACAGGCTGACAGAATGGATAAAAAAAACATGAGCCATCCATCTGCTGCTTACAAGAAACTCATCTCAGACACAAGGATACAAGCCGGCTGAAAGTAAAAGGTTGGAAAAAGATACTCCATGTGAATAGTAAACAGAAAAGAGCAGGGGTAGCTATACTAATATCAGACAAAACAGACTTCAAATGCAAAAAATGTGATAAGAGATGCGGAAAGCCATTATATATTAATAAAAGGAACGATCCTCCAGGAAGATATAACAGTCATAAATATCTATGCACCTAACCAGGGTGCCCCAAAATATATGAGACAAACTCTGGCAAAAATGAAGGGAGAAATAGACATTTCTACAATAATCATCGGGGACTTCAACACCCCTCTCACATCATTAGATAGAACAACTAGACAGAAGATCAACAAGGAAACAGAGAACTTGAACAATATGATAAACAAGTTAGACCTAACAGACATATACAGAATACTGCATCCAAACTCAGTGGATTATACTTTCTTCTCAAGTGCCCATGGATCTTTCTCCAGGATAGACCACATGTTAGGTCACAATACAGCTCTCAATAAATATAAAAAGATTGAAATTATACAAAGCACCTTCTCAGATCATAATGGAATGAAACTAGAAATCAATAACAGACAGGAAAAAAGGAAATTTGCAAATGTGTGGAGACTGAAAAACACACTCCTAAATATTCAGTGGGTCAAAGAAGAAATTGCAAGTGAAATCAGTAAATATATTGAGACAAATGAAAATGAGAACACAACATATCAAAACTTATTGGATACAGCAAAGGCAGTCTTGAGAGGGAAATTTATAGCCCTAAATTCCTATATTAAGAAACAAGAAAGAGCTAAACTCAAAGATTTAACTGAACAACTTGAGAAACTAGAAAAAGAACAGCAAACCAATCCCAAAGCAAAAAGAAGGAAAGAAAGAATAAAGATTAGAGCGGAAATAAATGAAAATGAGAACAAAAAAGCAATAGAGAAAATCAACAAAACCAAAAGCTGGTTCTTTGAGAAGATAAATAAAATTGACAAACCCCTCGCTAGACTAACAAAGAAAAAAAGAGAGAAGATGCAAATAAATATAATCAGAAATGAAAGGGGGGAAATTACAAATGACCTCACAGAAATAAAAAGAATCATAAGAGGATATTAAGAGAAACTATATGCCAACAAACTAGACAACCTGGATGAAATGGACAAATTTCTAGAAACTCATAACCAACCTACCCTGACACAACAAGAAATACAAGAACTTAACAAACCAATCACAATTAAGGAGATTGAATCCGTCATCAAAAATCTCCCAGCAAAGAAAAGTCCAGGACCAGATGGCTTCACAGGTGAGTTCTACCAAGCATTTCTAAAAGAATTAACACCAATCCTGTTTAAACTCTTCCAAAAAATTGAAGAGGAGGGAAAATTACCCAACACATTTTATGAAGCCAACATCACCCTAATACCAAAGCCAGATAAAGATTCCACAAGAAAAGAAAATTACAGACCAATCTCTCTCATGAACATAGATGCAAAAATTCTCAACAAAATACTTGCAAATCGAATCCAACAGCATATCAAAATACTTATACATCATGACCAAGTGGGATTTATTCCTGGTATGCAAGGCTGGTTCAACATAAGAAAATCAATCAATATAATACACCACATTAACAAGTTGAAGGAAAAAACCCACATGATCATCTCAATAGATGCAGAAAAGGCATTCGACAAAATCCAACATCCTTTTTTGATAAAAATACTTCAAAAGATAGGAATAAAAGGAAAATTCCTCAATAGGATAAAAGGCATAAATGAAAAACCCACAGCCAACATCATACTCAATGGGGAAAGGTTGAAAGCTTTCCCCCTAAGATCAGGAACAAGACAAGGATGCCCACTGTCACCATTGTTATTCAACATTGTACTAGAAGTTCTAGCTAGGGAAATTAGACAAGACAAAAAAATTAAAGGCGTCTAAGTAGGAAAAGAGGAAGTAAAACTCTCACTGTTTGCGGATGACATGATCCTGTATTTAGAAAATACTGAAGTATCCACAACAAAGCTACTTGAACTAATAAATGAGTTCAGCAAAGTGGCAGGATATAAGATGAACACGCAAAATCAGTAATGTTTTTGTACACTAGTACTGAACAATCTGAGGAGGAAATCAGGAAGAAAATTCCATTTTCAATAGCAACAAAAAGACTCAAATACCTAGGAGTTAATTTAACCAAGGAAGTACAGGACTTATATGCAGAAAACTACAAAACAATGCTAAAAGAAATTTAAAAAGACCTAAACAAATGGAAAGACATTCCGTGTTCATGGATTGGAAGAATAAATATCGTGAAGATGTCAATCTTGCCCAAAGTGATTTATAGATTCAATGCAATACCAATCAAAATCCCAACAGCTTACTTTACAGAATTAGAGAAGGCAATTACCAAATTCATCTGGAAGGGCAAGTGCACCCGAATAGCCAAAAGTATTCTAAAAAAGAAGAGCAATGTGGGAGGAATTTCACTGCCTGACCTTGAAACATATTACAAAGCTACAGTGGTCAAAACAGCATGGTACTGGCATAAAGACAGACATATCGATCAGTGGAATAGAATTGAGAATCCAGAAATAAACCCTCACCTTACACAGTCAACTGGTTTTTGACAAACCTACCAAGCCCACGCTGATGGGAAAAAACAGTCTCTTCAACAAATGATGTTGGGAGAACTGGATATCTATAACCAAAAGAATGAAAGAGGACCCCTATCTCACCCCCTATACAAGAATCAACTCAAAATGGATCAAAGATCTAAATATAAAAGCCAGGACCATAAAACTACTAGAAGAAAATGTAGGGAAACATCTTCAAGACCTTGTAGTAGGTAGTGGTTTCTTGGACTTCACACCCAAAGCACGTGCAACAAAAGAAAAAGTAGATAAATGGGACCTCCGCAAAATTAAACTCTTTTGCATCTCACAGGACTTTGTCAGAAGGGTGAAAAGGCAGCCAACTCAATGGGAAAAAATATTTGGAAATCACATATCTGATAAGCATTTAATATCCAGGATATATAAAGAGATATTACAGCTCAACAATAAAAAGACAAATGACCCAATTAAAAATTGGGCCAAAGACTTGAATAGACATTTCTCCGGAGAAGAAATACAAATGGCAAAAAAACACATGAAGAAATGCTCAACATCACTCATGATTAGGGAAATGCAAATCAAAACTACAATGAGATATCATTTCACACCTATCAGAATGGCCACTATTAAAAAGACAGAGAACTACAAGTGTTGGAGAGAATGTGGAGAGATAGGAACACTTCTTCACTGTTGGTGGGAATGCAGGATGGTACAACCACTATGGAGGACTGTTTGGCAATTCCTAAAGAAGTTGAATATAGACTTGCCACGTGACCCTGCAATACCACTACTGGGTATATACCCAGAAGAACTGAGAGCAGTGACACGAACAGACATCTGCACACCAATGTTCATAGCCACATTATTCATCATTGCCAAAAGTTGGAAACAACCCAGGTGTCCATCAACAGATGAATGGATAAACAAACTGTGGTCTATTCACACGATGGAATATTATGCAGCAGTAAGAAGAAATGAAGTCATAAAGCATATGGCAACATGGATGAATCTGGAGGACATTATGTTGAGTGAAGCAAGCCAGACACAAAAGGACAAATACTGTATGAATGCATTACTATGAACCAAATATATTGTGCAATATATTGTTTGATTCACACACACACACACACACACACAAAACAAAACAACAAAAAAATTTACACGTATCCATTACATTTAATTGAGAAATGTATATATTTATTCATCTGTGTTTACTTTTTAGTTTTTTATTGCTTATGTTTTCAATTATTAAATGTACAAAATAAAGTTAAAAAAAAAATATATATATATATATTCCTAAAGCCCAGATATGACTTTTATAACCATTCCTAACATAGTGGCCATTTATATCCTTGAAAATATTACTTTAATGACACCACTTCTATCGAGTTTTTTCTTTCAGAAATAAAGTTTTTTCATTGAAGTAATCTCTACAAGAGAAGATTTTGCTCTTTCTCCTCAAACTTTTATGTCAAATTTACTATACTCTAGATGGATCTTTAATTTGGGTTAATATGCTAAGGGAAATTGAACTGGAAGAAGAAAAGTGTATTTGGATAGGGAGGGATTCAAACTTTGTGGTATTTACTGTTTCCTTATCCTTATTAGATTTAATACAGATTACAACTATAGCTTTGAAAAATTGATTTTCTTTCTGCCTTGAGTGACTGAAAGTTATATAAACTATGCTTTATTTTAAAAATACTTTTTCATTTTTAATGCTCTCTCCCTATGCTCTACCTTTCTTAAAGCTGTTTTATTATGAGTTTGTATATGTACATTCTCCCCCTCCCTCAAAACTGTTACAAATATGACAAAATACTTACAGGTAAGCAAAGTAGAAAGTATAGCTGACAGTTCTTTCATGCTTAATGCACTATTCTTTGCAAGAAACATTGCAATCCAGCTAGTGTGAATATTATCCAGGGATGCATATATAGGTTTATTAAATTCATAGGTAAAACAGAGTTAATAATTGAAGTAAATTTCAGCTCTAAGTATACATGAGCTTTTTTTAGATGTGTTATAATAGTTGGAGCTTAAAAAGGATGTTAAATTTTAGGTGTCAAGAGCAATAGTAAAATATATTTTGGCAATTTTAAAATTACGTTTGTGACCCATGAGTTTGAAAGATCATTGGAATGATCTAAAGCCACAGACAGTTAATATAACAGTTTATGGCCAAGTAGGTAAGTTAGTATATTTCGTATTGACTTATACTGCTACAAACCACCCAAAGCTTTGAATAACTTCTGATGAGTAAAGTGGTCCACTTGACTCTTCTATGATTTGTCTGGAAATTCTGATAAATTTATGCTGTAATGACAAAGCTAACATTTTTTGGAAATATTCAATTGCAATATATATTCAATTTTGATTTGCATTTATTGTCTACAACTTAGTTTAAAGACCAATGAAATTAAAGATATATGTCTATGTACATGCCAGAGTGTAGAAATGTGTTTTATGAATACAAAACAAAGGAAAAAATTAACGAGGTAGAATCAGTGTAAATAATATTTGAGGCCACTCTTCTAAATTCTGAGTTCAAAATTTTGTAAAGTTAAATATTGATTTAAGATATTGCTTTCTTTTTAGTGGGAAAAAGTTCTTATTTCTCAGTGTTTTTGATCAAATGAGTGAATAATAGATAATTAAAAATAAAATACTGTGCTAGAAAAGGAATTTTGTGTACAGAGTATTTTTCATAGGAATCTGACCTTAATACCTTAATTGAATAAATTGAGAAGCCTCTTATTTAAAAAAAAAAATCTGCTCAATTTATTGGGCTGGAATAAATAATTACAATACCAAGTATAATTTCCAGGAAGTTATTTTCAAACAATATTTTTAAATGATTTTAAATGATTTTCAAACCTTGACCTTTTTTTTTTTTTTTTAATAAATCTCTAGCTTGAGTTGGCTGCCAACTATTAAATTCATTTCATATAGTTCAAACTTGCATTTTGAAAACAATACCCTGAAAGACAAAGACACAGGTATTGTGAGTTGATGAGATTACCATTGACTTCATGGTATTTTCCTTAATCATGATGTTCCTTTCCAGTTTATGCATATTCCTAATCCTCTAACTCAGGAACTTGAATTCCCTTGTTCATCAACTGAAAACACATTTCTTAGCCTAACTTTTGTATCTCCTGAAGAAAAAGAACATTCCATCTACCTTTCACGCTGGTTACACATAGAAGACATATGCTGCACCCCTAATAATCCCATACATGACTTTGGTTTTATTGCAGACAGCTTGCAAGCCTACTGACAGGATACAGTATAAACACACCAGGCTTTATGGAATTAGTTGGTGCTCTTGCAAGGTTAATGTAGCATCTGCGATGCAAATCTGTGACCATTCTAATAGCTCTATTGGTAGACCAATGCCATTTCTCAGATCTGCTCTTGAGTTCCATTAAGCAGTTTTCTAGTCCCCATTAACTTTAAGTATCATTTACACGGTAAATATATGAATCTACAGAAAGAAATAACAGAAGTGCCACCCATTTACACCCCACAGGATACAATGGAATCACAGAAATACCAACCACATAAGGAGTCTCCTAGACTGACAGCATATTCTGAGGACTTCCTGTGCATTTCTGGACACTTGCTCAATTTCTGCTCCTTAGTAAGTCGGTCACTGGGCTGATTTTGCTATGAAAGGCTTCATTTTTCTCACTTGGAGATTCAACAACATGTCCTGTTGCATATATTTAGAAGATGTCATATCCTAACAAGCATGGGATAGGCTCTGGAGGCAGGAGAAAATTTCACAGAGGGCAAGCTTTCTTTTTCTTCTGAGAGCACTAGGGTCGAGAGCCCAGCAGGATTCATCTAGCATACAAAAGCTCTTCTTTCCTGCACACAGTGTGTGCTTAGCCAGAACACCCACATATCATGTTTTCTCACCAAACGACATTTTCTGGCTGCTCACTTCATATTTGTCACTTGTCTACACAGTGTAATGTCTAAAGAAAGCATGATCTGCTTGTGCATCACTAATCTCATTACTGTAAAGGCTCTAAAAACATGCAACAAAAAAGTACCGGTAAGCCACTCCACATACACATGCCATGCTCAGCATGCATCTCATTGAAACACAATTCACTGGCTCCTAAGAAAGACAGCAGTCAGCAGTTCCAATTCGACTTCTTACTCCCTGCTGCAAATGAAGAATAACTCCTCAGACCGAAATGAAAAGAGTGCTGACAGGTCTATCTACCTTAATGAGCTATCAAGTACAAGGGTGCAGCGTAACACCCACCAACCTTTCAAATCCAATTCAGTATTTCTTTTTTGGAGGCAGGAACAAGGGAGATTTGTCTGTCCATTTAAAGTTTTCTTATTCTCATTTATTCTCCCTTTCATTAGAATATAATTCCTTAGACTTCAAGTTGATATCTATTGAGATCCAGATTACATCATTACTGTTACCTGGTATGTTACACACTAATCATAACCATTACCACTTACAAGGCTACGGTTTCATTCAATTAGCTGCCTGACATGGATTTTTCAGTTAATTCATGGTGCAGATCAGCAGTGGTCAAAGTGGCAGGTGCATTCTGCTACCTTTTGAATGCCAATTTTCAGTCTTGGATAATTAGGGTGACTTATAGACAAGTTAATCAGAGATATCAAAAATTAAGATATGCGACTATGGAGCTGTCCAATAGTATTAAAAATCATGTGGGATAGACTATGCGTTTAAATAAATGTATATCCCTTAATTTATTATTAAGTTAAATCCTGCATCTTTTGTGCTTCCCTTCTCTATTTTTATTGAAAAAGAAAATGTTCACATGTTGGATTGGGAGATATATATGGTGTACTTAGTATATAATAAGCTTTGAAGTAATAATCGGAAGTAATAACCTAAGTGTTTCAAAATAATGTCAATAATGATTTCAAATACCTCTTGTATAAAGTATGTGTGCTAAATCACATTTATAGTTTAGGGTAAACTCCCTTTCAAAGCTGACCATCTTGAAAAACTAGAAGCTTTCTTTCTGATAATCAGAATTATATATGATATGGAACTCCTTTGTGCGTGACTATCAAGAAGCTCAGAGCTAATTTTGGTGTTCACTCAAAGTATATTAATCACATCTTTCGCAAACTGCTTTGCTTCTTGATTCATGAACTTCAATTATTTTAGTTTTTTGTTAGAGGAGCAGTCTCAAAAAATACATAATATATTTTGAGACATGTTACCTCCTGTGTAAAATATATTTATCTTTGTGTGTGTGTGTGTGTATATATATATATATGTATATATATATATATATATATATACATATATATATTTGAGTATATATGTATAAGTATATATATGCCTAAATTACTTTTAAGGAGATAGATGCCATAAATAAATCACTAATGGAAAGATAGTCATTGTAAATTATTTTGAATGCTATTTATATCCACAATATATTCCACAGGCTGTTCCTATTGGCACCCTAAGACTAGGAATACTTATATTTAGAGAACTTGGCCTGTGCCAGACACAGTAGGCACCAAATAGTGACTCAGATTGATGTGGTTTCATCCACCATTGAAGTTAGAGTCCAGGGGTAATACAGACAATAAATAGCCAGTTAAAGTGTGGTTAAAAAAACAAACAAACATCATCTGAAGAAGAAGGCTGATAACTGTTTAAGCTTGTTGACAGGTACCTTGGGTTCATTATACCACTCTTTCTATTTTGGTATATTTGAACAGCACTAAACCTTTTTTTTTTTTTTTTTTTTTTAAGGTCAGTGACCTCTTTATAGAGAAAGTCCTTATCAGCTTAGGATATGAGTGTGGTGGGATGGATGTGTAATGACCCGAGCAGAGGAAACAGCATTGTCTTAAAGACCTGGAAGTGAGGAGGCACATGAGACCTTTTGGGCAGTGACCAGAATGGAATTCCAGATGAAGTCATGAGAGAAGAGCCTGAACGGGAAAGCAAAATCGGCGTCATTAAGGATTTCCAAATCATGTTGTCAGGACTTTCTTTTGAAAATGACTTGTCTTAACCAAAGTTAGCAAAACACTACTAGTTATTAAGAGTAATGTATTTTAATAATGTTTTCAAGGAGTTAAATCGAAAATTTGGGAACAAGTTTTAGTGAAAAATAAAAAAAAGAGAAAACATGACACACAAAGTTGAGGGTCTTTATAACAGGATAAAGTCAAAATTTTAACATTTAATTTAGTAGAGTCATAGAGTACATTATAAAATCACATCTCAGAAAATTTTATTGAAGTGTGGAGGTAGCATGAATACTGACTGGAAACTATCAGTTTATCACACATATGAAAGGACAGGGAAATGGTTTGGAAATGCTTGCTCTGGAAAAGTCAGCTTTCTGCAGAGACAACTATAGCCTCAGAGACAAGCATCTATGCAGTTGTCCTAACACATGCTAACTTAGTAATGTTACTAACAACACTTAGTTTGTGGAGTCCTTCAGCTTCTCTGAATTTTATTTGTGGTTCTTTATTCCTGTCACTGCTGCATTTTATTCATAATTCATTTCCTCTGATTTGTGTTAACATTTTACAAACTCAAGTCCACACAAATGGTTACTGTAAAGCATGGCAAAGAAAATCTTTCTGAGCATCCATTATAAGTGCTAAGTTTTTAAATGATTCTTATTTTATAGCCTCATTCCCAAAAGTTATGAAAAATATTCGGATACCTGAAGAAGTAAATTTGCATGCAATGCTATTTTCTCTAAGATTTTTACATCTGTCTGTACAAAACACTTCAGAAAATGACCTTAACAACTTCTGAAAGGTAATGACATACCTGGGAAAAAAAATGATTGTTAAATTTATTAAGAAGGTAAGATAAAAAAGACAAATCTCATGTCTGGATTAAGTCAAACACTCAACACGAAAACCTGACAATCAGTCCTGATTTTCATATCTTTGCAATAAGAAAATAGCATCCTATTCAGTAATAGGACAGGCACAAATACAGATATTTAGGTTCATAAATACTCAATGAATGCAGAAACTTTCTCTAAAAGAATCATCTCGATTCACTTTTTTTTCTGAAAAGTGATGCTTTTCTGTATGCTGATTGGATATCTACTTCATTTGAAAATATAAATCACCCACCACATGTCGAGGGCAATATGTCACTACTGTAGGGTGCTGGGAATTTTTAAATAAATTGCCAGAAAACTTCTATCATTTTGCTTTTCATGGAAGAAGTAGCATACAGTTTATAATAAAAACACTGAGCAAATTAGTATTATGTTTAGTTTTGTACTGTATTGTGTAATCACATAAAAGTGCTATTTAAGATTTATTGTACTATAATTTTTAAGGCACTATGAGAAAGAGCATAAGATGATAATATTTTTGAGAAATAGTATAGGAAAAGTGATCTGAAGCAAACCTAGTAGCTACTGTCTATAAAAAGAAGAATTATTAACTCATTCATTAATTACCATCATATTTTTGTGATAGTCATTTGTGGTCTTGAGATTAGAAATGTAGGATGCAAATGTATGGTTGGAATCTGGGTCCCACCTGCAACATATGAAATGTGAAAATTTTAAATATAGTGTTATTGTTATTTAGAAAATATTATGATTTATTCTAAGATATATGAAGAGAATATTTTCAAACAGACAAAAAAAGAGGTGAATAATTTCTAATACAAATGCAAATTTGTATTTAAATATATTAATTTTCTCTTACTCTAAACACCAGTTCCCTTTTATTTTTGCCAATACTACATGATGTCTGGATTAAGTCAAAGACTCAATATGAAACCTAGATAATTACTCCTGGCTTTCCTGGCTTTTGCAATAAGAAAAGAAGTCCTATTCAGCAATGGGACGTGCACAAGTACGTACATAGGTTCATAAATGTCTTACAGTTGCAGAAATTTGAATCTAAAGGATTATATCAATTTAAATATATAATTATTTTTATTTTAGAATGAAAGGACAGGTTAGGTAGATACAGAATTGGCATTTGGAATTTCCTGAGAAAATATCATATACACTACAGTACTAATGAATAGCATTATATAGGTTTAAGAAAAGAGAAAAAGTCATGTGTTAATGGATTCTTTTCTCAAAATTATGGTTTATGGTACATGGATAGTGATTTGCTTGGAAATTACTCTTTGATATTTTTTCATAGAAAATATTTGGTTTAAACATAGCTGCAAAGGATCTGAACTTCTTGAAACATTTAACTGTTCTTAATTGATTAATCAATTATTTTAGAAGTTTTAAAAAGACAAGTTTATTAAGAAATGTGATGTGCTTGCTTCACTTCTAAAATTTTGTTTTTTTTTTAAACCATATTTAGGGCTGCACTAAAAGCAAAAGTGGCATTCTAACTATAGATTTTTCTTTTCATCTAGGTTTGAATGAAATTAATATTCACATAAATTATATTTATTCAATGAATATTTATTTGTATTTACTACAAGTGAGAAACTGTGCTAGGTACTGGGATATAAGAGTGAAGTTATATACTTAATTAAAGTTTATGCCTTCTATAATCATTTCCCAATAAAAACTCTTTCCTTTTATTTTTTTATTGTGTTTATTTCAACATGACAAAAATGTGTACAGTGCTTACTTAGTAGAAGTGAAAATCAAAAGCTTCTCCTATGGTATAACCTAATCTTTGGAATTCAAAAGTGAAGGTCTCTAAATTAAAGTTAAGTAGAAGTCAAAAGGAGCTGTAACATTTTATAATGGCTGGGTGTTAGCTGAACAAACTGAAGTTAATTCTGCAAAGTCAAACAGTGACAAAGGTTTACCAAAAGTAATCCTATAATGATTAAATTTGAAGTGTTAAGGATGAAATCTTTCTCCTTTCCCACCAAACTAAAAATAACCCCAAATGCATTCTATTTTTAAAATTTCCTCTGAAATTTGGAGATAACAAATATTCCCAGTAAAGATAGCAAACTGGGCCAATAGTTTATTGTAATTTCCAAAAAAAATTGCAAGTGGTAAAACTCTATTTAATTACAGACACCATACATAGCCTTGTTTGAATTATGACACATTTCTCTGTGTGTATTTATATATATATGTGTGTACCACTCATATAGGAAAAATAAAGCATATCATAAGTAAACCACATGAACTATGTATTTTATACTATATGCATTTTTATATATTTAAAATATGTCTAACTAAAATATTTATATAATATATTCACACAAAGTATTCGTTAATATATTTAGATCATAAATAAATGATATATATAACAGAATGAAATATTAGGGGTGTGTGTGAGAGAGAGTGTGTGTATTAAAGCAGCTATATCCTTTCCCAAAATATAACTCAAATGCTTTCACAAATTGCTTCAAACTGGCTTGTCGGCTGCAGTTAATTTACAGTATTGATCCCAAGGAATTAATATGTTGCATAAGATTCTTCAAATGTGATCCCTTGATATCCTTAAATATAATACCAAATTTGTTTGATATAGGGATACTAATGCATGAAATTTTAATATTTTGCTCTACACAGAGTATAATAACTTCTTCCATAATTTAATAATACCTGGCATGTTTTATGTCTAAACAGCTGTCTTCAATTTTGTAATATATATTGTATTTTCAATTAAATTCTATAGATAAATGTAAATCTGACATGGCCAGATTGCATGACAAAAACAAACACCCTATATTATAGAGAATTCCTTCAATTTACTTTATAACAGTTTCATAGTTTAATTTATTATTGTTTATGATTTTTAAATAATTTAAGCAGTAAACCAAGAACATTGAATAGGCAATATAATTTTTATTTGTTTAAATAAGAAAGAATTATTCTCTGCAGAGGAAGGTAACATTGAGTTGTGCGTCCTTCGTCTAAGGCTTATAGCTCCAACAATTGCTAGTGTGTCATCTTGGACAAATGACTTCTCTTTGTCTCTTTTAGTCTCGTTTGTAAAGTGGGCAGGTAATAATAGAACCAACCTCGAAGGTCACAGGAAGAAGGAATTTAATCCACAGCGAATGTAAGCCATTGGTAAATGTTAGCATCATTAGCTGGAGTTACCATTTTAATTAAGTGTACACATTTTTCGTCATCATATTTACTTGTTTTTTCCCCATCTTGGTAATATTTTGGACAAAGACAAGAGGATGAACAATAGATGTTCTTCAGTTCACTGTTTTTTGAAAATGATTCTTACATTTTGGCACAAGTTACCAAGTTTGAATAGTATTAAAGATTAAAAATGATAAAAATTCAACAAATAAACAACTTATACTAGAAAGAACAGACTCAATTAGAAGGACAGGGAAGTGACTTTGTTTTTCTCTTCTCTCAGCTGTGCACTATGAAGTAAAAGTATATAAAAAAGTATTTTTTAATGTTTAAAAGAATTATTTATTCAATGTTTATATCACACTAAAATTATTTAATTAAAATTAAATAATTAAACACTTAATTTACATTTGGGCAATAGAAGTGGAAAATGCCATTATAATTTAAAAACATATATTAAACAACCTTACATTCTTGGTTCATTGCTAGGTGTTTTTCATTGCAAGATTAAAGTTTTGGACCTTATCTTTAGCCCAGAGCAATACTGATGATACAAATATTTAAACGAGTTAGAAACAACTGAAAAAATAACCATCTAATACTAGTGAAACAAAGTTCTTATTTGAACTACACACTGGTGGGATTAGACATTATTTACTCTGAGTACTGTGATTGTATTACCTTTAGAATTGGGAGGGTGGGTGTTATTGTATGCATTGTATACTAGCAGGGTTCAAAAGTTCACCACTCTCTTTTTTACCCTGGTTAGGTCTGCCGGTTTCCATTTTCCTCCAATCTCCCTTTCTTCCTCCTTTCTCCCCCACACACCCTTTGCAGTTTCACCCTAACTTCTATACCTCTGCAGTTGAATCTTACCTTTGGCACTTAAATTAGCTGTAACCTCAGTCCAGTTATCTCACCTTCATGAGTCTCAGTTACCCAGGGTTCATTCATTCATTAAAATAGCAACTAACACACACAATTTTTGTCAAAAATAAATTAGGCATTTTTTACCAAATGGATAGCACAGTTCCTGGCTCACAGAGCGCACAAATAATGAGAACTCAATATTGTCTCTCTTATACACACAAAACATGCACACAGGGGACCTGTAAATTTGGTCAGAAAATTGTTTGAAACATAATTTTATTTAAACACATAGGATGAAAGTACTCATCTCAATTAATCTTTACATTAAGGGGAGTAGGGAATGATAATTGCATTTACATTGAAATTATAGATATAAGGATGAAAATATAATGATGACATATACAGATAAATTTTTGGCAAAGTTCTGGTGAATTTATAAGGGTGAGCTGAATGTAGAAGAGAACTAAAATATGAAATAAAGTGTAAATTAATGTAGTAGAGACCAAAAAGGTATGGAGTATGAGAACTTCTAATTATGTGCATAGAGAAGATTTTTGGAAACTATGACATTTTAGATGGGTCTTAAGAAATTAGGAGGATTTCAGGAAATGTAGATGAAGGACGACCATTTCAGGAAGAAGGTAAAAGGTAAGTGCAGGCAAAGAACACTGGAAGAGCATGTGAAGTAGAGATGTGGTTTAGAGTAGGGTGGAATTGTGGTGTGGCTATGGCAGAAGGCACACTGGAAGCCATATCAAGAAAAGAGACTAAGAAGGAGGGAGGATTATACATGATCTAGAGATAAATGAAGGAGTTTGGGCACAGTTTTTGGAAAGCAATGGAAATCATCAACAATTCTGAAGAAGGGAATAAAAAAATTGGTTAAATAAGAGTATATATATATAAATCTTTGTCATTTATAAAAGGATGTACAAATATTAGCAATGATCATTATAACCATCATTAGATGTTCACTTAAATATTACAAAAATTAATGGCCAAAGGTTTAAAGATTATATTTTTTCATTTTGAATGTTTGCAGTCAATAGCTAAAGATTGAAATTAGTTTTACTTATTTAAATAGTAGTGCACTTTTAAAATATAACAATGTTATCTTATCCAAACAGTTTAAGGCCCTTTAGAGAGCCCTTGAAAGCTTTGCCACAAACCCATGAAGTAAAAGAACATTATTTTTTAAAAGCAGTAAAGTGGGTGTAGAATTTTAAATTTTGCAAAAATTAAAAAATTATTTTTATGCCATACAAAGTTTTCCACTGTTTATTAAACATATGAAAGTCTATACAAAGCAATGTAATACATTTCTTTCATGAAAATGATGTATATTCTCTTTTCTTCTTCCATTGTGTGTAGTATTTGGGGAGGTAGTATTTGATGCCTATTCTTGTACGTTACTTAATTTTTCTTGTCCAGGAGAAGCTCATTCTAGTAAACTTCATTGAATAATAAAAATACTAGTAATAAATAATGATGATAATAAGCATATCTATTTTTTAAATGATATGATCAACAAGTAAGCAAAATTAAAGCTTTCCATTTGCTTTAAATTACTTTTAATCCAATTTACCTATATCTTCCTTTAGAAACTATTCAAAAAGTACCTTTATGAAATTTCCCAAATGAGAATCTTTAGAAAAGTTTTTATAAATGAATGGTATAATATCCCTCTACCAATGGAAAACATTGCTTCAAAGACAACTTTGAAATCAATAAAGATTTGATTAGAGGCATCCTCTTTTGGAAACTACCTAGTTTGCCGAGGTGACATTAATTTTCCTTCTACTCTCAGGGATTTGACAACCTTCCTTAAATATATTATTTTCTTTCTGTTTCTCAGACCTCTCTTCGCTCATGCTTTGTGTGTTTTCTTTGTCCTCTTATCTCACTAGACAACAAAGACCCTCATGCCTGAAAATTCTTTCCCTCTGAATCTGCCAAATCAAGGCCTTCTTCAAATTCCCTCTTCAAGCTGGATTTTCTGAAGTTTGCAATGTGCACCAGATAGAACATCAGAAGAACAACAATAAGCACCCTGGAAATAGACTGATAAATAATAGATGGACAGAGAGATGGTAAAAGCCATCAATTTTTTTCCTTCTAAATTTAAAAAGGACAGAAAAATGGTCAAGAAAGATGAATGGATATAGAGCCAAAATTCGCCAAACCTTTAACCATTGAGCCTTTTGTACGTCTGTAGTGCACATATCATCAATAATAATCAAGTAATATTCTTCTTGGCCTATAGAATAAATATATTAAATAACTCAACATGAACAGTTTGTTTCAATTACTAACAAATTATCAGAATTAAAAAATACAAACTTAATTAGATGTTAGCATTTAACACTTGTAAAAACAAATGCCTCTAGAAAAACAGCAAATATTTCTAGTGTTTAATATGTCCTAGACAAACTAACAAACTCTTTACATGCATTAATTAATTTAATTCATGAGGAAGATGCTCTGGTTACTGAGGTTCAGGGAAGTTTGGAAACAGAAAAGTCCAGGTACGAATGTCTTCAGAGCCAATGATCTGGACCATTATGCCCCCAAACTGCCTGACAAATAAGGCTGGCTTGATTAGCAAGGCATACTTCATAAAATTATGAAAATTCTTAGAGAAGAAAGAATTTTTGATGTTAAGGCCTTTGTTTCGTGTTAGTCAAATAGAATGTAATGCTAAATGAATCCTGCATCAGATTCTTTTTTTCTATGCCCAGGAGAGTTTTTAAAAGATATTTCTTTGCTGCTTGCAAACAATTTTAAGTAACAATTTAAATAGTCTGCTAATGGATATTTCACCAGAGTATTTTATCTCATTCCTGACCAGTAACCTTTTTGTCTAACTTCTGAAAAAAAGGCAAAGGTTTAAAAGATATTTGGGTAAGAAATACTTTTTTAAAAGTGGACCTTAATACCATTGTATTTGCCTATTCATACATGCACTTGAAAAGCATTTCCTTCCAGATCGTCAATCTTAAGGGGATTTTTTTCCCTTCCCACTCTCAACTTTACATCTCCCTTCAGTACCTTGGATTATGTAGGTATGAAATAATTATATGTTATTTATTTCAAAGTTTTAGAGTATAGACTTTAGAGTATATTTGCATTTGAACTAACTGCATGAGAAGTTGAGTTTTTAAAAATCGCATGTAATTAGTTGGGCAAAATTAAGCTAATATGTTTATTGTACCAAAAGAACATATTTGTGAAGTTATGTTTTGGTAGAGCAGAATCTCAATTTTTTCTATGCAGAATGTCAGATTGTGTTTTGCAAATTGACAATTTTTAAAATAACATTTATTTTCTTATACAAGAAAAGACATTCTTTGCTCATAGAATTAAGATTTATATTGCATATTATCATGAACTATATATGGATATATGTATACAAATATACATTACACATAGATTTTAATAAAATTAGAAATCTAAATTAAAACAAAAGTCAATAGATACTGACTATGTAAAGCTGGACTGCTCTCAAATTTCCTATTTAGTCAGAAGGAACTTAGGAAACTCGAAACAGTAAATTCCAAGAAAGAAATCTGGAAATTTACCCTGAGGAGAAAGAATCTTTCATTTATGTGACATATACTCAGAATTTATGAGTACTATTGTTAGGATTTAAAACTTATTTTAAATAACTTTATTTTTTCTGGTCCTGGGAAAATTAGGAAAGCTTTATTGCTTTCTGTTTTCAAAGTGTCCAATTTGTAATGTACACAATCACCACTTACTTTAAAATATATTCCAAATTAAAATCTAAAAAGTGCGTGTATTTTTAAATAACTTAAAATTTAGCAGCAATTATAAGCAACTAGGATTCTCTGTGGAATGCTACCTGGCATGTTTGATATGCAAAAAACGCCACGCTTATCAAATTCCACTGCCAAAACATGCAATTTCCCAATCTCTGAAGTCTCTTTTTGGAGTCCTTAACCAAAGCTGCATTTCAGATATAAGGAACATTAGCCTCCAAAGGATATGCCCTGCTGACTTCTTTCCCTGTTAACAGTATTAAATCATTTTTGAACAGAAGCTCTTTCTAGTTTATCATAGCCTGGCAGCCCAAAGCTACAGGTAACTTTTATTTCTGGTCATTCAGGTGGGGCATCTCAAGTCATTGATATATCTATTTCTATATTACAGTTTTGAAAGCAGAGCTTATCTGTTTCCTTTTTTATTCTTAATATAAATATATCCCCTCCTCTGCTTTCTCCCCAGCCACTCTCTCCGGACTCCCATGAGAAATCTCAGACACCCTGCAAAAGAAAGCCAACAGGAAGCCAAAAGCTAACTATTTTAAAGAAAAGAAATGCAAATTGAAGAAGAGCTTCTGAATGCTTTAATTTCCTTTCCACACTGAATAACCCCTGTCGCCAAATTGGATTGTCTGTGATGTAAGGGTCTATTAGTATTAGGCAGATGGTTAATGTAATATGCTGTCACTACAATGACTTCTACCTGAACAGGAGAACACAGCAGAGCGCTTCTATTTTGTAGTCAAGCAAGACAGACTTCATATGTTGTTTGTTAAATATCTCCACTGTGTAGATAATTAGGTCAGTTGTTTGCTTCCAAGTTATTTCAAGCTTCAGACTAGACTAAACCAAGAATATATATCAGTCACGTGCATTTGTTTGTTTGAAAAAGGAAAAGAATTCAGAGAAAAGGGCAGTTACAAAAGTGGTGACCAACCAATCATCAGGTAGTTATAAAACCAATGAAGGTAAGAGAAGAATATAAATTTTATACCTTTATTGGGAAATACTTTATATTAATTTAAAGTAACTAAAATTAAATGAAAATAAGTTATTAAAAGTATGGGGTAATTGTCCAATAATTTTAAAAAGTCACTAGCCAGTATTGTACTCATAACTTTGACACTTAAACAGCAGATTAGAAATTTTTTTGCTTTTGTCCATCAGGTGCAGGTAACCTAGGCAGTCAAAAATATAATTTTAGGCATAGAAAGAGAGATGTATAGAAAATAAGAATTATTTTTTCCAATTAAATGAAAGAGGTTATACCCAATGTGAACTTAATAAATGTAACATTTGTTCATTACTATCCTGGTTTTGTTTATATTTAAAAATCAACAACAATGGAATAATCTAGAATATCTGTCTTGGCAAGTACTAAAAGGAATTTTTAAATGAGAGTTCATTTTCCATATATGAAGTGAGAGAACTTAAAACAATATTGTTTCCTATTTTAGTTGAAATCACTACAAACCATTGCCTCTTTTTAATTTAAGCAAATATCTATACTGTAACTTGAAAAAATAACAGTTTGAAATTATGCTTTCTGCTGCTGCACATATTGTACCCTCAAATCTATGTTTTAAAATTTTTTGATTTATCCATTAGAAAAGCAAAAAGTAAAATAATTTAAGTGAAAACAAATTATCTTAAGATTTCAAAAGTGATGTATTCATAAACAGGTTAGAGTTTGAACTCTAAGTTTCTCTAATTTTGTGTGAATTTAGGCAAATTAACTAAAACTGACTCATCTTCTTTATCTCTAAAATGGAGAAAGTATCCATCTAACAGGGCACATGTAATGAATGATTCAATGAGATCTTTAAAAATGTATAATATCTAATTTGGCATCTGAGACACCTATAAATAGTAGTAGTTGTAGCACATAAAAATAAAGAACCCAGAATTACACAGATAATTTAGATACACACTTCATAGTTGCAAAAGGAAAGGAGAAATAATAATATATAAAAGCATTTTGGATTATTTTTCTTCCTCTTCCTCCTCCTCTTCTTTTTTTTTTCTTTCCTACCTTTCCTTCCTCTTCTTCCTCTTTCCCTTCCTCCTCCCCTCTCCTCTTCCTCACTCTTCATCGCCCCCTCCTCCAAATGCTTACTCCCATCAATCACAGTGCTAGCCCCATTAACTTTATCTAATTTGAACCTTATGGCAAATCTACGGGATAGCTATTATATAGCAATGTTTGCTCTGGAAAAATTACACTAAAAATGAAATGGATTTGGCCAAACCCTCGTGGGTTTGAAAAGTAGATGCTTGACAAGATAGTTCATCCATCTGCCCCGTGGGATCTAAACTCCCTCTCAATTAGAAGCAGAGTGGGCATCACCATCCCCAAATCCTCATGATTGGGGAATGAACAGTGGACTAAAGTAGACTTATTATTATTTTAGCAATGGAAGAACTCTTATCATTGATATAAAGGCAGTGGCCACCAGAGGTTCTGAAAGATGGGAAAGGAAGAATAGGTGTAAGATGGGGCATTTCCGGGTCATTGGAGCTGTCCTGCATGACATTGCACTGACAGATACAAGCCATTACATATTTTGCCATAACCTACAAAATTGTGTGGGACAGAGTATAAACTATAATGTAAACTGTAATCCATGGTTGGTAGCAATGCTTTAAGATGTGTTCAACAATTGTGACAAATGTATCACACTAATGAGGGATATTGTTGATGCAAGAAAGTGTGGGAGGGGGAGGAAGGGGGGCATACGGGAATCCCTTATATTTTTTATGTAACTTTTATGTAATCTAAAGCTACTTTAAAAATAAAATAATTATATATAAAAAAAGCAGATGCTTGAGTTGTACCATTTTCTTTTAAATTTCTTAACCTATTTAAACTACATTTATTCTAGGTAAAAACATATATTTTCTCTAGATTTTTCCTTTTAAAATTGTTCTGCTATTGGAATAATGTTTATTATTGCTTTTCCTGATGATAAAAACAATGTACCGTCATTGAAAAAAAAAAACCCAGAAAATATGGGAAAGTAAAATAAAATAAAATGATGAGAACAACCAGATATAACTAACTAAATTGTATAAATTCATTCTTACATTGTAGGTATAGAAAAGAATAAGCAGTTTATCTTCAAAAAGAAAAGTAGTAACACTATTTGCTATGGATTTGATCAATCCCTATTAATTTTTTTTCTTCTATTCAACATATGTTTATGGGGCACCTGAACTTTATTGTACAGTGTCCTAGGCATTAGGGATAGACCAGTGAGCTAAAGAGCTTGTTTTTCCACTTTAAAGAACCTATAGTCTTGTTACATCTATAGAATAAAAGAAATGGTAAGGGTAAGTTTTCCTAGTGGACTTATTCTAGAATTATTTCAATCCAGTCATATATTACGATATCAAGAAAATAATTTGTAAAATATATTGTGTTTTGAATTTCTGTCTATGTGCAATTAGAAGAGATATTTAAGATTGCAAGGTGTGGTATGTCTCACTAAGGATTAAAAAAAATTTGCAATGAAAGAAAAATATTAGTAACAGGTCAGAACTCATCACAAATAAAAATAAAACACAAAAATAAATATCAAATAAGTAGTCAGTAATACCATTATTTATAAGTCCTTGTCAAGACAAACTTGATTTCCAAGATTTTTTTAAACCACAGTCTGATCTTTTATTGTGTGTGTGTAGCATGTTTGTAATGAATTGTGAATTTTTTTTGGAGTAGGTAAGTTAGAGACAACATATATTCAAAACCACACAAGTTCTTTTGATTCATTTTTTTCCCCTGGATTATATTATATACCAAGTCTTTAATTTATTATTGGTAATTAAAGATAGAACACTCTAATTTTTCCCCTTAAATCAGTTTAATTGGTTTCTTGATATTTGATTAAAATTAAGAAAAAAACTGTTGCAAAACAAGTTTTAAAGTAGTACGGTTTTCAGATTGAGTCCATTTAAAATCTGCTTCTAGCCTACATCTGCAAAACTAGAGGATATATACTTATTATACACATATAGATTATAATTGAACTAATTGTTAAAGTACATATTTTGGTTCTGAATTATATATATGTCTGCTTTCACAAAATAAATGGATCTCTGCCAATGCTTTCCTTTATTTTTCACTTTGTAGTCATAAAAGAATACTTCTCATCTGAAGACCTTCAAGTGCCCATTATTAGCTATGAAATTGCAATCATTAAGTAAAAATATAAAAATAAAATTGTATCTCCATTTTTACCTTGTGTCTGATCACATAAAAAATAATAATCTTGGGAATCCATAGTGTTTATGATGATATATATGGAAAGCACATTACAGTTCACATTCTCCATTTCTAATCTTAGCATTGTTAGGGCTAACAAGACATCTAGGGTTGTTGAACATTCTGAACAATACGCCTTGAAACCTCAGCAAGTCAGTAAGGTCTTAAAGGTTGTACCATGTAAAAGTCAAGTAATTAAGCACTGCTTAATTACTATTTAGAAAGAAAAAAAAGAAGGCTGGGAAAAGTTGGATTCTGAAGGTCTAATTTCACACAGAATATTTCAGTGGAAATTAAGCCTTTAACTATATTCTGCTTGACTTGATTTCAAAGAAAGGGATAAGAAAAAAAGATTATAAAATCTATTCAGTATTGTCTTTCTCTAGCAGAGCTTTGGGAGGTGACAAACAGCCACTGGTAATTCATTCAGTTATCTTTTCCCCAAACAGCTTTTAGACTCCTCTTCAAAATTTGGCTGCAACTCTATGGTTTCATTATTTTTTCAAAATACAAAGGCTCGTCCCTTCTGTACTCTTGGCATCAGTTGAACAGTTTTAGCTCCCTAGAAACAGCTAATTTCTAATAAAGTTTACAAACATAGCAATGTCCATTTTACCTGATACTGTTTTTTTCTCACACACAGAAAACAACAACAAAACAACCCTTTATCAAAGTTCTAAATTTGACATATTTTTCAACTCCAAATCTTAACAATCAGGATAATTAGAACCTAGGATATACTTAAGTTATTCTTCCTTTCATCTTCCTCAATTTACCCCAGTGGCTAGTATGAAAAAAATGCCAGTGATTTCAGTTAGAGAGCTATTTTTCCTTGCTGAAAGTCATCTTGATTTTTGTCCTACATCCTCTCATTCTTCCTGTTATAGGAGGGCATTTCTTTCCATTTCACAGGATAGGTTAAGGATTATCTAACAGAAACACTTATATTGCTTGTTTAAACTCAGGAATATCACCAACTATCTGTTTAAAAGAACATGTTTCATCTGTCTGCCTCATGGGATCTAAGCCTCCTCTCAATCAGAAACAGGGTGGGAATTGCAACCCCAAAATTGTCAAGATTGAGGAATGAACAAACATAACGGTGGAATGCAACTATGGACTTGTTAGACTTATGATTATTCTAGCAATAGAAGAACTTGTATCATTGATATAAAGACAGTGGCCACCAGAGGTTCTGAGAGGAGAGAAAGGGAAGAATACGTGTAACATTGGGTAATTTGGGGACACTGGAATTGTCCTGTATGACTTTGCAATGACGGATACAGGCCATTATACATTTTGTCAAAACCTATAAAATTGTGCAGTACAAAGTATAAACTATGATATAAACGATAGTCCATGGTTAGTAGCAAAGCTTCAATATGTGTTCATCAATTGTAACAAATGTAGCACAATAATGAAAGATGTTGTTAATGGGGGAAAGTGTGGGAGGGGAAGGGGTGAGGTATATATATGGAAAAACTCTATTTTTTTTTTTGCCAGGACTGCTCAAACTCCTGTATTTTGTTTTTGTTTTTGTTTTTTTTTTAAAGATTTATTTTATTTATTTATTACCTCCCCCCACCCCCACCCCCACCCATTCTTTGAGCACGCTGTCTGCTCTCTGTGTCTATTCATTGTGTGCTCTTCTTCTTTTTTTTTTTTTTTTTGGAGGGACAGGGAACCTGGGACCTCCTGTGTGGGAGGGAGGCGTCTAATTGTCTAATCGCTTGAGCCACTTCTGCTCCCTGTTTGTGTCTCTCATTGTTTCCTCATTGCGTTATCTCGCTGCGTCATCTCAAACTGTATTTTTGATGTAACATTTATGCAATCTAAAGCTACTTTAAACATAAAAATGTAAAAAAAATTGGGAAAAAAAAGAAAGATTGCTTTCTTATTTGTCTAGAATTACTTGTGCTAAATTTATCATATATTGCCTTCATCAGTTTTTCCTAAGGAAAAAAATATCTATTTTTCCTGACAGTGAGAATCAGTTTAATTCATTAATACCTATTGGAATGTAAACATCAATATGCGAGCCTATTCATACCTACAATAGCATAAATATTTCAGTAGGTTAAATAATATTGTGGGAACTTTCTGTAGCAAGTACTAAGGAGCAAAGGAGATTTTCAAATCATGTATGAGCTGGTGAATAATTAAACATCTTTGAAGATGCTGTTGGTGATATCTGTTATACTTGAAAGAGAAATTTTGATCCCTAAACAGGTAGTATTAAAATATGACGCGTTTTCATCTCAGGTAGCTTCTTTGCTGGTGCTGCCTTTTTGTTAGCTTTATTTGCATGTGAGAAATGTTAAGCATGGAAGTTGAGTTGAGATCATTTTAATATATCTTGCCAGTTAAACTGAAATTTATTTTAATACAAATAAGATCATAAATATATAATTTTAAAATAATATTTTTAAATGCTGAAGTTTTTAATAGAAAATATTTTAAGTACTGCATAGTGTAACTGTGAGTCTAAATTCAAAGTCCACTCAATACCTCTACTTTTTCCTTCTCTTTTGTGATAAGAGTTTATCATCCTGACTTTAGAAACTGCTCTTCAATGGTGGACTTTCACGGAGAAGACAAGTGGCCTTTCAGGAATATTTGTATAGTGAGATAAAAAATATGTCTTTTTGCAAAGAAAATAGGTGGTGTCAAAGGGATATTTTAAAAGTTTTCGAAAAGTATCAGTGAAAGCATGCCCCACACCAACAGATGTTTTAAGACAGATTCTTTTCTTGGAAGCATTTTATTCTAACTATGATCCTTTTCCAAGATTGTGGATTTCAAATTCTCAAGGATGCTAAGTGTGAAGGGAGAATAAGATGTTGCTTGTGTGGTGCATAAAGGTGGAAAAGTAAATGTTAATGACCCTGATAAAGAACCAAAACCATCAGATGTCACCAAGGAAAACAATTTGATTGTAGGAAGTTTAATATTAGAATTCCACTGGAAATCCTATGCTCAAATGAGCGATAGAAAAACTGCTAGCAATAATGTAGGCAGTATTATTGCTGTTTCTTTGACAGAAAGAATGGAACAGGAACTAGGAGTTAGATATATTTAATTTTGCAGAAAATCCTAGTCTTCTATCCATTCTGACAGTATCTCCTTTTACTTGTTAAAAAAAAAAAGATGTTATTAATAGGGGAAAATATGAGATGGTATATATGGGAATCTCCTATACTTTTGATGTAACGCCTGTGTAATCTAAAATTTCTTTAAAAATAAAGTTATAAAAAATAAATAAAAATAGCAATCCCAAATTTTAATGTAGTTCAAAGGGACTGTTCAAAAATATGGGCATATTCTTGGCCTCTGTTATCTTTCCTCATTTGATCCCTCTATGAATACATGAAATCTCATAATTATTTTATCACTTTAGCTATAACTTACGTTATCAAGCTAGCTAATGCTAACATGGTCTAGTAATTCAGAAGAAACATACATATTTTGGAGAAACTTCTTCAATGTAAATGCCAGTAATAATAATTTACTAGTTACTCAAATATCTTTTAAAGATGTTTATTGATTATTTCAAAATTGGAATCTAGTTAAAGATTAATCAAAACTTAGACATACTCAAATACAAGTGACTTTCTTTTGATAAATCATAACTGCATTTTGCCAAGCTTGTTTCTTTTTTTATATAAAACTAAGTGGTGTATAGCCACAATGACTTGAGACTTATTTGCTCTTTCATCATCAAAATCATTTTAAGAGCTAATTATATGTCCAATTACAACACTAATCTTTCCAATAGAAAATCTATCTTTTCCCTTTATTTTTGAAGGTAACAATAGAAAATAACACACCTCCAATACATTTAAACCAAAAATTATGCTGATCTCCAAGAATTTTGGGGGTGGGATTAAATTTGTTAAAAGATTTCTCATATAGAGATACAAAGATAATCTCACAAGTTATAAACATGAGATTGTATATGTTATATTGTATGAAAGAAATTATTTTGTACAGAAACAGAAAATATGGCCTGCAGTGGCTGAAAGAAATAAAAGTTTATTTTTCTATCATTATGAGAAGTCTAGAAATTACTGGTATTGGCTGAGTAGCTAAATGATATCAAGACCAGCACCAGATTTCTCTCATAGTTCTTAGAGAGAGCCTCCAGGTCAGGTATTAAATCTCCTTTCAAAGCTGGGAAAATAAGTGAGTGGTCAGGGAATGAAGGACTACCGATAGCTATCTGTCTTCTTTTTGTTTTAAAGCAGGAAAGCACACATCTTCTCTGATAGGTACTGACAGACTTCTGCTTATGTCTCATTATTCACAACTTTGTTCCAGAGTCATCACTCCCTTCATAGGAAGCTGCGAGAGGGAGGATTTGGTTGTGTTTGGTGGGTTCAGCCTTTGAAGTGGAAGCAAACGAGAGAAAATTTAGAAATGGATGCTGGGTTAGTTTTACACAGTTCCTGACAACTATGTTTTAATTTTTCCCCCTTTATTATAAAACAATAAAACATTGCCAAAATTTGGCAAAATGGAATATAAAAATCTCACATTTCAAATGCCACCAGTTATCATTTTATGTATCAAATTCTAAAGTTCTCTATTCACCTGGTCATAATAATATGATGCTGCAATTTTACAGTCTCTTTTTTCTATTATTTTACAATGTATTATAAGACTTTTGAACATTTCTAAATAGTGCTTTAAGCCATCATTTTAAATGACTCTCCATTAGGTAGATTCATCCTTATTTTCTTATAATCCCATATTGTCAATGCTCAGTATCTTTACATTTCTTCATGTTCAGGTTGCTATAGTCAGCAAAATTTCAATTTAAAGCATATTAGAGACTGTGTGAGTTGTTTCCATAATTATGTAGTATTTTATAGGTATCAATGAATAAATATAGCACAGACCCAGGGCAGGGGTAGTAAAATGGCAGCAAGATGCACTTTGGTTAAATATTGAGAAGGTTTTATGAAAAAATAAGTGTTGTAAAACATCGAAGCAAATTATCATGGAGGTTGGAGGAGTCTTCTTTATAGCATGCTCTTAGCAACCTGCCACATGGAATGATTTCATTTCTCTTCAGATTGGAGTTGGGAGAATAAACTGGATGCCCTATCAAAGTTCCTTTAAATCCTGTGGATCTGTGGTCCTGTACATTTATTTATGAGTCGTATTCATAAGTTACAAGTATATTTCAGAGAAAGTGATTTCCTTATATCTAAGTATCCTTAGAAATTGCTAATATTATGAGTTAATACAGATTTTATGTTGAAATAATAATTTTTTTTATAAATCCTTTTGAGCATTGTTATAAAAGAAAACAAATTATTATCTATGTCTAAGCTTATAAAGCATTCATATAAAGAAGAACAATAAGAAAAAATATTAAAGATGCATATTGAAATTCAACACAGTTCTTCCTAAATTACCCTCCAAAAGAGTTCACTAACTTCAGAGTTACAAAAGAAAAATCATGAATAGAATGTAACAACTTGATAGTATTTAAAATAATTGCTATTTTAAATAATAGCCTAGATGAAACGGTCAAATGGCATTGTATGCAACTCAGTGGGAAGGTTTTCTATAATTCAACTCTAAGATTCGATATAAATGGAACTATTACCATGGTAACTATTTTTGAGTCTAATAAAAGTGTAACAAATATGGACAAGAAAATACCTATAAACTCCTTACCTAGACAGAAAGTCAAATTTTCCCTTCTTAGGAAAAAGTCATTGAAAAAAGCAAAAACCCTCAGACATATAGTCTCCTTTGTTGTTATAAAGGACACTTGTTTTTCAGCTGGTTTCTTCTTTTTGTGGAATGTAAAGCTTCCCTTCAGGGTAAAAGTGAGATTTATCCTGTTGTATAAAGGGAGGAAAAGGTTTAGTGAAAGTGAAATCTGTGGAATGCATATACTTTAAAAATACAGTTTCTTTCCTAACCTGAACGTAAATCATAGTTTACAAACAAGTTCTATTGTTCCCTTTTTTCTTTCAAAGTAGGCAAGACTATAAGACAGAATCGGTAATTTATAACTGCTGGGATTAAAAAAAGGCTGTTGTAAATTTTTTTTTCAGAAAGATTCTCTGAAAATTATTTATATCTTTTCTTTTCTTTTGGAGGTAAGTGCTAATTTTCCAATAGAGCTGTAAAAGCAGTATAGATGATAATTTGCAAGCGAGGGCAAGTTTTATAAAAAGTTTGCATAAAAAATGTGAACCTTTTCAGTTCACTGAATTAATACAGCATATCACATCAGAAACACTACTGATCAAATACTCCTGATTCATCATAAAATGTCATAGTTGGAATAAGGCAAAAGGAATGAAGGCTAAATGGAAGGTAATTCATTTCTGATTCACTAATAGGACCTTTTCTTTTAAAAAAATAAGCTAATATTCTACTGAGTAGTAGTAGTTTCCATCTTTCATTCTGCTGGTTGATTGGGAAGGTCATAGACATAAGCACCCAATGTCTCAGACATTTTCTTCATTGTCCCAGAATCCTTCTACTTAGCTGTAAAGGTTTTCCAGCAATAAGGTTGTGATGCTTGACCTGGCTACCTATTTGAAATAGTATGCATCATGATTCAGATGAAAACAGAACCACTGGACTGGATATAGTGAGTATGAATTGCTGGATTGCTCAAGTACAATGGGCAGAAGAAACACAAGGATATTCCTTTGCACAACTTCAAGCTCTTTGGCATCGGGGTAAACTGGCTGCAAATGATATCAATTAGGTCAACCTGATGTACAGTAATCAGATATATGGAATCATTTGTTTTTAGCCAAAAATAATGAAACAGTAAGCCTGCATAGAGGCAGTAACTTCCTAGTAAGAAACTTGAAATTGCAGAAAGAAAAAAGATCTTGGGCTGTAAATATTTATTAAGCACCTCATATTCCATGTACTGTGCTAGGCATTGAGGGTAGAGTGGTGGACAGTACGACGTTTCTGCCTTCTGGGGTATACAGTCTAATGTTATCTTCAATCTGAAAGGAATATGAGTTTAATTAAAATACATTATGCACCACATAGGTCAGGATTTGAATGGAGGAGTTATTATGTGCGATTTCATTTAATCCTAACAACCTTATAAAGACAGTATCAGTTTTCCTCATTTTACAAGTGGGTAAAATGATACTCAGAGAGAATGAGTCACTTAGTCAAAAAATCTGTGTGAAAGAGAGCCAGAATTTGAACTCAGTTCTATACAACTTTATAGACTACATCATCCATCCATCTCTCCTATGTATCTATGTATCTATGTATGTATCTCTCTCTCTCTCTCTCTCTATATATATATATATATCTTCTAGCTAATCGTCTATCTAGCTATCATCTGTCATATATTTATCTTTCTAATTTTTCTATATCATCTTTTTTTTTTCAGTCAAAAACTGTAGTATTTACTATAGTATTTTTGGCATTTAAAATTAGAACAAAATTTTGTACTGCAGTTTTATAAAGTGGCCAAAACACTATGTGACAAAGAAGTCTGGTAACACATGGAAAGGACCTGATAAATTAGTACTTTCTAAGAAGCACATGTAAACTGGTAATAAAGTTAGAAAGTTGGGTGAAATTGAATTATCACCCCCACAAATTCAAAATTGCTTCAAGCACACCATCTCTAGAAAGAAATTATCGAAATAATTAGAAAAATTGAACATTATAGGGTATTTTATGCTAATAAGTAATTGCTAACTGTGTTATAATGTTTGTATTAGGATTTGGTTGAAAAATTTTTGTCTGATAGACACATATACTGAAGTATTTACTGGTGAAATGATGACATCAGGGTTTGTATTAAGATAGTCTAGAACCCAAGAAACAAAACAAAAAAAGAAGATGAATAAAGATTGACAAAATCTTGATAATTCCTGAAGATGGGTGGGTGATAGGTACTCTCAACAAATTAGTCAGAGCCATTTAGTTAGCTATATATACAGATATATACTCATAAATGATGGAAATAACCATTAGACTGTTACCAATTGTATTAGTCAGCCAAAGGGGTGCTAATGTGAAATACCAAAAATGGGTTGGTCTTTATAAAGGGTATTTATTTGGGGTAGAATTCCACAGATACCAGGCCATAAAGCATTAAGTTTCTTCTCTCACCACAGTCCATTGCCACGTGTTAGAGCAAGATAGTTGCTGGCGTTTTCCAGGGTTCAGGCTTCTGGGGTTCCTCTCTTCCCGGGGATGCGTTTCTCTCCGGGCTTAGCTCCTGTTTCCTCCACAAGGTCAACTGTAGATGATCAGGCGAACAGCTTGCTTCTCTTCTCTTCTTTCCAACATCAAAACTGCTTCTCAAAAGACTGCTTCAACTTTGCCTTGCCTTTTATATTCGATTCCCCACCCACCAAGGGGTGGGGCTCAACGCCCTAATCCTAACCTAATCATGCCCAGATTAACAGATCAGTTTACAAGCATGATTCAATTATATTTTTGGAATTCATAATTACATCAAACTGTCACACCAATGAATCAAAAATTTTGATTTATAAGGAAAAGATGAGGAGGGAAAAGATTCTTGCATTGAGTCTAGAACCAGTGACTTGTGTTTTATCTATTTGTGTAAACTGATTAGCTGTCAGTTGCTGGTATGCTCAGGAGTTTGTTAAGCAGGCTTGCTGGGGTCATCAAAGAAAATGATTTTATTTATTTTTTGTTTTACTCAAAAACCCATGAGTTTAACTGAACTGCACATGACAAGGATATCTCTGTGTAACGTCAACCAGTGTCCTTCAATTAATACCTGTTGTTTACATGGGCAAGGTCTGTGCTATTTCCCTATGAAGAATATTTTCAGCATATAGAAATTCATGACCATTCTTCCTGCATTTTGTGAACATTTAATTTTTTTTCATAAAAAGATAAATAAAAAGTTTAAAAATGATGACTTTGTATTAGTCAGCCAAAGGGATGCTGATGCAAAGTACCAGAAATCTGTTGGTTTTTATAAAGGGTATTTATTTGGGATAAAAGCTTACAGTTACAAGGCCCTAAAGAGTCCTGCTCAAGGTTACTTCCTTACCAAACTCTGTTGCCCCGTGTTGAAGCAAGATGGTGGATGATGTCTGAGGGTTCAGCCTTCCTCTTCTCTCTTATGGCTATGTGGGTCCAGCTTCTTCTGATCTCAGCTGTAGGCTGGCATTAGGGCTCTTCTCTTTCCCAGGGGCTTGTTTCTTTCCAGGCTCAGCTGCTCTGGTCTCTTCACAAGGTCAGCTGTAAACAATCAGGTGAATGGCTCATCCCTCTTCCATGGGCCTCTGCCCTGTCTATGGAGGTGTCTCTCTTTCATGTTTCAAGACAGAAACAAGAGTTGCACAATCATCACTCTATGAAATCTTTTCTGACGTTCCCAGCCAACTTGGGAGGTCCTTTCTCAATATATCTTTGAGCTGTTTATACTGCAGGATGTTAACAATAGCAATTGTTAATCACATGATAGATTTTCTATTTATATATTTTCCCATTAGAGACTAAGCTTCTTGAGGACAGAATTGTGACATTTTAATATTGTGTCATTTCAATAATGTATTCCCATTGTGTCAAACCCTGACATGGAACATATGTTCAACAAGGAATGAATGCCTGAAATCCAATTTATCAGAAGATGAAGGAAAGTCTATGTTTAAAAAATCCAAATGATCAAATGGTTGTTTTTCCAAAGCCAGAAAACATTTAGCTTTCCTGTTATTTTTGCATGAAGGACCTCAATTTCCCCCATTCAGTGTTGTGTTGACACAAAATATGCTTTAAAGATATTTTGTAATTGTTTTATCTGAAACTGAAATTCTCCAACATTGGAACAAGTCTGTGGCAGTTTGAGATTATTTATGAATTCCAAAAAAGAGACATTATGTTTGTAAACTGGTCTGTTCCTCTGGGCATGATACCCTTTGATTGTATTAGATTTGGCTAAGATATCTTTGATTAAATTATGTTAAGATTAGGGCTTTAATTCGACCATGTTATTAAGGATGACTCAGTTTGAGTCCCTGCCCCCTTTGTGGGCTATATAAATGGACACTTAATCAAGGAGATACACAGAGAAGATACATGAAGAACCTATAATTAGTACTGTACTTGTTAAATATATGCACCAGAGACTTAAATCTTTGGTCTGTGCATATTTCAGTTGAGCTATGAATCTCAGCCGAGTTGTAGTACCTACTCACTAGTTCATTGAACTCACCCAGGAAAACTAACAAAATGATGGTGATGTCCAATGCCCATCCCAGGAAGCGGAGAGTGTCTGCAACTGCAAGCAATACAGTTCCATCTATCATGTGCTTTTTATTCTAAAATTAATATAAAGATAGTATAAATTATGAGGAAGTTCAAATAAAAGGGGTAAAAGAACCATGTGTAGGGAAAGTATAAATGAGTTTGACTCTATTATATTGGGGCGCATATATTCCAAAGTAAGGTCCATTGACAGCATCCCTAGATTGTCTCTTTTCTGCTTATAGTGTCTAGATGTCTCTAGAGTCCTCATGAGCCCCGCTGTTTGAGGCATTGTTTACTGTGGCAGTCAATGAGATCCTAGGGAGACATGCATAAAAGTGTAACCTCTGGAATAACTTCATGATTCACTTTGAAGTATCTTAGCCATAAAACTCATTTGTATTTAATATTTCCCTCTTTTGTTCAAGGTCTTTTTCCAGATTCATCACTAGTTGGTGCTTGGTAGTAATACCTTGGTGCCAGGAAGGTTCATCCCTGGGAATCATGTCCCATACTGGGGGTAAGAGAGTGCTGAGAGAGGCCTCATTTAAGCAATAAGGAGGATTTCATGAGGTAACTTTTAGGCAATATATAATAGTAGGCTAAGTTTCAATTTCACTAGAACAGGTTTATAAGTACAAGCATCAATATCAAAGTCCTGGCATAATAGTCCTCCTTTGCTAGGCACTGTCCATGTACTCAGGGGATTCTTGTTACTCTATTAGAGAATGTAACATGACTTCCTAAGTCCTCTCCAATTGAGAGAGGATCTAAGCCTTCTCTCAATTGGAGACAGGGTGGACATCACCATCCCCAAACCTCAAGATTGAGGAATGAACAAACATAAGGGTGGAAAACAACTATGAACTAAAGTAGAAATGATTATTCCAGCAATGGAAGAACTTGTATCATTAATATAAAGGCAGTGGCCACCAGAGTTTCTGAGGGGAGGGAGAGGGAAGAATAGGTGCAACATGGGGACATTTTTTGGGACATTGGAATTGTCCTGAATGACATTGCAATGACAGATACAAGCCATTATACCTTTTGTCAAAACCTATAAAATTGTGCAGGGTATACTATAAACTATAATGCAAACTATAGTCCTTGTTGAGTACAATGCTTCAATATGTGTTCATCAATTGTAACAAATGTATCACACTAATGGAAGATGTTGTTAATGTGGGAAAGTGTGGGAGGGGGAAGGGGTAGGGTATACGGGAACCCCTAAATTTTTGATGTAACATTCATGTAATCTAAAGCTTCTTTAAAAAAAAAAATTAAATTAAGAGAGAAAAAACAAAAACAAAAACAAAAACAAAAAATCACATGCTAGACTGAATATTTCTATTGTCATTTAGATACTCAAAGAAACAAAATCAAAACTGCTGATTCCAATTTTTCACATGGAGTTTTCTCAGATTAAGGCAATAATAGCTATTATATCTGAGGACTTTCTGTGGCCAGGTATAGGCTAACTACTTAACATTTGGTTTAACATTGTCTGCCTTACAACCAAATGAGGCAGGCACTATTACTAATCCTATTTCATACATGAGGAAACTAAAGCTTCATTAAGTAAGGTAACTTGCCTAAGGTCACACAAATAATAAATGCAAGAGTTGGGGTCCCAACCTGGATCTGTTTGACTCAGAGCCCATGCTTCTGTTATCCAACGATGCTGCCTCCCAAACACAATTGTGTGACAGATTTCATTTATGATATGGATGAGAGCTAAAAATATTTTTAACAAAAATTCTGCCTGCATTGGTATTGGGTAAATGCAGCCTTGATGCCCTTCATGTTAGAAGTTATTTTTCCTGAGGCACGAGAAAGTATCTCCCACTAGACACATGAACTAACTTTATCCTACATGCAGCAGAGACTGGTAGTCGTCCCCTCTCCCCAAATCCTTACTCCCCATCTGCTATGAGAAAAGAAACAACAAATTTTAAATGGTCATGTAGACCAGAATAAAGATCATATTTTCAATAGTCGTTGCAATAAGATGTGGATCTGTACTCATGCTCTGCCATAGGATGGTAGTATAGGCAATGTGAGCCATTTCTGGGTAATTTCCTTAAAGAGAAAGAGTATGTACTGTCACTCTTTTCCATTTCCCCCTTATTAGAATGTGATTATGAGTCATTTTGGACAATGAAGACCAGTAAAAACTTAGAGTTAGCCAAGAAATAAAGCAAGGAAGATCTTTACCTGAAATCCGGACACTGAGGTGCCAATATCACAGGACTGAACTGCTTTTACCTCAGCTATTACATGGAAGAGAAATAAACTATCTTTTTAAAGTAGCTATTAATTGGGTTGTTCTATGAAAAGTCACCCCTTTTCCTCTAATTCAAGCACATAGCTCTAGTAATCCTTTCCTTTCTTCTGTATCATCAAGTTTTCACTCTGTTGGAATTTCCCCATCATGATACAAACATGCTGTTATTCCACCCATCTTTTAAAAAATCTTTTTTTGTGAACCCCTTCCTCCTCCAACTACCATTTCTGCTGTCTTTTATAGATAGCTCCTTGTTGTCTCTAGTCTTTATCCCTACTCCAGTCAGGTTCCTCCTATCAATCCACCAAAATTCCTTGTGTTAAGGTCACCAATGATTGTCATATTGCTAAATCCAAAGGTCAATTCATACTCCTGCTTTAAGACCTCTGCTTTTGATTTTTCCTCCTGCTTTGAGCAGCTTTTTCCTGAGATATCATTTTGGTGTTACCCTTCATCCACCCAGTCTTCTCCAGCATCACCTTCTCTGTGAAGCTTCCCTAAACCACCCTATTTAAAATCCTCACTCCACCTCACAACAATCTCTATCCCACTTCATTCTCTTATTTTCTCCATAGAATGTATCACTAGCTCAGGCATGGTTTACTCATTTTATTTATAGTTAGTCCAATGCCCAACAAAGAAAATTAAGCTCTCTGAGGTCAAAAATTTTATCTGTCATGTTCACTGCTGTATCCCCAGGATCTAGAGCACTGCCTTTCATATATTAGATGCTGAATGGCTGAATGAGTGAACAAGTCATATTGAGAATCTTTTAGGTGCTATGTACCATGTTAGGTGCTGAAGATACAAATTCAACAATTTAGATGGGGTCTTTCCCTTCAAACTTCTTATGATCTAGATTGGAAGAGAGACATAATTCACCCAATTTCTCTATAATGTAAAAAGTGCTGTTGCAAAGGTATAATGGGAACACTTAAAAGAAACACTGAATGTAAAATTGAGCAAAGAGGGCAGTGACATCAAACCAAGGAAGAGAGTGATAGCAATCTTGAGACCTGAGTAGTGAATGAGGGGTTAACAGGAATTAGTCCAGGCAGAACTGGGCTCTTGTGAGAATGGTGTGTTGTAAGAACTTTAGTCGTTTGCATAATAGCTGGAATCCCACGTATGAAACAAAAGTAATGAGAGAAGAGGTGGAGATATATAGTGGTTGAGAGTAGGGGTTCAAACGTCAGTCTGCATAGATTTGAAGCTTTTCTCCATCACTTACTCATTATTGCACTGGGAAAAATTATTTAATCTCTCTGTACTTCAGCTTGTTTATTTGTGAAATGGAGAGAATGCAAAAAAAAAAAGCCAAAAAAAAAAAAAAAATAAGAAAAACCCTCAGCAAGTGGAAGTTGTTATTATCATTTATTGTTGTTGTTAGCCTTGTCATGTAGGCAGGGAAGAGGTCATTATGATGCTAGCAGGCCAGGCCAGGGAAATAGATAATGCTCCAGTCCTGACAACCTTTGTGACATCACATATTGCTAGTTTTATCATCTTTCTATCATTATTATTACAAGTAAATAACTTTCCTGTTTTTCAGACTCTCCTCTTTGATATTGAGTAGAAAATTGGCCTCATATCAGTCAAAGGAGAAGTGGGTGGTGGGGTGGGTGGTATATACTATCTTAATTAAGCACTTCATTTCATCTGTAGAAACATATTTTAGGGATATGTTTGTGATAAAACATACAAACAATGCATATAAACATGAAAAACATTATTATCTTTGAACATAAAATTTTATTGGAATACAGGGTTTCTTTTTTTTTTAATGATCACATAATGTTTGTTAAAATGAGGTTCTGGGACAGTGTTACAATGTATATCTCCACCAAAGAACCTTAACCTGCTCATGGAAAGAGACAATCTAGGTAATTCAGTGCATTTGTGAGCCTGAATCATTGGGATAATTACCGGTTTTTCCATTAAAGAAAACAGTCTTAAAGCAGACCTTCCTTGATTGACACGTGCCTGCGGTCTTTTTTTAAAAGGTAGACAAAAGGGGTATTTAGTGTAATTATTGACTTTCATTGCATTGCACAATATGGGGCCTTAAGGGCCCAAATCCTGGAGATGTGGGATCCCATAGTGCAAAATCTTTTCTGGTCACTTGGAAGGGTAGTCTCACTTACTATTAATTAAATGTCAACTGTGCAAGTAATCAGCAGTGAAACTGAGCATCTATTTGTAGGAGGGTGAGAGGGGTTATATTTAAGCTTCATTAAACCCTTTGTGCTTTCCCTTGTTCATTTGTTGTATTGTCTGCTTTTGGCACAGAAGTGTCAACAGGTGTAACAAAGTTTAAATGGCTACATGTTGCCAACTGCTTCTCAGACTTTGGCATGAGAAAGGGCCTCCTGTAAGAAGAGCTGCCTCCTGAAGCATTTTGTTAGCTGTCATTGGCTGAAACTCATGTCATAGTACAAGAGGCCAGCCAACTTATGAGTTGGCAACCTGCCATCTAAACAGATGGGCATGGTTTGGCAGCCAAGAGGCCAAGGATATACAGCAAATATAGGTATAAAGGCATCATTTCCGATGGAGATTGCTGAGAAGTCTGTTTTTCCTGCTATCATAGAAGTTACTGTAACTGTTTTGATTAGCTTTCCAAAGCAAAACTGACATTAAATACTTACTCTATTTAACTATTTCAATACTTTGGCTTTGACTGATAAAATAAGAAAAGTGGGACACAAAACTGGAAAAAGAAGCATTTAGGTAAAAACCAAACATAAACATTAGCTTATGAACTGCTATGCCATATGTTCTTGTAACAGAGGCAAAAATTTTATGATCTCTTTATATTGCCCCCTTAGAGCACAACTATTTTGAGATAAGAATTTTCAAGATATGTTTGAGATGAAACATGTAACAAAACTCAATAATGCATAGGCAATTAAAACAATACAAATAAAGCATATCCTCTAAATAAAAAGCCCTATGAGCAAAGGGACCTTGTAAGCCTTACTGTTGCTACTTCTCTCAGTGCTTAATAGGTGCTCAATAAATGTGTGTGGACTGACTGGCCAATATACACACTCTGGGAAATGTATAATGTATGTTTATCATGTTTCAAATAGTTTAATGTAATATAATACTTTATACATTAAGGGTGAACTTAATGGAAACTCTTTGATGACTCAAAGGATGCTTAAAGGACTTAGGGTCTAAATGCATGGATATTTAAGTGAAATCTCTTGCTGAATTAAAATTTTTACTTGGGAAAGTTGTTTCTTACAGGGTTAGCATTGGTTAGCAATTCTGAAACTGTTGTCTGTTGTCTTAGTTTCCCAGCTGCTAAAACAAGTGCCATGCAACATGTTGGCTTAAACAGTGGCAATGTATTGCCTCAGGGTTTTGAGTCCAGGGGAGGTCCAAAATCAAGGTGTTGGCAAGGCGATGCTCTCTTCTAGAAGACTGGGGTTCTGGGGCTGGCTGCTAGAGATCCTTGGGTCTTAGGCTTTTTTCAAATGGCAATGTACATGGTAGCTTTTCCCCCTTTCTCCTCCACATTCTGTTGACTTCTGGCTTCTTCCTGTGGTTTTCTCTCTCTATGTCTGAATTTCATTCTGCTTATAAAGGATGCCAGCAATCCAGATTAAAGCCCAATCTGCTTTGGTTGACAACACCTTAATTAAAAAGAACACCTCCAAAATGTCCTGTTTACAAGGGTTCACATTCACAGAAATGGATTAAAATTAAGAACATGTATTTTTTTCTGGGATATATCTTTCAACCTACCACGTATGTTTACTAAGGTTGAACAATAAGTAAATAAATTGCAGATAATTAGAGTCAGGTTTCCTACTGTTAGGTGAAGGAATTACAAACAAGCAAAGGAGGGAACGTTATAATGATTGTTATGGTGCTGGATTAGGGTCAGAGATATCCAATTAAATTCATGTTTATGTTAAATATCTTTAGATAGATAGATACAGAAATAATAGTGTGTATACGTAGGAGTAAGGATACACACATCTCTTTCCCTCTTTGTCTGCTGAGATGGCCTAGAAGCAATCAACACACCTAGTGCCTTGAATTTAGTTTCTAAATATCAATCTCCAATAGAAGGAAATAGGGTTCCTTGGCAAAATGGCTGATTCTAAGGCTGAAATATATAAGGTGAGCCTGGAGTGTCCTAGAGTGAGAGAAGGTAAGGAAGTGCTATTAAAAAAAAGATGGGAGCAGGCCAAAAAGACATGGGAGACAATTTAAAAAAGACCCCATTGCCAAAGCTGGAACACTTTGAGTGAAAAGTTTAATAACCATAGTATTATTGGATTATAATGTAAGAATAAAATAAATACTCATAATTCTGATATAAATAAATAAATAAATAAATGAATGGTGGAGAAGGGACACATCTTCCTCAGTGATGAATTATAAATAATTAGTGTAGAAGGAACGAGGAAAACAGGAAATCACAATTAGAACATCACAGTTAATTGCAGCAGGCAAGATCCACTGATCAATGCTAAAACTCATGGGCAAAATGTTAAACATAAACAGATTATTTGCATAGACCCAAAGTCTATGCAAATATTTATGCATTATTACAAATTGTTTGATACTTCTCCTCCAGGAGGTAGAGCTTAATTCCCATTCTATCTGTATAGGCTGGACTTAGTGCCTTGCTTCCAAGGAAAGAGTATAGAAAGGGAAAAATAGTGTGGAAATCTGGCAGACATCACTTTAACCAAATGATAAAAGTTAACAACACCAGGAAAAAGTTATGTTGACATCATGTACATCATGATATGAGGTGATAGAAAGGACACATCTACCTCTATGGTGTTCTCAAAATCTGTTAACCCAATTTAATCATGAGAAAACATCAGAAAAATTCTAATTGATAACATTCCATAAATTGAATATCAGTGGGATTTAAAAATGTCATTAAAAACAAAGGAAAGATTGGGAAACTGTCACATATTGGAAGTACCCAAGGATATGTGATGACAAATGCATAATGGCATACGGAATCATGAACAGAAAAGGGACATTTGTGGAAAACCTTGGGAAATCTGAATAAAGCCCCTGGCTTATTTAATATATTGTACTCCTCTTAATAGTTTCAAAAAATGCATCATGGTTATGTACAATGTTAATATTCTGGAAGCTAGCTGAGGGGTAAACAGAAACTCTCAGTACTATCTTTGCAACTTTTTTGTAAATCTAAAATTATTTTAAAAATAAGAATTAAAAAGTTGCATTTGAAAAAATTTATAAAAATTTACTCACTTATTATTGGCTTGGATTTAAAAATGGAGAGTGGAGTGTAAATATAATTTTATTTAGATTTTTCCTTGTTTTGATTCTGGAGAAACAAAAATTCTTTATAGTAGTAGTAGTAGTAGTGTGGAATAAATTTAAAGTACCATGAAAAAAATTTTGTTCTTGGAGTTCTGGGAAATGGCATTGGAGTAGGCAGGCAGAGCTCAACACTCTCACAAAAACAATGGAGAAAGGGCCAAAAGCTGTCTGAGCGACCTGCTTTGGGGGTCAGCAAACCAGAACAATGCTACACAACTCCCAGGAGGGCAAGAGACAGAGAGACAAAGAACCTGAAACAACAAACATGAGTTACTAAATCCTGTGGCGATAAAAAAAAAAAAAAAAAAAAAAAAAAAAAAAAATCCTATGGCAGCTGGGAAGGGCTGTAGCTGGGAAGGGCTCCCATTCCCCACCCTCAAGACATTAAGCCTGGATAAAACCCCTGGCTCACTGCAGCTGACTGATAGGGGAACAGATGGCTTCCTCCCTGTCAGTTGCTACAAGGGATGAGGGATGGTGAGTCAGAGGGCTTCTTTTCAGTGAATTTGGCCAGCAGAGCCCACTTTGATTTTTGGCTCTGGCCAGACCAGAAACAAGGGAAAGTAGAGGTTGAAAGAAACACATCCTTGGACCGGTTTGCTGATGTGTGCCATCTGCTGGCAAGGCAGGAAATTGCAAGGAGAGAACTGATATTAGGTCTCTCTTTAATCCCACCCATGGGAGAAAATCTGCTCCTCATTAACAAGTCCCTGGCCTGGTTTTGATTAATTAAGCTTGGCGATTTTAAAGACTTAGAATAAGATGAACCAAAATCAAAGAATTACTTCCAAAAAACAAACAAACAAAAAAAGGACTGTCAAAAGGGTAAAAAGTCAGCCAACTCAATGGGAGAAACTATTTGCAATCACAAATCTGATAAGGGTTTAATATCCACAATATAGAGAGACATACTACAAATCAACAATAAATACAAACTATCTGATTAAAAAATGGGCAAAAGACTTGAAAAGATATTTGTGCAAAGAAGAAATGCAAATGGCAAATAAAACATGAAAAAATGCTTAACATCATTAGCAATTAGGGAAATGCAAATCAAAACTACAATGAGATATCATTTCACACCTATTAGACTGGCCACTATTAAAAATTCAGAAAACTACAAGTATTGGAGAGGATGTGGAGAGATAGAAATGTTTATTCTCTGTTGGTAGAATGTAGAATGGTACAGCCACTGTGGAGGACTGTTTGAAAGTTCCTAAAGAAGTTGAATATAGACTTGTCATGTGACCTGGCAATATATCACTACTAAGTATATACACAGAAGAACTGAGAGCAGTGATATGAATAGACATCTGCATACTGATGTTCGTAGCTGCATTATTCACAATTGACCAAAGATGGAAACAACCCAGGTGTCCTACAACTGATGAATGGACAAACAATTTTTAGTGTATACACACAATGGAATTTTATGCAGCTGTAAGAAAAAATGAAGTCATGAAGCATATGACAGTGTGGATGAACCTGGAGGACATTATATTGAGTGAAGCAAACCAGACACAAAAGGACAAATACTGTATGATTGCGCTATTATGAACTAAATATATTGTGCTAACACATGGAGTTAATAATTAGAATATAGGTCACCAGAAAACAGAATAAGTGTAGAGAATGGAAAGCTGAGGATAAATTTGTGCTGAACTGGCAAAAATTTGTTTGTAAATCTTTGGAAATGAATAGAAATGATGAAAGCACATCGTAGTGTTTTTAAGTAGCAGAGCTATGTATGGGTATGAAGTGGTTGAAAGGGATAGTCTAAGGACATGTATATTACTAGAAGGAAAGCAAAAGAATTAGCATGGGACTGTATAACATAGTGAAACCTCATAGTGAAATACAAATATGGGCAATATTACATATATAAGACTGTTTTTACAAAATATAAATACAAATAAACTAGAGAGACAGAAACAAATTAGCAGCCATGTATGGCAGGGGAAGCATAGAGAGATTGAGAGATGACAAGTTTTCTTTTTTGGTTTGTCTGTTTTTTGTTTGTTATTACTATTACTGGAATAATGAAACTGCTCTAACAATGATTGAAGTGATGAATGCATAGCCATGTGATTATACCAAACACCAGTGACTGTACATTTTGGATGGAAATATGCTTTATTAACTGTATCAATAAAATTGATTTGTTAAAAAAAAAAGCCTGTACTGGTGCATTGGTGCCATGATGTGTGGCCATATAATGAAAAGTGATATGCATTAGGAACCACATGGTATTTTCACCAACCTGTGTGAAAGGGATTCATTCATAATTGCTTTAGTTTTAATTTCAGCTTAATTTTTGTTTAAAATTTTCTTTTCCTTAGTAGTCTTTTGAAATAACATTGCCTCATGATAAAATTTTAAATTGCATATTTTTTTGGTGGGAGTATAAAATATATTCCAATTTTCTTTAGAAACAAAATAGTTTGCTTTAGTTTTTAATTTATATGGATTTAATTAGAAAGTTACTTGGGATAATAGCTATCATGTAGAACATAGTTTTCAAATGATTATTATAATGAAACAATTGCTTTTGGTTTATGCTTTATATAATTTATTAATATTTTAATGCTTTACTTTAATTTTCAATCAGATAAAATGCACTATTGACAAGATAATTTTGTTCTTGAATTCAAATATGTATCAGAAAACATTCTAATTAGGGTTATCATATTCAAATCAGGGTGTAATACTAGAAATATGGCTACTTTTTATTTTTTCATTCATCAAGAATAATCAGCTTCTGGTTTTACTCACAAACTGTTACAGATGGTCATATTAAGGTAACTATTTTCTTCCCTGAATATAAATCACATGAAAATCTGAGATGGATATCAAAAATAATTTCATTTTGAAAAGTTATCCCTCCAAAATTAACTGCAACAATACCTGCTTAAAGTGGAATATTATTTTACAGCTGATGAAAACTGATTATTTTAATAAAACCTTTTAAAATAGCATGCTAAAATGCACTCCAGATCCCATCAAAGAGTGTATTTGGGAAATGATGTAGCATCTGAGATTAGTACATTGCTATAAATCACTGAAGAACTCATGAATCCCCACATAAACCACTTCAGAAAACTTGAGTTTCTTATATTTCATTAGAAATGAAAAAAATAGAAGGGGTTTCTTGAATATTGGGGGTTTGGAGATGATCACATAAGAAAGACTGGATGGGGTTCTAGGTTAGATTTCTTTGTTATTAAGCGTCATTCAAGACAGGAAGTATTTGATTGCAAGGAACAGAAAACTGCTCAAACTACCCCAATGAACAAACATAGTTTTTTTTTGTTTGTTTGTTTGTTTGTTTTTTGAGGGGTGAATTAATTTAAGGACATAAGGACCCATGTGCAGGAAATTAAAGACAGGATTGATAGGTCACGGTTCAATAATATAGCTAACGTTGCTTACACGCGCCTTGAACTGTTCTAAGCTCTTTCATAGCATCCCCTTTAATACTCAGAACAACCCAAAGGTAGGTATCACTATTCTTTCTTCATTCTCCATACTGACAATTAGTAATTACTCCAATATCACTGTGCTTGTGACAGGAAGAACAAGGATTGATGTTTGGCAGTCTAGCTCCAGAGACCACACTATTAAATATTATACCATAGTATTTTTCTGTATTTTTGGCTCCATTTCACCTTCCCTTAAAGTTTCCTCTGCAGGATCCTTCCTCTGTTTCCCCATGAATTCAGCTTGCATGCACCATTGGTTTTCCATGACACTGATCCTGGTTGCCTGATCTTTGCTGTTTTGCTTTCCAGAGTTAAGTGACTTAGTTTCACAACGTTCCTATTCCAAATTTCTGGTTAATCCAACACATGTCAGAATCCAAGCAGCTGAGGAAGGGAGAGTGAAAGAGAGAGAAGGGCAGATTTGTATTACCAAAGCAAACATGGTAGGCTAGACCTATCTCTGTCCCTCGAGGAGAGGCTAGAGGTGGAATAGATTCTCTTAGAACTGTGTAAGAATTAATACGCAATGGTTAGCATGTATTTCCACCAATCTTCCTATCTTTTAAAAACAATCCCTTTTCTGCAAATCCTCTGCAGTAATTAAGACAGATATTCATTAGCCTCTGAACATACTAATGCATTCCTACAAAAGTGCTTTTGCTCACTCACCCTGTTTCTCTGGCCTGGAAATTATTCTTCTGACTCAAGCCCTCTGATTATTATCAGTGCTTCAAGGCCCAAACCTTGTAGTGTTTATCAACCCTCCCTTCCTGCACTCTCCTCCCACCTCCCCCTCAGCACACCCACACCTCTTTTTTTTTTTTAAAGATTTTATTTATTTATTCATTTATCCCCCCCTTGCTGCTTGTGCTCGCTGGGTCAGCTAACCACGCCGTGCGGGCGGGCTTGCCTTCACCAGGAGGCCCCGGGAACCGAACCCGGGGCCTCCCATATGGTAAACGGGAGCCCTACTGATTGAGCCACAGCCGCTTCCCCACACCCACACCTCTGAACTCCTACAGAGCTTGTCTTATCACATGCTTGGCACTTCATCAGATTCTTTCTTGCATTGTAATTTTTAAATTTTTATTAGCATGCCTTTTCTCCCTGACTAGGTCAATTAATCAAGACATAGGTCTTTTGAGATGGGAACCTATGCATTTAAATTTGTATTCCACTCACAACCATGGCAATTCTGTATATTTATTCTCTATTGGAGAATGCTGCCTGTCCCACCTGAGAAATGGTAAAGACAAGGAGTGTGGAGCTCTATACATACAGGACAAATTTTCTCCCGATGCTGGCTACTAGTTTAATTTGTTCTAATGGTCATTTAGGTTTAGTTCTACGTTTATCTGAAGTAACAATAGAGGTTTTAGGCAAAATATAGTCTTCTGAGTTAAAGTCATTCACTTACTCAACAAAGATTTAATGATCAACTACTAGGTGTCATCATTTCAAGACTGGCCCAGTACAAAGTTGTCTCATAGGAAGTGCTTGATATTGTCTATCTTTCAACTTTTGTTTTTGTTATGAATTCATTCTTCAGGTCTCCAGTGATATTTCCTCATGGGCCTGGGTCTAAAATATACCATTTTGCCTAGACTTTCTTTCTCTAGGAAGTTCTATGTAGTCCTTCTTTTTGGCCCAAGCCTTAGGTAACATATTTATTTTTTCACAAAAAAATTTCAAAGTTGTAATAATGCCTTGTCCCAATAAGTTTTCTCAAGTTTTAGTCAACTCTATTCAGAGGAAGAAATATATTTTACCTTGTGACCTAATAAATATGTATGTGTATCGGAAATAAATGTTTTTTGAAACAATACTTACCCTTAAAAAATCCAACAAAAATCACAGTTAATATTAAATATAATTTAATTAATATAAAAATACAATATCTATTCTAACTCATTTTCTTAAAATACCATTTCGAATATACTAAATTTATCTTAAGACCTACTAAGGACTCACAAACAAGAGTTATTTTTATTGGATGATGTTTCTGTCATGAAAGCAGCTGTTATGCATACTTTAAACTTTGCAAAGAGGGTCATGCTACACCACAACATGCACCCACAATTTCCCTGAATTTCTACTTTGTTGTGGGAGAGAGTTTTCTGAGTATCGCTGCAGTAAGGACCTGTTTAGGGATGCTTACAACCTTAAGGAGTCCTTTCATTCCTTTTTTATCATTTAGACTCCACAGGCTTCTTGGGAAAGGCATCACTGAGCAATTTAAAATGGAGAAATTAATCTGTATATCCAAATTTGGAAAAGTGATGAATATGCATTTTTGCCTCCAGATATGGCACCAGTCTCCTCTGTCCTCCAGTCCAATGAGTGGATGCTTATTGAGTAAGTGTCTCCCACAGTGTTTTCAAGTTAAGTTTAAGTAGGTATCATGACACAAAAAGTAATTTTTTTCCCATGCTCAAGAGGGTTGTGTAACATCTAATGTGATGAGACCCTTACTGAGTAATGAATATGGAAATTAGATACTCTGACTACAGAAGTTAAAATGAACTCCAAGAATTTAAATAAATAAAGCCACAGGATGTGGGTAAGTTTGTATGTCTATGAGTGTGTGGTTTGTTGTTTCAGAGGACAAATTTTTGGTGGGGATCCCATAATTCTTTAAACCATTGTTTTATTCTCTTATTACACTGATTGAATACCACTGCTTCTAACAGCAAATGAGAAGTACATTGTACTTTGTTTTATTCAGGGAAACAGAACCAACAGAATATCTATTTATCTATATTTACCATGTAACTATTACAAGATTTATTACAGGAATTGGCTTATGCAACCATGGGGATTTGTAAGTCCATATTCTGTAGGGCAGGCCACAGTTGGAAACAACAGTGATGAGGCTGGATTCCCCAAGAGAAGCTGGCTGGCTGAAATAGCGGCAGGAATTCTTTCTGACTTTGGAAATCCTCAGTTCTGGCTTTAAGACTCACAACTGATTGGATAAAGAGATGCCCCTCATTGCTGATGGCAGACTCTTTTGTTGATTTTAGATGCACTTAGATAGTAGATGCAATCAATTGACTATAGATGGAAACCCATCTATGAAATACCCTCAAACTAACAAACAGACCAGTTCTTGCTTGACCAAACAACTGGACACTGTAATCTAGCCAAGTTGATACATGAAATTAACTATCACAGGCTTGAAATATATTTCCAATTTTATGTAGAAAGTACTTATATTCCTAATTTTGGGGAATGACATTAGGAGGATCTCTCTTTAAAAACCAAGTATATAACAGAGGGTCCACCTAAGTATTTCATGCCATATGATTAGCTTCTTTCCATTTTTTTTAAAGGAGGTACTGGGTATTGAATATAAGACCTCATACATGGGAAGCAGGTGCTCAACCACTGAGCTATATCCACTCCCCTTCTTTCAATTTTAAATCCTCTGAACCAATAAACTAGGCTTAACCAAGCAGGAAGTAAATAATATTCAATGTTCTTCTGTGAGTACTTTCTCTCATCCTCTTTTCCTGTCCTTTAAATCTTCAGCCTTCTTGATTTCTTATTATTTTGACTTCAAGCATATGGTCACCTCAGGTAATAGTTATATAAGTGGGAGACATCTAGATCAATAGACACTATAATTGTCTTTTCCATTAGATAGTAATTTCCTTTAAAAAAAATGATTAAATCCTTTACTTCCTTCATAATTATATATAGCCCCTAGTGTTTTCTTCATACAACATATTCAGTAAATGCTGTTGGTGTGTCAAACAATTGCTCATAAAATGAATATTTTATAGAGTCTTCCCAGAAAACGACTTCAAGAGGGTCAAAACTGAGTTAACCATTCTAATACACCCAAACTTGAATTCTTATCCGCAACAGATTCCAGTTCACATCAAATACTCAGGAATGGAAGGATTCTTGAAATTATTATGCAAAACAACCAGTCAAAGCTACTCTACTTGGATATCATGTAATTGAGTTCAGTATCCATATCTATTTGGTAAATATATGTATGGAAAACTTAGATCAGATTATATATTGTGTTGAGGAACAGGGTAATAATTAGTTTCAAACTGGCAGAAGGTATAGCATAGACATTCCCATGTTCTGTGTAATCTAAGTGTGTGTGTAAGGAACCACGCTTACACACACACACACATACACACAGAAAAATACACATATGCCAGATTAATCAAGTAGAAAAGAAAACTATCAGCTATGCTTAGGGACATCTTTTAACTACCAGCTTCTACCTCATAGGACCTAAGCTCAATTTCTATTTCTGAAGGAACAAAAATAAAATGCAAAATTTGAAAAAAAAAGTCTCCAACACATTCTGCTCCTGAGGGGAAAAAAGTTGTTAAACAAAAATACCAAACCTTATATTTTGGAACCCTCTTAATAAGTAGGCTAAAAATCTCCTCATTTTTATTTTCTTCTTTGGGTGATTGGGTAGCCCCCAAACAGGTAACTCTGTAAAGTAAAAACAAAACAAAGTGAAACAAAACCTAGAAAGATAAAGAAAAAAAGAATGTAATTTCTCTTGAAAATGGAATCATACCAGAAATATCCACAGAGTCCTGCAAATTGGACAGAACTCATGAAATGCACAGCAACCACAGTAAAGAGGACTGATTTCTGTTCATATTTTACATGTGTATATTTTCATATGCAAAAATACTGAGTGGTACTTTAAGTAGATTGGATTTATGTACATTGTTGTATTTATTCTACTTACTTATTAAACCTCTATTATATGCCAAACACTGTACTATTCCTTACATGTCATCTTTCATACCAAGGTTTAAGGTATTCATTATTTGAATTATATTCAATTTGTTTTGGTAGAAGGGGAAGCTTTGAAAGTGGACACCAGCTAGACAAGGCAGTATAATAATCCAGTCCTGTGAAGGCTAATGTCCATTTAAACTCAAACTTTGGGAATATGATTATGGAGATTGATCACTTGCTAGAGGCAGTGTGATATACAGCAAAGGTTTTCAAATTGGCTTTTAGTAAAGGCTTTCTACAGGATATGCATATATGCATATTTTTGAAGTAGTCCATTTTCAGAACCTGAACCTCTATATATAGTCTTTCTTAATATTGATCTTACAGAGAAAAAGCCTGCTACATTAGTCTTCTTTCACTTTACAAAACAAAGTTATATCCTTTACCCATTCCATAATTTGCTCTTACACATTACCCTGGTGTATAAAGACCTCATGTGTTTCAAGGAAGCTTCTTTAGTAATTAATCAAGACATTTTACAACTCTAGGACTTCTTATTTTTATCAGCTTTAAACTTATTTCTGTTCAGAGTAAAGTTTGATGTTAGAATTGGGATATCTGGGTCCATTTGGGGATGTTTTGAATTCAGAACAGCCAACACAGTAGAGAGATTAATGTCACTGATTATTTTTAATGTAACTGGAATCTTTTGTGGGGCTACCTGAATTTTCAAAATACTTTGAATAAAATTTTTTACATAAAAATTCTATGTGATCTTTTCAAATTCTGTGCTTTTAAAAACTTATTTTATGAATCTTGTCATGACATATGTATTTCAGTTAAAGACAGTCTTCTCTTTTTATCCTTTAAGTATTTAATATTTTCTATCACCTATTATCAGAATTAAACTTATTTAAATTTATGATGTAAATATTAATTTAATGCATAAGGAAGATAGTTTACTACATTATATATTAATATAATTTACTATATTATTTTAGGGGCACATGAGCAAAGAAATTTGAAGACTCCTGCTCTATAGGCCTTACTATAATATTGCGGGGAGAGAGAAAAGAGAATGGAAATGAAATTAGCAGGTAGGAGTTACAAGAACACAGAAAATTACTATCTGTGTTTGAAACTGGTTGAATCTCTTGCTGAATTAAAATTTGCATTTGGAAAAATTGTTTCTCATAGGGCTAGCATTTGGGCTAGTAGGTCTCAAACACTTTACATTGTGTCTTAGTTTCCTGGCTGCGAAAACAGATACCATCCAGTAGATTGACTTAAACAATGGAAACTTATTTGCTCATGGGTTTGAGGCTAGGAGAAAACCAAAATCCAGGCATCAGCAAGACAATGCTTTCTCCCTGAAGACTGTGGTATTCTGAGCCAGGCTGCCAGTGATCCTTGAGTCCTTGGCTTTTCTGTCAAATGGAAATGCACCTGGTGATGTCTACTTTCTCCTCTGGGTTCTGTTGTCTTCTGTCTTCCTCCTGTACTTTTCTCTCTATGTCTGAATTTCATTCTGCTTATAAAGTGCTCCAGTAATCCAGATTAAAGCCCAACCTGATTCAGTTAAACTACACCTTAACTGAAGTAACATCTTCAAAAGATCCTATTTACAATGGGTCTACACCCACAGAATGTGCCCCAAGACCAAAAACATGTCCAAACCTGGGTGCACAATTCAACTCACTACATGGGCATCCTTCAATATCGTCAACTCCTGGGAAATCCAGCTCCATTACTCCCAGGTCAGGCTAGTACTATTTTTCTCTGAACTCCACACTTTAAGCATTTTCCCTCCTGAGCAGTCTTCTATGCCAGGGCAGCCAATTCTTCCCTGAGCCAAAGGAGAAAAGTTTTCCAAGGCACAAAGACTTGATCGCTCTCTTTGTGTGAGGTCATTAAGGAAAGTACCTCTCCATCTTCTGCCAAAAATGAGAGAAAGAAAAAAAATACTTCAGTATTAATAACTGAATCATAATAATGGGTTAAAAACGATGCTGATTTTCTACCTACTCATTGATTCAAGCCTGGAATTTATTCTTTTATCCTTTTCTCTGTGTTTAGCTGCAACAATACACCATTAAGCTCTGTTTAATTTTACTTCAAAATTAAAGTCTAATCTATACCTTTCTTTCCATTTCCACGACCACCATCCCTCTTAGCCTAAGCCATCACCACTTCTCATCTGAAATGTAGCCTAATATGTCTCTCTACATCTACACTTGCTACCTTAGACTCCGTTATTGACGTAACAGTGTACTCTTTTATAAATCTCTATCAGATTGTGCCACATTACTGGTTTCTCTTCCCTTAGAAACAAACGAAATAAAATACCCACATGTCTTACTAAGGCTGTGCATGAGCTTGCCCATACTCTCCAAATTCATTTTGCTCCATCTGTCTCCTCTCTTCAGCCACACCCTTTGTTTTCAATTCCCTGAATTCATCAATTTTTTGGTCTTTGGCCAGGCTAATCTGACTGCTTGCAGTTTTTTTCCTCCCCTAACTCTTCACTTGGTTGAATGCTTATTTTTCAGATTTCAGCTTAATTATTTTGCCTCCACAGAAAAACCTTTCTAGATTATCCAGTCTAAGCTAGATCTTCCTTGTTATTCTCTCCCACTGAGTTTTTATTCTCTGCTGCCTTCCACTTATCTGGATTTGCAATTACACATGCTTCTTTGCCTTCCTCATCAGACTGTGAACCCCAAGAGGGCAAGGGTCTTGTCCCAGCATTGTACCCAACATCCAGCATGGTGTGTGAAGCCTAGTATGTCTAATACAGTATCTGTTGAAATGATAGCTAAAGTGGTATTAATAACTGAATTAAGTCATATTAATAAATTACAATGTATATTCTAGATATACATATTTAAGTTCCTTCACTTAAGGAATTAGAATAGGACCTCAAGCCACTTTTATGGTATAGCTTGGTTTATTCTCCTTCCAAGCACTGTAAAATGTCTTCTACTCTTTGCTTATTTGCCCTAAAATTGTTTTTTTCTTTCAATTCAGTGCTCTGTCTTGCCTGATCTATAGTCACTACTTTATCCACTTTAATTGAAGGGGGATATTTTAATCTCCTTTTGGTAGGAAGTCTCTTTCTGAAGAGATGCTAATGAGACATCAACCCACCCATTGGTGAAATATATGAGCAACAGGCCACTTCTAAAATAAAAACAGAAACCATCCATCCCTTCAGCCTCAGCAGCCCAGAGTTCTGAGGATAATCCAGTTCATTTCATCTCAAAATCCTACAAGTGTTATCTCTTTAATTCTCACATGCCAGGCAATCAGAATATTTCTTGAATGAGTGAACATTTTAGTGTGGTATAAATGATTATTTTCATTAAGTATATGATAAAATTCAGGCTCAAAGATGTCAAGTATTTCAGAGAACTGCTAAGTGACTGAGTGAGAGTTTGACTGATTTCAGATCTACATGGCAGTCTCGCTCTATCACATGGTGCTGCTCAGATGGTCAGAGTCTACCTGGCATCAGACCTGGCACTCTGTAGCCTGATGGAAGCAGCCCTCTAACTGCTTGGGCAACCTATTTATGTCTTGTCCAATCAGCGATGCCTCACCTAAAAGGGTAAATTTCCTTCCAACTGACTGAATGATTGCCTGAACCAGCATCTTTCCAATCCATGTAACAGGAATCACTTAACAGCCAACTTGCAAATTAAGTGCCATCCCTGGTTCTTGGAACAATCTTCTTCCCAGTGAGGAGAAATTTATGTTCCTTAGTCTAATGGATACAGGAGTGAGCCAAAAGTCAGTTTTGCTGCTAGTTCGCCTTTGATATTGGATCTTCTTTCTGGATTCTGTCTTGATCCTTATGACCAAACTCCCTGAATCCAAATCAATTCCCCTCAGGACTTGGGAATTACTTTTTTGCCTTGGAATCTTGATTGGTAACATTTTTCCTCTACTGGGGACTCTTCTCATGTCAGCAATATGTCTTCCCCAGTCTATGCTTATGGCTTCAACACACATTACTTGTGTGATGTTGAACAAATTACCATTAATCTATGCCTTAGCTACAGAATTTTTGCATTAGCTAGGTAGTAGAATGGATTTTGGCTACATATGTCTGTCCGTAATTCATTTTTACATTTCTAATAGCATATGCTTTTGTGCTCGGCAATAAAATTATATGTTGAAATTAAGTAAAGATGTAAGGAGGCAGATTTTAACTCAATATAAAGAGGAACTTCCTACAGTTGTATCACATAGTGTTTCAGAACTTGGGTTCTGGAGTCAACCAGATATGGGTGTGAATTCTCAGTATGGTAAAAGCTGTGTTTTGTTTTGTATTTGTGCACAAATCATGTCACCTCTTTAAATCTTAAATTTTAAAATCAGTATGGAGTATATAATAACTACAATTTCCTCATAGGAGTGTCATGGGAATTGATTGTGACTAGACATGTAATAGTGAAAGTAGTGAAACTCCATTCCTGAACGTGTTCAAGCAGGAGCTACTGCTTCATGTCTACATCATCCTTAGCTTGTTGAGGGCATCTTTGTTTCAGGAGGCAGAACTCTTGCTTTCCTACCTCCCTAAACCTATTCTTCCCAGTATTTTCTATGCCAGTTAATGAAACTATCATCTACCAAGTTGCTCAGGTCCAAATCTTAGGAGCTAATCTTGATTCCTTTCTTTCTCTTACTCCATTCACCCAACCCATCAGCTAGTCCTTTGGGCTCTATATCAGAGGAATTCATGAACTATGCTTTTTATGATTTTCTCTCTTAACCACCCAAATTCAAGGCACTATCATCTCTTACCTGGACTATAGCAATAGCTTCCTGCTTGGCCTTCTTGCTTCCCTAGAATACCATTTCCACACAGCACCAAAATGAATATTTTAAATATATAAACCCTACCATAGCACTCCCCTCCTTAAAGCCATCCAATGGCTTTTGATTTTACATTAGAATAAATGCACAACTTCTTACCATGGACTTCAAGGCCACCAGCTAACTCAATGACCTTATTTCTTCCATGTTTTGCAATTGCTCAGTTTTCTCACCTTCTTTCACACATGCCCAACTTGCTATTTCCTCTTATCCTTTGCACTTGCTCTTCCCCGTATCTGGAACATTCTTTTGTATTTTGTATTTGCCTAGGTATTTGGCTGGTGAGCTCATCTCATTAGTTAGCTTTCAGCCTCAATATCACCCCTTCAGAGTTGCCTTCCTTACTACCTTAAGTAGGACTCCCCCGCCCCACTCTAGGCTTATCCCAGTACAGTTATCTATATTCTCCATAGTACTCACCACTATATGAAGTAATTTTATTTTTTATCTTACCTCCTCTAGTGGTTTAATATTGTTTATGAATTCCAAAAATAGATATTGGATTATGTTTATAAACTGGTCTGTAGCTGGGTGTGATTAAACTATGATTAGGGCTTTGATTGGGCTATGTCAGTAGGACATCGAGTCCCTCACAGATAAAGCTACACAGCAGAGCAGAGGATTGAGTTGGAGTTTTGATCCTAGAGTTTTGAGCTGGAGCCCAGGAAATATGCACACAGAGGAGCAGAGCAACTGAGCTCAGAGAGAATCAAGCCCCGGGAAAAGAGACAAAACCGGTCACCTGATAGTCTACAGCTGGCCTTGTGGAGAAAACAGAGAAGCTGAGCCCGGAGAGAAATGAGCCCCGGGAAGCCTAAACCTTGGCAGGTGTCGGCAGCCATCTTGCTCCAACACGTGGCAATAGACTTGGGTGAGGGAACTAACTTATGCTTTATGGCCTGGTAACTGTAAGCTTTTACCCCAAATAAATACCCTTTATAAAAGCCAACAGATTTCTGGTATTTTGCATCAGCACCCCTTTGGCTGACTAATATACCTTTCATCCCCCAAGAATATATACTCTATAATGGCAAGAATCCTTGCTCTCCATTGTCACTCCAGGATCTTTAACAGTTAAGGGACATGGTAGGTGCTTAATAATTATTTGATGCAACTTACCAAATGAACAAGATTTATGAGTATGTGCTTCTTTCCTCTTCTAATTGCTGCTATAAACAACATGATAAAAGAGATTTAAAAAGAAGTGTTCTTTTCTGCATAAGACTTTTTCTACTTTTCAACAATTAGAACCACAAAATATGACAGGCCCTATAGACCTAACCTTTTTCAGAGGTACTTACAGCTGAGAAAGCATGCTTCATTTTGTTTCCACCACATTTGCATACTTAATAAAACAACAGTTCTTAACAAGAGTAGCCATTCAAAAACAAAAAGCAAGAATCATTCCTTTGACTATTTTTAGAATTGTTGATGATATGGCTTTCTTTCCTTGGGAAGACAAATTCTTTCAAGAGATTTAATAATTTCAAAGAAAATGAAAATAGACAATAGTAGCAAATACAATCATATATTCTCTTCTAATCTCCATTCTCTCTCTTTAAGATTTATATTTTAAATTATTCACTCTATAAGCGCAATGAAGGGAGTTAGTTTGGTTATCATTGTTTTGATACCACTTTTCTTCCAAAGAAAGGTAGCAGTTCAAATAATATGCACTATGTTACTATTATTAAATATTTTGGTGTTCATCATAGAAACAAAAGATACTATAACTGGTCAGTAGTGGAGTTGTGGACAATGGCATAGTGTTAAACCTCACCTCAAAGGTGTGTTGTCTCCAACGTTCTGAAACATTTATTTTTGAATAATTAAGGAACTGGCATGTTATTGATCACATACAAGACTGAAGAGTGCACACAAATATGACCCTTAACTTTTGTAAAAATGAATGTTTGGGTTTGGGTAAACAACACAGAGTGGAAAATTGATACTGACTAATGAATACAGTCAATATGGATATTGCAGTTTGTCTCAGAACATTTGATTCCTTCAGAAGAATAGTTTTCAAATCTTTTTTTTCCTTTGTTGCTGTCTCTTCATACAAAAAATATGATCATAATAAAATAATAAAGGGAATTGTATTATCTGTTTGAAAGATAGTATATTTGCACACACAAATTCACAACTTTGTAGTAATAAAGGAAGCATAGACAAAAGAAAGATTTATAGAATAAAACTAAAAGAAAAAAATGTGGAGGAAGATGGTAGACTCGCTTATTACATTAAAGCCTACATTGCATTTTTTAAAAGAAGGATTTTCATTAATGAATAAAAATCTATGCTGGGAAATCAGCCTTTTTATGCATTCTCTGGATATGTGGATTTTCACATATGAATAATAATATGCATGTAGTCGGATGGCACTCAATTTTAGAGAAACACAAAAGCAGGGTGTAAAAATTACTAATCAATACATACTTCCTAATCATATAAGACAGTGAAATGGTGAAGAGAAGTTTGTCAATTTGATTTAGTCACATTGATAACTTGTAGGATCTGAGCATGTGCCGATTTTCTTAACTACCTTAAATATCTTTAGTGAGTTCCACATGCCGTATTCCCACTCTTGTGCATAAAGCATAAGGGATTGTTAAAGAAAAAAAAAAAAAAAACAGTTTCAGAGATGGTATGTTGAACCAGCGATGAGGAGATAGGTGAGTGATTTCTGCAAGCTACTCTATGGTTTGGTGGTGGCTGAGGAAAGGAAGGATGTCTCAAGAGAGTGTAGCAGCTTTGCGAAGATTAGTGACGATACCCAGTATATATTATGTAACAAAGTTATTAGGTTATGGCAATAAAAACATACTTATTGGGAAAACACTCAGTCTGTAATCTTGATGTTGCAAGAAGCACCGTCAAGCAGAAAACACATTTAAGCCGCCAAATTAGATGTCAAAAAGGTACAGACACTAACTTATTTGTCTACCCTGAAAAAATTTCTCAGTCCTCACATAGGGATTATGGCATATTTTTTAAAAATAAATAATTTGGACAGTCTTTACCATTTAGTTCTAATTTAATATTATATTTTAGAAGTTTAAAAGCAACCTCTTCAGAAGAACCTTAGAGACAAATTCAATGAACAATAAACCATATGATCTGGATAATAAGAGGAAATAGAAAGCTCTTACAGGTAAAGGAAAGCACCCAAAGAGCATGGTATTTTAGAACCACTTTGTACATTATATACTTCCTTAGAAATAAATATAAGTATCTCTTGAAGACATCAATTCTATTCAATAAATTTTAAGTTCTTTGCAGCAAGGACTCAGTCTTCATGGTGGTATTTCGAGTGTGAGTAGAGTAACTGGAACATAATAGAAACTCAATAAAATTATTGCTATGAACAATTGGTTTTATATTTGAAATTCTAGGGAGAATATATTTTGCTTCTATGTATATCTTTTTATCTAACTATTGACTTCCTAATTGGAAGACTATTCCATGGAAGTCTTTATGTTGACCACCCAGTCATTACTAAAGTAGTATATTGATAATTAGACCAACCTGGGAGATCCTCTAACCACTAGGACCTAAAAATGATACACGGTGTATCTTGAAAATACAGTAATTTGATTTGCAAATAGCGTTCTGTGTGGCCTTGGACAATTCATTTAACCTCTTTATGAGATAGATATCCCACCTGTGAAATGAATATAATGCTACTCACCTCCTGCCTACTTCACAGGACTATAACTAAGATAATAGTTATATGGCATTTGGAGTTCATTGGAAAAAACTGAAAAATTAATTACAATTATTATTAATTTTTAAAGAGTTGATGGGAATGAAGAGATGTTACCCAACCTAGATTTAAATGCTTCTAAGCAAAGGGGAAATAAACTGGAAAAAGAACATGGCAAAATTCCTGCCAAAGTGAAACCACTGAATTATTATTGCTATGGCATTACCAAAAATTAGAATATTTTCTTCTTTAAAGGCAAAATAAAATGATAAAGGGGGTGGGCTGAGGGTAGTTTTTGTGATTTTTACCTGGACAAGGATAAAGAATAAAAAAGGTAGGGAAAATTAGCCTGGATGGAAAGTTTTAATAGGATTTTTATTTCAATTTTTAGAGACAAGTGCCTCATGGTTATATGTTTGTGGCTTATCCACTTTCTGTACTATCTAGGTTAAATCTATACCCTTGGGCAGACTTTTCCCTTGTCTGCATGTTTCTGGGTCAAGTCCCTCTTTCCATGACCTCTCCCCAAGGCAGTTTTTATGTCATGGAATGCAAACCAATTTTAATATTAGCCTGAGGTAAACATAATTAGAAGGGTAAATTTGCTGCCAAAAGAGGAGAATCATAAAGTGCACTTAAAACTCATATATTACTTTTGTAAAAAAATTATGCCATACTTCTTCAAAAAGAGCATATCAAAAAAAATTTAGGGTTAGATATCATCCATAAATGATTACTACATATCTAATAAGTGGAGGGATTTTGAAGAGAAATTTTAAGAGTAACTAAACATGTGTTTTCTTGCAAAATATTCAACAAATTCCCTCCAATTTAACAACAAATTCCAATACCGTGGATAAATATAGAGAACTCCATAAACATTTAATATCTATAAAATGCATCCCAGATAACTGAAAAATCAGAAGGGATGATAAAATGTATAGGGGGAAAAGATATCTAGGGAATTTAATTTTCCTTTAACAGTGGGGCATTTTATTGAGTAGGAATAGGAAATTGAACATTAAGAGTGAAGATATGAGCCACTTGAGGGCAGGAACTTCTTGCTTTGGACATCATTATATTCCTTCAGCACAGAGAAGAAAGTCTCAGTAAAATGACTATAGAATCAGCGTTAGGATAGGATGGCAAGGAATAAAGTAAATCTGAAACCAGGGGTATACTAGGAAAGAAAGAGTAAAGGTTTTGTGAAGGAAGAAAAAGGAGCTTGAGGAATGAAAATCACTTTTTAAAAGGCTTGAATTTTCTGAGTCCTGTAAATAAACTTTCAGATCATTTTGACTGTCAGGACTATTTTGATGTCACACTAATTTCTATCTGTTGTCTCCCTCTCCAATTCACATACTTGAATATGTGTTTAGTCCTGAAGTTTAAGTCTAGGACAGATGAATGATTTTCTAATTAGCAACAAGAGGATCACCAGTCCAGATGGCAGTTGGGTTCTAAGTAAGTGCCCTGCCAAACAAGCCTGATTTAATTCGTAACCTCCCTGGCTGAAGCATCCTGATTTGCTCAATGCCCTGCATTACCAGAGGATGGTGGGCTCCTGGGCTAGGAGAAGATGGTAATTCCAAAGCAGAGAATGCACAGTATAAAACAAGAGTGGATAAACTCCACACTCATTTTAAAGCCTTTCTATCACAAGTTTCCTCACAGCAGTATTTGGGTTTCCCTTATAAATAGCCTTGAAACATGAACTCATGCCACTGGTTAATCTTAAAATACTTATAGCTACAGGTTTGCACTAGTATCACATTCCCCAAATCTGAGGCCCTTTAGTTGGAGCACCTCATGTCTTATCTTACTTCCTCCACTAACTTATTGCCGCACAGCTTTCTAAGGCAACACAAGAAGAAAGTCAATGCTAAAGAACAAGTTTACATTTTGTTTTAGAGCTCATGATCCACCTGTTTTCTGAGATGGATAAACTGGGTGGTTTAGAAAGGGTTTGGTCCCAGTGCTCTTGTTAATTAACAGCTTTGATTTTTAAAAATTTACTGAGAAGGACTCATGAGTTTCAGTGACTTGCAGTAGTGAAGCCGGGATCTAAAGTTTTTAATGGTACATCACAGTTTTCTGCGCAATGATCCTCCATGGGAGCAGCATGGGAGCATTGCACCTCTGGATCCTATCTCTGGGTGCTTCTTTGGAAGCAATTTTTGGGAGAACAAATGATCCCAATGAGACAAAACAAACAAACAAAAAACTACAAACAACAAAAAAAACCCCACCACAACAAGCAACTAAAAATAAGCAAACTCTCCTATGTGAGAATTCAGTACTGGACCCTTTGACCTTAGTTCCTCTTAGAAATGGATTTGAGATTTTAATGAAAGTTTTATGGTAATTAGGCATGGAAAATAAACCAAGCTACACAGTGAATTGAATGAATACGTTGCATATTTCTGTGATCTTTGAAGTCATGAAAAGTCCGTCAACAAACTGATCTTGCCCATCTATGTTTATTAATGGCTTTCAAGGTTCAAGGCTTGGCAGTTTATTGTTCCCTACATTTCATATTATTCTGCCTGCTTATATCTTCCTGGTAGACGTACACTCCACTTTAAATGAGGAACTCTTCCTAAGAGACAGCTGTGAAAGATTCTATTTATGCACACAAGGTTTGAAATAAGACGTATCCTAACCTTTAATTATGAATTACTACCTAAGTTGCAAGGCATGTGAAAGGGGTTGGAAAAGCAATGAGGAAATTCATGCCTATTTTTTTTTAAGATGACAAAATCCTGAGGTTGATTTAATAGAGATTCTTTGACTTTAAAATCATACCTAGAAAGCTCTTGTTAAAAAAAAAAAAAAAAAAAGGCACAAGTCACACTGTCAATGATAAACAATCATTCTTAAGTCCTTTGTTTCAGGCCACAGTGAAACTTGATCCCTGAAGTGTTCCTATCTGTCCAAGCGTACATGTGGATCACCATTGCTCCAATTTGGGTGCTTTCTTTCAGGCACAGAGCTCCTGACTGCAAGGCATCTGATTTCTAGTAATTAATCAGCTCATCATACATGCTGTGTTTCTCCTCCAGGCCCAGCTCAAGCGAGTGATCCAAATCTGGCTTTGGGGAAAAAAAAAAGAAAGCATTAATGCTCTGAGTGCACAGAATGAAACACTGATAAATAGTTCTTGGTAAAACATTGAATTCAGATGGAATTATTTTTCTTTTCAAACCATAAGTCATCTTAAATTATACACAGCAAAAAATCAAAACCAAAATAAAAGCCAAACAAAAACATGTTGGATGCCCTTTAAACAGAAATAATTTTGTCCTAATAAAAAGAGTTATTAAAATTTGCTGGTATTTGTTTGTCCGGTGCCTGCAGTCTTTTAAAGTGTTTTCCTAGAATATTAATGTCATTTTTTTTTTAAACACCTTTTTGTTTGCCTCCTTAACCATAGTGCTTTTATCTCAGAATTTCTTGTTTGGTTTGTTTCTGTAATAACCCAGTTATTGCTAATTTTATTAGTTGTTGTGAACAATCTGAACTTGTATTAGTAATTCTTCATGCCCAGAGATTTGGCAAGTTTCATTCTTTTCAATTACTCACTTGTCTTCCTCCACAGCCATTTGTAAAGTCAGGTTTTGTTATTAGAACTGAGAATACCCTGGTATATTTATCTTGCAGGTAATCTTGAGCCCTCTTGTTTCTATAAATAATATAGCTCTCTAAAGGGTTCCCTTTTCTTGCCAATTATTCTGCTCAAAACTGAGATTAATCAATCAATCAGTTGTCAAAAGCATTTTTGAATTGGCTGTATTTGATTTATAGAAGCTATGCATGAGCGTTAAGCAGTGGGGAACGTGGCATATGAAAACCATAATAAACTTTAAAGATTATGAAGACAGCATGAATTTCCAGTAATGCCAAACCAGATAATTTTCTCTAAGTCTAATAATAATCCTCATTGTTATGATGTAATTAATTTTACCTTCAAGAATTATTTCTTCTAGACATGTGACTTACAGTCTTTCACAATGTTAGGTGACCTCAGAGATTCTCAAGATTTTGTTTCTCAGAGAACATTTGGTAATGCGTGGACATTTTTTTGATTGTCACAACTGGGGACGGAAGGTGCTACTGGCATCAAGTGGCTAGAGGCCAGGGATGCTAAACTTCCTGCAACGCCCAGGCTGGCTCTCACAAGAAAGAATTATCTGGTCCAAAATGCCAGTAGTGCCGAGGTATAGTATTCAAAAAGTGCACATATAAATATACACTATAACCAAACTTCACGATCTGAATACATCCGTGTAAGTAACACCAAGATAAAAAAAAACCAAGATGATCAGCACCCCGGAAGCCTTTATCTTGCCTCCTTCCGGCCACTACTCTCGCCAGGGTAACCACTATCCTGTCTTCCAAGAGCATCTAAATGGAATCATAGAATTAATTACATTTATATTTTACATAAATTATATAAATACACTTTTCTATTTGAATCCTGAATTCCACTGGATCCTACAAATAGGACATGTTCTAACTCAAGGAAAACTGAGGGATTTTGCGTTTACCATGCATTTATCAGGAGATGCTGTTTTTTTAATTATTTAAGTGCTGAAAGAAAAGGCAGTTATTTTGGTGCATATCTGTTTATATACTTTCACTCTACCTCATTTTATCCTTCTTGGGCCTCCTGCTAACAGACGAAAGAAAGACACCTGGCCTCTAGTCCCAGATGTTGGAAAGGTACCTGGGCTCTAGTACCAGGTGATAGAAAGACATTTGGTCTCTGGTCAGGAGCTTCTGGCATGATAGAAAGAAGCAAAAAAGAACACAGATAGGGACCATCCAAATAAAACGAATAAGAGCTTTCTGAGCTTTTGCTTATTTTATTCAAATGAACTCATAGACAAAGAAAGAGCCCTTGAAGCCACAAGGAAACCATGTGGATTCCTAGTTAAGTGGGGAAAAGTGCCTTATATGTCATATCTTGTACCCTTGTGCTGTTTCCAATTTTTCCTGCTTCTTAGTTCTAAGCATACCATCCACATAAGTAAAATAAACCACATTGGGCCAGAGCTTAAGTTAAATATCAAAATCATTGCATGCTGACCATGAAAACTCACTCATGCTGAACATTTATGGGTTATCAGGATCAAAGGAGACTTCGATATTCATCAAAAAATCTAGGCCACCAGAGTTTAGCCTTAATTAACCTGGTATGTATTTGAAGAATTCAATAGAGTAAATGCAGGCTAAGCCTGACCTGAATTTCTTTAACTTAGGAAAACACTTATCCTCTTGAAGAGATAGATATCAGTTTCTAAATATTGGGAAAGGGCAGAATAACATAAGGCTCACACATGCTATTTGGTTGCCTGAATGCTGTGAGCTCTCTACAGGACTGAATTATACTTTGCACATGAAGAGACACAAGAACAAACCTGTCAGTTTTATATAATGCTTCATATACTGATTTTAGGTACTAAGGGAAATCATCTTGAGTTTAGAGAACACAATTTTTCTAGCTTAGATCCAAAATTATTTTAAATGAGAACAAGCCCAGTTGCAAAATCATGGGTTGTTGCAAACTTTCAGAATAAGCTGAGACTCCTTCAAAAAATTTCACCTACATTCCCCACAGAGAAGTCTGGATGATGGAGTTATCTTGCCTGAATCAGAGACCAGGGAGTTTGCCTTAAAGAAAAGATCTACTCGTTTGTGATATCATTGCCTTCCTGCATAAAAAGTGGTTATATAATTCATCATTTTATTTAAACATTCTAATATTATGATCCCTGGTGTGTTTATTATCACTGACTATATCAATTTACTTCTTACTTGGAAGCAGGGATATTTCATTCAATTTGCCTTTTGGGGAATGGCACTGTTGGGGGTGATGGTAAGGGAGAAGGTGGCATGGAAATGCAAAAAGAAAAATATAGATCATTTGCATCAAAATGCTAAAGAGATTTTCCAGATGTTCCTGGAATAAGGAATATGCTCTGAATAAGATAAGTGTAGTCAGAAACAGAGAGAGAAGCTCGCAGATTTAAATTGAGACTCTCAATATTTTGCAGGCAAATATTTAGCAAAGCACCTGTTATTTGATATTAAATGTGCCATCTCATTTGATATAAAGAGATGAAATATAGTTAGAAAAATTTGGAAGAAAGTATGTTTAGGAAAAAAATTCATTTGCTTTTATAAGCTTTTCTTCTTGTTAGTATGTCTATTATTTGTACCACAAAAATAGAGATTTGCAATTTCCCCCCTAGGTAGTTATAATTCTGTGGTGCAATGCCTTCAAGGTCTGCTTTCTCCTCTGTTAAGAAGCACCTTTTTGGTAATAGAGCTGCCCATGCATAATAAGTATACAAGGCTATAAGAATTTTGAAATATATCACTTAATTTCTGTAACTACTACAGAATCAGTGATCAGGTCAAAACTCTAATTTCATAGTCCCTCTTTTTTTCCTCTTTGTCTAGTACAAGACATTCCTTGCAAATTAAGGAAACTAGCTGCCAACTTTCACAGAAATCGCTCAATAAGAAAAAGTTTCATATCCATCTTAAAACAATGTTCCTCTAGCTGTGGTCTGATGGTCACATTTATCAGATCCTTGGGAAGGAGGGATGTATTTGGTGAAAATGGAGATTCCTATCCACAGTGTAGTCCTATTAAATCGGGATATGTAAGGGTTGTGCTTAGCAAAATGCATTTTTAATACATTTTGTGAGTGATACTTAGGCATGGTAAAGTTTGAGACCTGCTGTTCTAGAAAATGCTGTTATGCTTACATCATTTCAAAACTACAATTTCTTCAAGGAAATAAGATGTATTAAAAAAAAAAAAAAAAAAAAAAAAACTACCTCTATTTGAAAGGCATTCAGAGAAGAATAAATAGCTTTAGTAGAAAATATCTAGATGTGAAATCATTTCAGAAATAAAACTTTGCTCTCATTTTGCTATGTTGTTGAAGTTTTAATCTCTACACATAAGCAGATATCTGAGTTTAAAAAAAATAATTTGACATCCATATAACTAACCTAACAAATCTGTAGAGCTAAGCTAATCTATATAGTAGGAACCATCATTATTATTATTTTACATTTGAGACTACCTAGGCTCAGAGATGTTTCATTACTTAGTCAAGATCACACAGTAAATTGTGGAGCTGTCATTTATACCAGGCAATTTGATCCTACCTTACTTAGCATCTCCTGAATTTCTCCTATTTAAATAATCCAGGATGCTGAATATGACTTTTCCCTTAGTTAAAGTCAAAGATGATATATAAACATAATTTGGTACTAAATTTCTATAAAAAAGTTTTGGAAACACATTCATATTCCAGAAATGTAGAAATTCTAATAAGTCCTGACTTGAATAAAAAAAAGATGACTGAATAATATCTGGCTTGGAAAATATATAAGTTCTATAATATTGGCAAAAGATAATATTTTGGCAAATTTATTCCTAGACACAGTAGAAGAATTTAGATTATAACTGCTTGTCATAGCCACAAAAATAGAAATAGAGTAGGAACACAACATTTATTGTATTGGGCACATAATAAATCTATAATATGCCAGATTGTATTGTTTATTTTGGTTTAGTTTCTATTAAAATTCATCTTGTTACTGCCTGAAAAAAAAAAAAAAAAAAAAAAATCAAAGATGAAAACAAAAGATGCTAGATAATCCTTCATTCTATACCCAACCTGCACTCTACTGTGTGACATGGCACAAGTACTGGTATTTGAACTTCCTTACAGTCTGGGGATAACAAAGAAAGAAACTGAGTTTAGGCTATCTTGCTGGCCCTCCACAGTGGTGTGGAGACCCCAGTAGCTTTTGTTCAGTAGCTGAGGCTGGAGTGGAAGAGTTGAGCTCAAGCTTGAGTCTGAGCTAGTATTCAGGAAGCTCCAAAGGGCTGCCCAAAGGATACTCTCTCAGCCCACGAGACTCAGCATTTGGACAGTTATGACACAGAGGACATTATCTATCAGTACTAGCTAAAGAAACAGCAGCACTCTTGCCCTGTTACAAAACAAAATGTTGGTCCATTTTCCTCTCTTTCTTCCCTAACTCAATGCCAAAAAAGGAGGTGGGAGGGACATACATCAAACACAAAGGATGTTTTTAGCTCCTCTCTTCCTCTCCAAGCCAGAAGCTCAGCTTCTTTTGAGAAAGAAGTCAATGAAGCATATACATTATGAAGTTTTAAACTGGGCTGAATCAAGTTTTAATTATTGAAAGTATCCAGAGTTTTTGGGAATTTCTTCTTTTCTTTAAAGGTTGAGACATCAAATTTTAATACAGCAAGACTAACAGCAGCAATTGGGGAAATAGCATATTTATACCCCCCACTAAAGACTTCTCCATAAGCTGCTTATATAAACTACATCTTTCAAGTAGAATTTCATCTCCTTAGTCCTCAAGCTTATATTGAGAGTTCATAGTAAACAATACAAGAGACAGTGACATTTTGTAAGGATCTCAAGTTATTTCCTAAGAGCTAGAATATAGTGTACATGTTTGCACATTTATGAACACATGGCAGTAGGAAGAATTTGAAAAGAATGACTTTGGTTTTAAAACTGGAATGAATGTTTCAGGATTTTAAAAAATTCAGACCAATTTTAAGCCTGTTTACCAGGAGATGGGTCTTGGACCCAAAGCTTCTCTATGGCAACTGTGGTTAATTTTAGCCCAGCAATAAATTTTTTACAACAAACTAAGTTGTACAGACTAATAACTATTTAATCTTTCTCCACTGGCAAGGTAAATGTAGAATTGACTGCATAAAAGAGAAACTTGTTTCCAATAGCTTTGTTAATAACCAGAAGTGAGGGACCACAATTTCAGAACCATCATTTTGAATGCTTCTCACACAACTCCTCTATACTTTGATTACACTTGCTTGGCTTTCTAGAAGCTTTCTCCAAAAGCACAGATTTATTTCTGCAAGAATATGTGGGTGAGTGTACAAGTGGTGACACATGAAATGGCAAACATAAAAAGAATACAGTGACTCATTGGGAGTTGGAATGAGAACACAGCGTAACTTATCTGTGTATTAGTATTGCCACTTAATTCAGTTGCTAGTGAGAAAGTTCATAAAATTTGTTCCTCAGGTTTTAATACTTGGTACTCTAGGAAAAAAAGGAGGGACTACCCTATAGCTCTACAAAATGTGCAGAGAAATGGAATGCTTGATATAAAGTTAGGTGAAGAGTCTCCAATTTATATCACTGTCAATATTCACATGTGTGGTTAAACTGTAGTTTACATCTTATTTACAGGACAAAGCAGAGTTCCAGTATGAAGAACAGCAGGCCACCTGTCTTTATTGAAAATGACACAATGGAATGTATCTGCAGTTATTTGAATTGGGAGAGTGGGCCAAATTATTTTACCAGAAATCCTCTCCTAGGGATGGAATGTTTACGTGTGTGTATTGTTACATCACTCAGGATGGATAGAACACTTCACTGTTGTTGGGGACCTGTCTCATCATTCAAGGAATGTGTCTGGCCAGCCACACAAGTCATCTCATTACGTTATTGAAAATTTATTCCAAAACAAAACAACAGGCTTATGTGAGACCTTGCTTATTCACTTCACTTCTTGATATCCCAGTTTTCTTAGGTATTTTTCACCCAAGAAATCAGTAGACACAAATTTCAGTTTGCTGAAAAGCTTAAATGAGTCCAAATTTTTGACCTGCAGGCTGTTGATCATCTACAATGTGGTATAAAGATGTGCACACCAGAAGTTAGAACAATATTGAGTCGTGCCATCCAGGGAGACAGCATTATTTGTCTATTAATGAGGAAGAAATGAAATGTATTAATGGAATTTGGGGGGGAGGTCATATATGACACTACTTACATGCTGTATAATTAATTGTTAAATAATTCAAAGTTGAAAAGTTGAAAGCAACTACATTCTTTTTATGATGTGAACCTAAAAGAAAATATTACAGCAAAATTTAAAATTAAGACATACCATTTGTATGAAGGTTTTTGCTTTTGTTTTGATTAGTTCTGCTAAGTTCACTGCCTAACATTTTATGAGCAATGTTTCTCAACCTTAGCACTACTGATACTTTGACAGGATATTTTGTCATGAGTACTGTCCTGTGCATTGTAGGTTGCTTTATCAGCATCTCTGACCCCCAAAGTCATTACACTCAAAAATGTCTCCAGACATTGCCAAGAGTCCCCTGGGAGGTAAAATTACTCCAGATTAAGAACCATTGCTCAATCAGTATTATGTAGAGAGGCATCATCATTAATCCATTTGGTCAATTTGGCAAGAGGCGGTGATAATATTGATAGACATTTTGGTGTATCAAGGTACCTTTCTGAACATTTCATAGGCAAGATATGGTATTTTGCATCATTATCAAATGCATTTAATATTTTGCTTTATTTAGAAACATTTCCTTCTGCCAAGGAAATTTTAGCCTAGATTTCCACTGGCATATTCATTTAAAAGCAATTCTCAACATAATCATAGAAGATCATATATGCCATATTCAGTCAAACTGGTTAATCATCTAGCCAGTCTGTGATTTGGCCTTTCTTGGTCACCAAGGTGTATTTCGAAGCACTTCAAGATGCTTTGCATAACATTACACCAAATCGCCTCCATTTGCTTAAAATACCCACTAACATCAGTTATACCACAAATGTATTTAAAACTGGTTTTGGGTGCTTTTTCATTATGAACTCTGTATCTTCTAGAGGGGATACATTTTTAAATGGGGAGAGCCAAAGACATTTCTACAGAACAGCCCCAGGACCATTCTCAAGCCCTTCTCAAATTAGGCTCTTTTCTTCCTTCCTGCAGGCTGGAGAGACTCAGATAGTTTTCCTCTCTTTGTGATAGCCACTCTGCCAACTCTATCTTTTCAGGGCTTCTTATCCACTAGGAAGGAAGGCAAAGGCTTGTGAAGTCTTGCCAGTTTGATCCCTTGCTTACTTACCTTTGACAGAATTACACAGACCTTTTTTGTTCTAAGGGTTTTACTGCTAATTCCTCTGAGAAAAATACTGAAGAGATAAAAATAAGAAACGTGGGAAAATGATTACAGAGACTTACAAAGTTCTTGCAGCCATATTCTCTTGTTGATAGTTTTTGACTCTCTTCTGAAGATAGGAACTGGAAACTTCCTTTGGAATTCTGTCCTATAATTTTATTCCTGAGAGGAGCAAATTAAAATGTTACCTTCCTTTGACCCCTCAATGGAATAGACAGTGTGCAATCTTTACTTCTTGAGGGCTCCTGACTCATTGAGGAAAAGGCTTGAGGCAGATGCAAGTGTTCAAGCTTTTCACCACTAAATCGGTCTTTATTAACACAAGAATTACACCTTGGAGACAATTCTCACAATGTTGGAATCTACTCCTTAAAGTCGTTTTTTCTTGCCCACGCCACATAATGCATATATGTTTTTATTTCAAAATCCAAGCCATGATTCCTCATTTTAGGATTTCATATTTCAATTATGGCTCCTTTCAGTCTTAATTATTTTCATCTTTTCTCATATATAACTTTTCTCAACATGTAAACCAAATATATCTTCTAATTTTTCCCCTTCTTAGAAATTTTCCCTCAATGTGGCATCTAGGAATAGAAATGATTCCATTTTGGTACAAGGTCACATTCCTCCACTTAACAAACGTGTTTATCAGCTAATGTGTGCTGGGGACTCTTATAAGCTTTCGGGATACAGCTGTGAACAAAATAACAACAAAAAAACCTTGCCTTCACCGTGGCTACATTTTAGTGGGTGGAGACATTTCAACAAAGGAAGTATGGTATATAGTAGGTTAAATGGTGATGAATGCTATTGAGAATATAAGGCAGGGAAGGAGTAGAATTGTCTGGTTTGCAGGGGAGTGTTTACAGTTTTAAGTGGGGTGGCAGCAACACATCATAGAAATGATATTTGAGCAAAGACTATAGGAAGGTAAGGGAGAGAACCATGTGGATATCTAGAGGAACAAGAAACAAGCAGCAGCATCTAACCAGCTGTCTACCAAGTAGAGAGCAGAGCCAATGCAAAGTTCCAAGGTGAGAACATGCTTGGCTTATTCAAGGAAAATAAAAAGGTTTAGTGTGGGCTGGGTAGACTAAGTGAGTGGGAGAAGTCAGAGGAAATGGAGGAAAAAACCCTTCCCCTCATTTTTGATTACTATACTTCCTAATATAGCCAGAGTTTTGTAGGATACTTTAACAATAGTAAATACAGTGTAATGCCTTTAAAGATATATTCAAGGATACCAGTCCAAGAATTTCTTATTATTCAGTCCTTGGTTGTCAAAAGCGCTATATCTGACTGAGCCATTCCAACAAGTTACACAGATGCTTAGACACCTTACTAATGCTTGGATTGCTCCCTGGCAACCATACCAGAAAATAAAACAAAAACAAAGCACACCTTGGAAAAACCCAACTAAATCCCCCCAAATAATGGTAAATCAGCTAATTATTTGATCCTTTGTGGCTAAGTAGATGAGTACTAATGAGATCCAGGGAGCTCAAATTGAATGCCGGCTACTTTTGAGACTGAAGACAACTTGTTTTGCTAGCATCACAGAGCTACATTTAAATCATAGTCACACTAGGAATTTGTAGCAACCAGCTCTCTGTTATTTCTAGGAAAAAAATCCAAACATAACTGGCTTAAATAATAAAGGGAATTTACTGGTTCATATATAACTGAAAGGACTAGGGAAATGAAATTTCAGGTGTGGCTTAATAGAGCAGTTTAATGATAACATCAAGGTCATGTTTGTGTAGTATTTTCCCACCATATTTATACTCTGGCATCTATGAGGTTGGTTTCATACTAAGGTTAGCTTTCCTCAAGGTGGAAATATGTCTACTGGAAGCTCCTAAGACTTCACAGTTCCATGATGCCCCTTAGTTGACAGAAGTCACATCTTTCTCCCAGAATTGAATTGGATTTGGTAGGATTAATCCATCTACCAACCTCTGCACAAATCATTATTGCCAGAGAGATGCCACATAATAGAACACAGGAGTTGATACTAGGTTCTCCTGAATCACATGGATAAAAGTGAGGAATAGGACATGTTTTCTCCCAATCAAATTGAGGTAATCTTGCCTCAAGAAGAAGAGAATAGGAGGAAGAAAGAACCACAAATATCCCTGAAGTAATCCAATGTGAATAAATTGATGTCTTTGTATTCCCAGTAATTTGTACTGTGTTTGGTATACAGTAGGCACTTAATAAATATCTATCGACAACAAATAAATGTTAACTCCATGGATAAACATTCCTGACAAAGACTCCACAGCTCTTTTATATATATATTTTTTTATTTTTTAAAAGATACTTAGATTACATAAAGGTTACACCAAAAATATAGGGATTCCCATATGCCCCACTCCCCACACCTCCCAAACCCTACCACATAAACAACATCCTTCATTAGTGTGGCAAATTCATTGCAATTGATAAACACATCCTTGGGCATTGCCACTGAGCATGGACCATAGTTCACATTGTAGTTTACACTCTCTCCCAAACAATTCTTCAGGTTAAGGGAAGATATATAATGGCCTATATCTGTCATCGCAATGCCATTCAGGACAATTCCCAAGTCCTGAAAATGTCCCTGTATTACACCTGTTTTTCCCTCTCTTTGCCCCCAAAGCCTCCAGTGGCCACTGTCTCCACATCGATGTTGTAATTTCTTCCAATTCTATTGCTAGAATTACAATAAGTCTATAGTAGAATACCAGTAAATCAACTCTATTCCATACTTCATTCCCTAATCCTGAGGATTCTGGGATGGTGATGCCCACTCCATCTCTAATTAAGAGGGGCTTATATCCCATACAGCCGATGGATGGGACTCTCTTGCTTGCAGTTCCACAGCTCTTTGTACTACACATTTACCCTTTCCACCCTTGTCTAAAACTGATGTGACATATAACTTTCTTAGTGCTAAATTGTTGTCTGGATGAAATCAGAGACTTTGAGTATTCTTTCACAAGTACTAAAGGGTCCTAGTACAGGTTTTTACACCTTATGGGGGTACAATAAATACTGTTAATGTGTTCAGAGATTGCCTGCAGTGAATCCTTGCTCCAGGATGACATTAGAAATGACACTGTCACCAGAAAGCCTTAGTTAAGAAGCTCATCTTTACTTGGGAGGATGAGACACATTAACCCTCCTCGTTAGCCTTCTTCTATTAAAATTATGCTACGAAGCAGTTTATCAGATAAATTGATTATTAATCTAGGTAAGCTGGAAAGACATAGAAAATCAGAAAAGATGACTAATAGGGCAAGACAAGGTGATAAGTACAACCAGATGTTGCATTAAGAAGAACCATAATGGTCAACAGTCCTGGTCATATTTGGTGCTAAGACATAAGGGACAGTAACTGTGTAGCACCAAAACTTACATTGAGAGAGCTCAACCTGCCTCATACAATAGGGGATTGTTTTACCAAGTGCCCAGAAGAGTTGTCATCAAGAGAAGTGGCTTGTTTTTTGTTTTTTGTTTTTTCCTCTCTTTTTTTATGCAATGGCTGGAAGAAAGTACACACACACACACACACACACACACACACACACAAAAAAAAAAAAGCCAACAGTGATGGGAGTAGGATTCTAGCCATTTTATTTTTTTCTCTTTTATATATTTTTCTTCTGTAATTGGTAATTAATTTATAATAAACCATGATTGTGTTTTTAAAATCCAGTGATATAAAGTGTTCTAGCCAACTGGAATTGGCTAGAGTAATTTTGAAACATTTCAACTTAAGAAGTAAAATTCATTTCGGTATATTTTGAGTTAATGTTGGTTTCTTAGGAGCTATGTTGGCATAACATTGCATGAAAAATGATGTTATACATAAATTAGAAATGATTTCCATTTGTAAGGATCATAGATGTATAGTCAATTGTAAGACGTAAAACACACATATACATTCACACACTAATACAGACACAAATCTAGCAAACCCACCACAAATAAACATCAAAAATGCCCAAAACTCAAATATCTAGGCATTTGGAGAAGACCCAAGATGGCGACAGAGTAGGAAGCTTTAACAATCAGTTCGCCGCACAGGGCAACTAATAATCAGAGAGGATCTGTCTGGATCTACTGTTTGGGAGACTCCAGAAACCAGAAGAACACAGTATGCCATCCAGGAACCAGCAGGAAGAGGAGGCTGAACATCTGCGATGAAGACTCGTGAGTAGATTCCTCCACATTGCAGAGGTGGTTGCCCAACGCTCACTGGTGAGGCGGGCTACCTCCAGACCCACTCCCTGGTTGGAAACAGAAGCTCTCTTTCCCAAAAGCAGGGGAGGGGAAGTGGCCTGGCACCAACTACAGTTGTTGACTGGCAAATTCGGCTACCTGGATTTCAATCTTGAGTACAGCTGAGGTTTAAACCTGCTCAAGCCACCAAAAAGCCAGCGGCATTTGTGCTGCCTCCACCCCCAGCAGGAGCGGAAGCAGGGGTGACTGAAAAACACATCGGTTCCCCAGGACAGGACAGAAAGGATCAGATCCATTGCTCCCAGTTTAGAAAGCCACTGCTGAGGCCCCCACACCCAGCAGGAGTGGAAATTGGATGTAGTTTGAACACTTTCTCTGGGCAGAGCAGGCAGAGTCACACTGAATGGAGGAGAAGCACACACTCTTTCATGGGAAGTGCTGGTAGATTTGCCCTATCCACCTTAAAAGGGCCATCTACCTTAAAGGGGCCCATGCACACTCCACTCCAATGCCCCAATGCCCCAATGCCCCAATGCCCGCTGGAAGGAGAGGAAGCAGGCATTCTCTCTGCAGGAAGTGCAGGCAGATTCACCCCACCCACCTTGAACAGCTGCTGCACTCTCATCCCCAAGGTGCCCCAGGAAGGAGAGGAACCAAGAGCTGTCTGACCACTCTATCAAGACAGTGCAGGCAGTCACCTCACCAACCTGGTGGGGGGTGGAACAGCATAGGGAGTGGCAGTTGATCAGAGAACTCAGATCTCAAAGACTGGAAGCTGTGTAACAGTTTCATTCTGGGTAGACTGGCAACCTCAGGCTCAACCACACCCCACCGGGAGATAAGTTAGCTGAGAAATAAAGGCACAGAATAACCTTAGGGAAGCAGGGAACAACGATAAATAGCACTACTTGTACTTTAGGAAAGCTTAGATTGGAGGAAACATCAAAGAGAAGATTGCAGGCCTTTAGGGTCTCTTCGCCAGAGCACATTGGAATCGATTTACACTCCCTTCATAGGCCCCCAGAGACTGTTTTGACTAGGAAATCAGAAATGGGAAGGTTGTCTCTAGGGGGACACTTCTATAAAAATTAACCATCCAGGAAGTAGCAGCAAGAGAAGAAAAAAGGAGTTTTAAAAATATGCAGAGACAAAAAATAAACAGAACTGACTAACCTTCACAGAGGAGGAACAGAGGAAGCTTTAGCAAAAAGCCAACCAATAAGAAAGCCATAGGCTAAAGAGAGAAATAAACACATAAAAAAATGAGATGCCAAGATGCCAGCAAAAAATTACAAATCATACTAAAAAACGGGAATATATGGCCCAGCCAAAGGAACCAATTTTACCTTCAGATTAAACACAGGATTTGAGACAACTGATCACAGATATCCAAATAAATCCACAAATCTTAATAAATTCAATGAGATAGCTAAAGAGATTGAAGATATTCAGAAGACACTGGTTGAACATGAAGAATTTGAGAGTTTGCCAAGAAAAGTAACATATCTTACAGGAGTGATAGACACAATGGAAGAGATTAAAAATACACTGGAGGCATATAATAGCAGATTTGTGTTATTTTTTTTTTTTTTAAAGATACTTAGATTATACAAATGTCACATAAAATATATAGGGGATTCCCATATGCCCTGCTCCCCACACCTCCCACATCTTCCCACATTAACAACATGCTTCATTAGTGAGGTATAGTCATTGTAATTGATGAATACATTTTGGATAATAGCAAGTTTGAATTGGTTGAGGACAGAATAAGTGAGTTGTAGAACAGAGAATGTAAGTTTGAAGAGACGAGAGAACAGAAAGAGAAAAGAATGGAAAAAATGGAACAGGGTCTCAGGGAATTGAATAACAATATGAAATGCACAAACACATGACTTATAGGTGTCCCAGAAGGAGAAGAGAATGAAAAAGGGGCAGAACAAATACATGAGGAAATAATGGTAGAAAATTTCCCAACCCCTAGGAAAGGCATAAATATCAATATCCAAGAAGAACAATGCACCCAAAACAGAATAAATCTGAATAGACCTACTCCAAGACACCAACTTTCAGAATGTCAAATGACCAGAGATAAAGAAAACATTTGGAATGCAGTAAGAGAAAAACAATTCATCACACACAAGGGAGGCTTAATAAGACTAAGTACTGATTTCTCATCAGAAACCATGGAAGCAAGAAGGCAGTGGTATGATATATGAAAAGTTCTGAAAGAAAAATTACCAACCAAGAATTCTCTATCCAGCAAAACAGTCCTTCAAAACTAAGGGTGAGTTTAAAGTCTTCAAAGAAAAACAAAAACTAAAAGAGTATGCCACCAAGAGATGGAATTACAAGAGATACTAAAGGGAGTGTGTATAATTAGTCAGCGAAAGAGGTGCTGATGCAAAGTACCAGAAATCTGTTGGTTTTTATAAAGGGTATTTATTTGTGGTAAAAGTTTATAGTTAGAAAGCCATAAAAAGTCCAGAAAGAAACAAACCTCAACTAAATCCCCAAGTTTGTAATTTTCAAGTACTGCCTTCCATATAACATCAAGAATCAATCTTGCTAAGTTCTCTGCAACTTTAAAACATGGATCCCCTTTCCTCCACTTTCCAATAATAGTTTCATTATTTCCTTCTAAGGCCTTATCAGAAATAACTTGAGGCTTCATATTCCTACCAACAGTCTTTTCAAAGCAATCTAGGCCTTTTCCATCAAGCAGCTCACAATTCCTCAAAAAAAATACCCCTTATCCATTTATAAAACCATCCCAGCATTTTTGGCAATTGCAAAAGCACTGCCCCACTCTCCTGGTACCAAATTCTGTATTAGTCAGCCAAAGGGGTCTTGATGCAAAGAACCAGAAACCTGTTGGATTTTATAAAGGGTATTTATTTGGAGTAAAATCTTAGAGTTACAAGTCTTTAAAGAGTCCAACTCAAGAGTGCTTTTCTCATCAATGTTAGTTGCCACATGTTGAAGCAAGATGGTTGCTGATTTCTGTGATGGCTCAGCCTTCCTCTTTCTCAGCTACAGGTTGGCATAGGGTTTGTTTCTCTCCAGGCTTCCTCAGCTCAGCTGCTCTGTTCTCTTCAGCTGGAAGCTATCAGGCAAATGGCTCATCTCTCTTCCTGGGGCTGCAGGATCAAAGTTCTCTCCTCTGCCTTGTCTATAGAGCTCTCTTTCTTTTCTGTGTATCTTCTTCTGTGTCTTCTTGAGTGAGTTCCCATTTATATCAACCTGCCAAGAGAGTGGGGACTTAACCTGAGTTGCATCATACTGCTGTGGTCGAATCAAAGCCCTAATCTTAACATAATTTAATCAAAGACATCTCAGCTGATTCTAATACATTCAAAGGGGATCACACCCAGAGGAACAGACCAGTTAACAAACATAATCATTATCTCTTTGGGGGTTCATAAATAATCTCAAACTTTCCTTCCAAACTGAAAGGAAAAGACAGGAGAGAGGCCAGGAGAAGAGTGTAGAAATGAAGATAATTAGTAAAGGTAATCAAAAAGGTAAAAACACAGATAATAGTAAGTTAGGTCAATGGAAAGTCAAAAGATATGATGAACTAAGTAAGTAATGACTTTACAGTAATAACATTAAATGTTAATGGATTGAACTCCCCAATCAAAAGACACAGACTGGCTGAATGGATAAAAAAATAAACAGCCATGTATATGCCATCTACGAGAGACTCATGTCACATGCAAGGAGATAAATAGACTGGAAGTAAAAGGTTGGAAAAAGATATTCCACACAAAGAGCAATCAAAAAAGAGCTGGAGTAGCAATACTAATATCAGACCAAATAGACTTTAAATACAAACATGCTATAAAAAATGAAGCTGGGCATTATATATTAATAAAAGGAACAATCCACCAAAGAAAAATAACAGTAATAAATGTTTATGCACCTAATTAGGGTACCCCAAAATACATGCAAATGAAGAGAAAAATAGATGTCTCTACAATAATATTTGGATACTTCAATATAACACTCTCATCTTTGGAAAGAACAACTGGACAAACACAATAAGGAAATAGGGAATTTGAATAATATGATAAATGAAGTAGACTTCACAGTCATAGCTAGACCATTGCATCCCCCAATAGTAGTGTACACATTCTTCTCAAGTGCTCATAAATCTTTCTCCAGGATAGACCATATATTGGGTCACAAGACAAGTCTCAATAAATTTAAAAAAGATTGAAATTATACAAAGCCCTATCTCTGATCATAATGAAATGAAGCTGAAATTCAACAACAGGTGGAGAAAGGGAAAACTCACAAATATATGGAGGTTAAACAACTACACTTCTAAACAATGAGTGGGTCAAAGAATAAATTGCAAAGAACTATGTAAATATCTTGAGAAATGAAAAGAAGAACACAACATATCAAAACTTATTGGATGCAGCGAAGGCAGTGGTGAAAGGGAAATTTATAGCCCTCAATGCTCACATTAAAAAGGAAGAAAAAGCTAAATCCAAAGACCTAACTGAATACCTGCAGGAACTAGAAAAAAGAACAGCAAACTAATCCCAAAGAAGCAGAAGGAAAAAAATAATAAAGATCAGAGCAGAAACAAATGAAATTGAGAACATAAAAACAATATTGAGAATCAACAAAACTAAAAGTTGGATCTTCGAAAAGATCAACAAAATTTACAAACCCTTAGCTAGATTGACAAAGGAAAAAGAGGGAAGATACAAATAAATAAAATCAGAAATTGAGAGGGGAACATTAGTACTGACCCCACAGAAATAAAGTACATCATAAGAGGATACTATGAACAAATGCATACAACAAGCTAGACAATGTAGATGAACTAGACAAATTCCTAGAAACATATGAACCACTTACACTGACCCTAGAGAAATAGAAGACCTCAACATACCAATCAGAAGTAAGGAGTTTGAAATAGTCATCAAAAACTTCCCACAGGTGAAAAGCCCAGGACCAGATGGCTTCACAGGTGAATTCTACCAATCATTTGAAGACAACTTAATAGCAATCTTGCTCAAACTCTTCCAAAAAAAGAACTGGAGGGAACACTACCAAATTCATTCTATGAAGCCAACATCAACCTAATACCAAAGCCAGGCAAAGAGAACATGAAAAAAGAAAATTACAGACCAATATCTCTAATGAATATAGATCATTAATCTTCAACAAAATACCTGCTAATCGATTCTGAAAGTACTTTAGAAGAATTATACATCATGATCAAATGGGTTTTATCCCATTTGAGTGATTCAATACAAGAAAATCAATCAATGTAAAATATCACATTACTAAATTGAGGAAGAAAAATCACACGATCATCTTGATTAACTTGGAAAAGGCATTTGACAAAATCCAATATCCTTTCTTGATGAAAATCTCTGAAATATAAGAATAGAAGGAAACTTTCTAAACACGATAAAGTGCATAATATGAAAAACACACAGCTAACATTGTACTCAATGGAGAAAGACTGAAAACTTTCCTGCTGAGATCATGAACAAGACAAGGATGCCCACTGTCACCACTTTTATTCAATATTGTCCTAGAAGTTCTAGCTAGAGCAATTAGGCAAGAAAGAGAAATAAAATGCATCCAAATAGAAAAGGAAGAAGGAAAACTTTCAGTATTTGCTGGTAACATGACCCTATATCTAGAAAATCTCCCCCAAACCCACAACAAAGCCACTAGAACTAATAGATGAGTTTAGCAAAGTGGCAGGATACAAGATTAATACATAAAAATCAGGGGTGTTTCTATATATTACTAATGAGCAATCTGAGGAGGAAGTCAGGAAAAATTCCCATTTACAAGAGACTAAAAGAATAAAATATTTAGTAATAAATTTAACCAAAGATATAAAGCACTTATATTCAGAAAACAAAAGGCTTTGCTAAAAGAAAGCAAAGAAGACCAAAATAAATAGAAGGACATTCCATAATCAGGGATTGGAAGACCAAATTCGTCAAGTTGGCAATTCTACCCAAACTGATTTACAGATTCAAAACAATCCCAATAAAACTTCTAACAGCCATTTTTACAGAATTGGAAAGGCCATTAATCAAATTTATTTGGAAAGATAATTTGTCTTTAATAGCCAAAAATATCTTTAAAAAGAAGAACAAAGTTGGAGGACTCTTACTTCCTGAATTTAAAGCATATTACGTAGCTACAATGGTAAAAACAGCATGGTACTGGCTTAAAGATAGATATGTTTACCAATGGAATAGAATTGGGTGTTCAGAAATAGACCCTCAAATTTATGACAAAGTGATTTTTGACAAGGCTGTTAAACTCCACATGGCTGGGCCAGAACAGTCTATTCAACAAATGTGCTGGGAGAACTAGATATCCACATCCAAAAGAAAGAAGGAGGACCCCTATCTCATACCTTGTACAAAAATTAACTCAAAATAGATAAAAGATTTAAATATAAAAGCTACAACCATAAAACTCCTAGAGGAAAATGTAGGGAAATATCATCAAGATCTTGTAGTAGGCGGTGGTTTCTTAAACCTTAGATTCATAGCACGAGCAATGAAAGAAAAAATAGATAAATGGAACCTCTTCAAACTTAAATATTTTTGTGCTTCAAAGGACTTTGTCAAGAAAACGAAAAGGCAGCTTACTCAAGGGGACAAAATATTTGGGAATCACATATCCGATAAGGATTTGATATACATGTTACGTAAAGAGATCATACAACCCAATGATAAAAAGACAAGCAACCTGATTAAAACATAGGTCAGACTTGAACAGACATTTCTCCAAAGAGGAAAAGCAAATGGCAAAAAAAAAAAAAAAAAACCACATGAAAAAATGTACAACATCATTAGCTATTAGGGAAATGCAGATCAAAACTACACTGAGATACCATTTCACACTTTATAGGATGGCCATTATTACAAAAACAGAAAATTATAAGTGCTGGAGAGGATGTGGTGAAATAGGAACACTCCTTCACTGTTGGTGGGAAAGTAGAATGGTGTAGCCTTTGTGCAAAACAGCTTGGTGGTTCCTCAGGAAACTAAATATAGAACTGCTCTATGATCCACCAATACTGTTACTAAGAATATATTCAGAATTGAAAGCAAGGACATGAATTGACATTTGCACACTGCTGTTCATAGCAGCACTTTTCATAATTGCTAAAATATGGAAACACCCCAAGTGACTGACAACTGATGAGTGGATAAACAAAATGTGGTATATACATACAATGGAATACTACTCAGCTGTAAGAAGAAATGAAATTGGGATGCATATGACAACATGGATGAAACTTGAGGACATTATGTTGAGTGAAATAAGTCAGACAAACAGACAAATATTGTATGGGCTCACTAAGATGAACTAAAATGATGAGTAAATTCACTAGGTAAACTCTAGAGTATAGGTTACTAGGAAGTTAATGTGGGTTGAAAATGGGAGCTGATGTTTAATGAATATAGAATTGTTAGTAAGGTTTATTGAAAATATGTGGGAATGAATAGAGTTGATGGTAATACATTATAGTGAGTATAACTAACACTGCTGATTTATAAATGTGATTGTGACCGAAAGGGGTAGTCTGTGGATGTAATATTTCAATTGAAAGGAAACTAGAGAATGATGTAGGGATTGTATAACATACTGATTTTGGTGGTGGATGAAGATTGTGGTTGATAGTATAAGAATGTTCTTCTTTTACAAAGTGTTAAGTGTATGGTAATACAAGGGAAAATTATGACTAATATAACTCATGGATTATATTTAACAGTAATATTGTAATATTTTTGCAGCACTGACAAAGAATATATTATATCAATCCTAATAGACAACGATAAGGGGGTAGAAGAGGGAATGGAATTTTTCCTTTTGGACTAATGAAAACATTCTAAAATTGACTGAGGTAATGACCACATAACTGTGATGAATATGAGAGCCACTGAGTGTACACTTTGAATGGATTGTACAATGCAAGGGACTTTGTAACACAATGGCTTCTCTGGTGGAAGATGGACAGTGGTTAACAGAACAAATATGAGAACATTCTTTCATGAACTATAGCAAGTATATAATACTAATACTAATACTGGGTGTCATTAACTGGGGATGTTGGGGGAAAATTCACCAAATGTAAGATATTGGCTATAGTTAGTAGTAATGTTTTGATGATGCTCTTTCATAGTTTTTAACAATTTTGTCACAACAATGCAAAGTGTTGATGGTGAGGTAATGTATGGGATCCCTATATGATGATATGCATGTTTTGTAAATTCACAACTTATACTACACACTTATTGTTTATGGATGTTCATTTATGAATGATAAACTTCATAAAAAAAGAAAAAATATTTAGGAGTTGCTTAAATAGAGTAATTATATCAATATATCTTGTCTATTATATAGAGAAAATTTCAGAATAAATAGAATCTTCAAAATGATCAAACAAAACATGTTAACAGTATTTACTCTCAGTCTTACAAGAGGTTTTTAAACCTCTATGTGTTTCACTACATGTTTACATATACACAGATCTGTGTGTGTGTGTATACACACACAGATACACCTGAGAAAGTGATAGCAGAACAATCCATATATATATAAATAGGGCTTTATATGATTTAAGAGTTATCCAAACCATATTTAATAATATACACATGATTTAGAGCTAACTATATTTCATACAGAACATTTGACCCAGTCCAAGTGCTTTCACTCTCAAATATTTAGAATGAAGTTTAAAGAAAAAAGATATGAAAAAATGTTTCTTGCATGTGCAAATGTCAGAGGAATCCTGCAATTTAGTAGGATCTAGAACATTTTGCAGTAAATGATCCAAAAGGAGAAAGCCAGATTAGTCTGACTTCTCACTGTGCTAAGCATGATTAAATTAAGCTGCAGAACTAACCAAAATAGCTGACAAGGGAGATGGGCAATGTGGTAAAAAGTCAAAAAAGAATAAAGAATTTCTACAAGAAAAAATACGACTTTTTTTAGAGCTTCTGCCAAAAGGAGCATTGGCTTTTGTGTAGAATCTAGCTCAGAGCATTGAGCCCCATAGAATACCACCCTTGGCACTTTAGCACTTTATGCATTTTGTCCATAAACAAAGAAAGAATGGATCATTCTAAGAATTTCCCAACATTATTCCAATATATAAGAATTGTTCTTGCTATTTTATAGTGGAAACAATTAGCAAACTAGAGAAAAATGGAAAAAAAATCGATAGCAATTCATGACTTGCTCTGAACCTTTTTTCCTTTGTCTTTTGTATGCATAGATTTACAGTTCTTCTCTTTTTAATCCTCAGAAACTTTGGTCCATGGTGCATTACTCTTATAATTTTCATGCTCTAGTTTCTCCTCAGTTTGTATAAATATTCCTCTAATTCAATGAAAAACGATGAAAAATATTGATATTTACATATGCTAGTATTCAGCCAGATAACATGAACAATATCAGAGGTTATGAGTGAGTTGAAATCCCATAGAGGTAAATATGTACATTGGTTTCCTTATGGCCATTAGCCCAGACTCTCAGGTTCTGCTCTGGTTCTTTGGTTGCTCTACCGCTTAGTGAAATGGGGATCTCAAAGAGGTTATGGAAGAAACGGATCCTGGTCTGTGTCAAAAATGGCTCAATTCTTACTCTGAAGGATTTTTGGAAAACAAAGCAATTGATCTTATTTTGACTTCTTGTTTTATATCCTTGAGTTAAATCAGAACTATAAGCCAATCTTTAAATGGAAGCCCCATAATTTGGGCTAATCTGGAACTGCAATGGATTATGAATGTTTTCTGCCACAGATTTTTTTACAGAAGGATTCTGGTCTGAACTAGAATCTTACCAGGTGCAAAATTGCCCTGGGATTTAGAGATGAAGCTTTATTTAACCTGGTCTGGACTGAAATAGTGTGGAAACTCTGTGTCTCTATAGCCATGGGCCAGGTTGTTGTTATTATGCAAGAAGTATTGCTAGAATGACATGGAGACAATTATACAGTAGAATGATAGAAGTATTTTTGTAGATTTTATGTTTGTTTGGTTTTGGCCTGGTTAAAAATATGAAACAAATAAGTAAGATAGGTAGACACACTTACTCTGAACTAAAGTTCTGAATCAATATTCAACTCTTGCAACTCCCCTATCTATTCAATTCTCAGCTTTGTCTCTCCTTAGCATTGTTAGAGATTTATTTAGTTAGTTAATTGTTTACAGCTATTTATATTCAGATTTACTTATTCAAGACAAACGACATTTAGGTGTACTCAGCTAATCATTAAATGTATTTTATGGAATAGAAAGACCAAGCAGATACACACCTGAGAAAGTGATAGCAGAACAATCCAAATCATTTATTTAAATGAATTAATGTAAATGTTTTATGCGTAAAAAGATCAATAAGTTATAAATGTCAGAAGTTAGCCTGTGTTTATCAGAATTTTAAAAACCTTTTAACTTCTGCAAAATATTTCTAACTCATAACATTTCATTTAAAATAAAAGTAAGATTCTGAAAAATCCCCACAATTTCCTTGTTTGTAATCAGGAATATTGATGAACCCAAATTCAGTTTACCATTACAGGGTAAGACAGTGCTAAGATAAAGTTTCAGTTTCAAGGTTGAAATAGTATTGCTTAATTCTACTGTGTGTTTTCACCTTGAATATTTTGTTTTTAAACTGGTGTAGTTATGTTCCAAGTAATTAAGATGCTGTCACTCTCTTTGAAGCCCAGAGAATCTAATCACGTTTACAAAAAAGATTTTATTCCCATAAGTTAAGTGCTGGCAATTACAGATGTTTTTGAACAACCTTTCATTCCAGAATCCTTCCACAGCTCCTGATGAAAGAACAAGATGAACTTTGCTTCTTAGTATCTTTCAGAGTTTTGTAAAAGAAAACTGATTCACTTATTTATTTTATTTTTTAATAATAATTTTAAAAAAATTTTTAAAAAGATACTTAGATTACATAAATGTTACACAAAAATTATAGGGATTCCCATATTCTCCACCTTCCACAGCTCCCACAACCTCCCACACAAACATCTTTCATTAGTGTGGCACATCATCTGCAATGGATATACACATCCTGGGGCTTTGCCACTAAGCCTGGACTATGGTTCACATTGTAGACCACACTCTCTCCCACAGTTCTGCATTTTATATGATGATATAAAATGGCCTCTATCTGTTGTTGCAATGTCACTTAGGATAATTCCCAAGTCCCGAAAAAGCCCCTGTATTACAGCTGCTTTTCCCTCTCCCTGCCCCCAAAGCATCCAGTGGCTACTGGCTCCACATTAATATTGTAATTTCTTCCATTGCTTGAATCACAATATGTCTGTAACAGAATACTAGTAAATCCACTCTAGTCTATAGCTCTTGCCCCAATCCTGAGGAGTCTGGCTTGGTGATGTCCACTCCACCTCCAAGTGAAAGGGGGCTTATATCCTGTGATTAAGATGTGTGGGATTATCCTGTCTGCAGCTGCAGACTCTCTCCATTCCCTGGGATTGCCATTGTCCATCATCATCTCCCTGCCAGGTAAACTGATTCACTTTTTTTTTTTTTTAATTTTTCTAAACTGATTCATTTTTAACTTTACCTAGATTTTAGCCTCTTCCACCAAAGCAGTATGTAATAAATAATTTTTACTGATTTTTCCATAGAAAGGCAAAGCTTTCTTAACATCAACCTCCATTTTCTTTGTAAGAAAACCATCAGAATTTGTAGCCATCCTCATTCAGGTGTGTTAGGCTGCTAATTCTCCATTTATACTTTACTTTCAAATATCTTCAATGGATCAGTTGCGAAAGTGGAAGGCTATGAGCAATCATTCCTCAAATATTTTGCAATGCTTTCTTTTTCCTTTTATTTGAGAAGTTGTAGGTTTAAACATTTTTTATTCTAGTAACATATATACCACCTATGCAATGTTTTCTTGATTTTTTAATTATCCAACCAGATGAGGTTTCTTTAATTTGGTCAGAAAACCAACTTCTTGAAAGTTAGAATTCATACAATGGAAGAATTTTCATCTGTGACAAGCAGATAGCACGAAGTTAACATCCAAAGACAGCAGAAAATGATTAAAAAGGAGTGCAGTTGACACCCGAGATGGCTTGAGAGCAGGATGGTCATCAAAGTTTACACTGTATATGACCACTACTCACACATTCCAGAAATAATTGAGGGACTCTTTGAGGTAGACCCTGAGGATTTCCTGGCATCATGCAGGAAGTAAATGCCCAAGTGAACAGATTTTAAAATATAATCTTCTCTCAAAACTCTTTTTACTCTTCAATCAATGGGTACCATTACAGTCATGCCATGACATTTGCTCTTTGGCCGTGGTGTGGCACTAAAGAGTTTGGTAGCAATTTTTGCTACTACCATTTAAATACATGTACTGGTACAGAGGAGACTTGTAGTTGACAACTAAAATGGATGGGAGGTGACTTAAAAACCAAAGCAACTGCTTCCTGCTTAGATATACTTTGGTATTATGTTGCAATAAATACATTACAAAATACTATCAATAATTTTTTAACCTTAAAAACACTGATGAGCTTAAAAGTGAAATAGTGTTTTTTAGTGATATTACTTATAATAGCCTCTGATATCATTACAGCAAAAAGAAGAAAAAAAAATCAAGTCAAATTAAAAGCAATTCTTTGATGAAAATAAGATCTAAGACCTCCACGCACCTGAAAATTTATAAAATTTCTTAAAATTGTAATATTTTTTATAGGTTAGCTCTGATGACCTATATACAAAGTAGCAAACACAAGAAGAAACTTAAGCTTGTCTTGAAAATTCAGTTTTCTGTCAGAACAAAAGTCTCTGTTACTCAGAAGAGATGAATATGCAATGTATTTGTTAAATGTGAATGTGTTGGCTAAATGCATCAGTGATTGAATGAACGAATGACATACCTTGCTCATATTCCAGTGAACATTATCTACATTATTCAATCAGAGATGTTTCTCTTCTCAAATGAAAAATCTGAACAATGTTCTTCCCAAACTTCAAGGAGCTAAATTCTCATGAAATGACAAATTACCTCTTACATGATATTATGTTTATTCAACTTGATGGTACCTCACAGAAGCCTGGGAAAGCTTTGCTAACGTCTATTTGCGGAGGCTTTAAGGATTAAATTTGAGGAATATTCTTTACTAACAATGACTCTGGTGAGTATGATACTGGCTGCACTGCATTTGACCTGTCATTTGACCTTCATCATTGCATGCATGTCTCAGTCAGCTACAGGGTTTCAAAAACAAAAGACCAGTCAGTTCTCAGGGCTGAAGGCAAAAGAGACAGCAACTGGCAGCAAGAACTCTGTCTTGGAAGATCATCTTACAAAAGCCAAAGAGTAGAGCAGGTATAATACAAAAGAGAAAATAGAGCAGCCAGATGGGAGTTTCAGTTTCAAATTCTAGTTAATTCTGATACCCTAACAAAAGTATATCCTTTTATCATAATCTTGAGAATAAGAATAAGAATAACACTGAGAAAAAGTTCTGTATTTTAAGCATTTTTCTGTGCAAATGCTTGAAAATATTTAAAAAATATATTGGAACTATTGATTATTCACCACACAATTGCTCATGGACTATTAATGGTCTTCATGGAAGGAGAAGTAGAAGCATATAATTTGCTTCTGCTGCTATCACCATAAATAGTTTTGCTTTGACACTGGAAGGGTGAAGAACAAATTCTCAGATTGCTGTTGTTCTGGTATAATGAAAAATATTTGCTAGATCTTGAACATCATGTCCATTAAATTGTTGAGAGTAGCTAGTTGGCCAAATGCCCCCTGAGTTGGCAAGGAAAGGCACACCTTAAAATGAAAGCAAGATAAGCATAAAAATTTAGCCTTTCCAAGAGCTCAGGGTATGTTATGGACATTATGTCATTAACCCTAATACACTCCCAATATGGCTCGAGTGAAGTAGACAGAGGAAACGCATCTTTCCTTCATTTATTATGTTGAAATTCTAATATCTCTGTCAGCTCTCCTAAATAACTTTGACCATAGGCGCCATGGAAATAATTAAGTGGATAGATAGAAAGATAGATTGAGTTAAGGTTCACCAAGTTTCATGTCTGTTATGTATGAGGCTCCATTAACCACTAGTTTTCTACTTATGGCTTCTTGATTGTGTTAAAAGCCTCCATATTTTTTTAGTGAATGGCTTATCAGCTTCCAGGCAGAAGACATCACTATTTCAACTAGAAGACAGTAAACCATTCTGGAACAAAAGCAACAGTGGAGACCCCAGTATAATGCATCCCTATTTATTTTTAAAGTAATCAATAGTTGTTTCAAAGTAATTGCACAGTATAATCTGTAAGTAAGGTAGACTGAAAACATACAGTTGAGTTATTAGATCGTCTAATCTGTTCAAATTAGGGCACGGGACAGAGATGATCCTGTGTGTCATCTAGTTTTGGTAAATTCTCATTCTAACCCTTACAAGACTGCCTTTGTATTGGGTATTCCTTGTGAATTTCAAAGGAAGAGTCAACTTCCCTGATTTCCTGAACTACAGTACTGATTGAAGTAAAGTACTACATTTCTATAGAAATCAGTGAAACTTATCACAAGAGCACAATGCAATGTTTCCCATACAGTAGTCTTAAACTACTTGAATATTATAATTGGTCTACAACTGAGCCCGTTTTTGGTCTTTAGATACAAAGAGGATGAATTATCCTTCTCAACTCACCAAACCCAAGTAAATAATGAAAGATTTAAGCCACAGAGTGTTATTGTTGTTATTATTTTTGTTGTTGCTAAAGAGACTACTCTTAAAATGGTTGCATAGGGCTAAAGACTCCTTTTCCTACTCCTTTTAAAATGAACAATACTGTGCACTTCAAATATGCTAATTATTTCCAGGTATGCATTGCATTTAAAACTGGAGCCTTATATCTCAGGAAAAAAAGAAATACCTTTTATCAGCAAAAGGAACTTACTAGGAATAATTATGATTGGTTTCAGAGCACATACTGGGTTCAGAGAATACAGGATGTTCTCTGAAAACACTAGTTATCATACAAAGAAGATGTTATTGCTTTCCTTATGTTGCAGATGAGAAAACTGAGGCTTAAGTTACCTATAGAAAGTATAAAGCCAGGACTGTCTGTATTCTATAGATTTGAATTATCAGATTGGCAAGCGTTTTGTTTATAGGAGGGCAGGAAAGGTGTATCCTCTCTGCACTGCTGTTTATGGGCAAAGTATGGACATGAAGAGTGGTGGATAAAGCAGAAAACATTTATTTTAGTCAGCAAACAGGTCTGATTTATGCCTCAAATTTCAGCAGCCCTGCTATTGTGAGCAAATCTCTTAACTGTCTAACCTATCTATGTGTGTTTATTTGTTTTCAGACTACACAGTCAAGCTAACATTTGACTCCTACATGTGCTGCAAGAATATTGGGAATATATCTTCCACTTAAAAATTGTGAATGTACAACTTTGGCTGTTTTTTTTTAGTTGCTTCACAAATGGAGGGTCCAATTCTTTTTCATGGAACAATCTCTGCAATGACGTTAGCACAATGCCAGAGTCATGAAAGGTGGCTGTTAATGCCTGTTTTGAGAGAAGGAGAAAGGAAAGATTGCGTGATACTTATAAATGCAATGTAAGCCCACATGACTCTAAGTGGCTCAAAGCCATTTCTGATTATGGCTGCAAAGGATGGAGGATTGGTAAGTCCCCTTATAGCTAAAGGAAAATCAGTTCCACCTGTAGGGAAATGCCTTGCCCTACTCAAGATACTGGGCTCTCTGTCCACAACTGAAGTTCATGGGGACTTTTAGTCACAGGTTGTGTAAAATCCCACAAAACAACCAAATTGATGTTTCTTTCCTTTCTTTTCTTCTCCCCTCCCTCCTCTTCTTCCTGAAGCATATAGGGTTCTGGTGGTAACTTGGCAGCAATCCATGCTTGTAGCATAACTCAATCTCTAGCTCTATCACATGGCTGTCTTCTTTCTGTGTGTCCAAATTTCTTTGCCTTATAAGACACCAGTCATAAACACCTACTCTAATCCAGTTTATACTCATCTCAACCAATAATATCTTCAAAGATTTTACTTCCAAATTGGATCACATTCACAAGACCAGGGGGTAGGAAATGAACATATCTTTTTTTGGGGGGTGGGGGGGTGGGGGCATAATTGAATCTATAACACTTACTAAAGCGGAATACTGAATTAGTATAAAGGTGCCACACACCATAGTTAACTGAATAAGTTAATAAAGGTTTTGAAGTTGTTGAGAAAAGTTGGATGGAAAATAAGTAAAATTTGGCTCATAAATTTTTACAGTGTTTGTGACAAAACCTTGCATAGATAAGACACCCAATAGATACTTGGTTATTCTCTATACTCTACATTCACAAATAGTTCACCAGTTGCATTACCTGCCTTAAGGTTAAGAAAAAACAATAACTTGTATATAAAGCATTTATGAATATCTGTCAAAGTTTTGAACCCATGGTTCATGTGAGTGAAAGACATTTTAGTTTAATGTGAAGAATTGATTAAAGAAATGAACAATGATGTGCCATTTATGGCTGTCTCATATTTTTCCAGATAAAATAAACTGAAAAATGGCAGAAATACAGAAAACCTATATGAAAATGAAAACTCTCAAATAAAAGTTGATACCCTGGGATTGTTCCTTAGTGAAATCCTAGAATTATAATTAAAGAGTGATGAGAAACTATTTTCCCAAATCTTACTGAAAGAGCATCTTAATATGACTATAATTTGTTTAGTGTCTTATTCTCATGTTTTATATTATTATAATGTTATGAAATGAAAATGCAAACCACTTCTGTCATTTATAATCATGTTTGATTAGTGAACAGACACATTCTGCTACAACACTTCAACTTAAACTTGTCTTTCACTATGTTTAATGTTTAACTTAATAAAGTGGAAAAACAGCATTTTACTCATTAGAGGCTTATTTTCAGTGGAAAGTGAAATAAGTGGATCCAGGAAACATGCATAATATGAAATTCATAATAGATACATAGCATGTTATGATCTGTGGAAATAAAATTTGTGAGCAAAAGAATTCCTGGAGAATTTAAAGATTCCAATATGATAACCTTCAGAAGAATAAGTTTATGCTTCCTTTCTCCTAGAAATAATCCAAGTACCAGATTAGTGATTTTAATTGGTGAGGGAGAACAAGTTTCTCTTTGGTGTCAAAGCAGATCCAAGTTTATTTCCTTTCTTTAAAAAATAATTATAGTTAGCAACCTCTTTGTGCAAATTCTTATATAGACCCAATATTCCTTAAGACACAGAGGTAGTGATATAGACATGGTCATAATGGTGGGTAATATATTTTAATTTGTCATAGTGTAAACGTAATTAAAAATAGGAAATATGTTTGAGGCTTCAAGGGGCCAGTAAAGAGCCCTTATGTTCCACACCTGGATTTTTAACCAGTTGAAAAATAAGACAATAGAGAAAGGCAAATGGGAGACAAAAATGTCAACTTTATTATTGATATAGCTGCCATTGGCCAATGTGCTCTCTCTCTGCAGGTAGTAAACCAGCTTTCTGATGTTGAAAAGCAAAATTAGATAGAATTTCCCAGCAGTCAAAAGCTTCCACCATGAGTCCAGGGCCTTCCTGGCCAAACTGATCAGTAGCAATTTAGAATCAAATTCTTTCTGTGGGTAGATCCACTCTTTAAAAGAGTGGGGAAGAGACCGGGCCTTATAGGATCAGCTTTCATCCAAATTCTTAAGGCTAATTAAGACCTCATGTTACACTGGGGAGAAGTGAAAAAGGCCAGGATAGGAATAATCATAGTAACAGCCTCATGGGGTTGTTATGAGTTAGCAGAAAGTGCTGGCATATTAGAAACACGAAGGAAATGCAAGGTGTTTAGAAAAATATATATCATCAGGTGTTAAATTCAGAATGTTTTATTATTTTCAAGATACCCTTTCAGACATGTTCTTATATTATTTTAAAATTGAGTTTTGGGAGGCAGTTACTATTAAGCTCAATTTAAGAGCGAGGAAATAGAGGACCAGAGGGTTAAGTACTCATTCAAGGTCATGTTATTGCTCTGTAGTAGGGCTGGAACTAAAACCCTATCCTTCTTGCAGTTTCTAGACTTTGTCTGCTTTCCACTCCAGCACCACACTTGCCAGTGGATTCTACTACCCCCAAGAGTTAAGCAGATGAGGAGAAATCTTTCTAGACCAAATAAAGTCAGGAAGGGCTACTGAATAGAGGCACACAGAAAGGGGAGGGGAAGTCATTTCAAGCAAGGAGAAAGAGAATTGGCATTTGGAAAATTCATGGAATATTTTTGGGGGGATTGTGGAAATAGTATGATTGGGAAACAATGATTAGACTACTTTGAAGCAGATTTATATTTAAAAGTACTGGGAACTAGGCAGCAACCAGACAAGTTGAGGCCAGATGGTAGAGAACTTTAAATGTCAAGCAAAGGCATCTGAGCTTTATTTTTGGCATTGTGAAACCATTGATCGTTTTCAAGTAGGGAGTGATACAGACAAAATGTGTAGATTTTTTTTAGGAAGAAAATCTGATATAATGGATAGGATAGGGAGGCCAAGGGAATGTTAAAATATCCAGAAAGGTCCATATTAGCATAAATTAATCCAGCTGAAATTAAGATCATTTCATCACAGAGATTCTCGTTTAGTTAAAAACAAAGCTATCCTGTGTTTGGAAGTTTAGTTATTACCAGGTGTCCCAGGTGGAGCACATGCATGCATACACGTAATAGACTCTTACTGGAACATTTTGCTTGTGTGCTGCTCAGTGTTTCGGATGGTAACAGTTTGAGTGTGATATGTTACACATGCTGCTTTGGAAACAAATATGGGAACGCCAAATGAACTGTGCCTTGCATTGCATAACCTAGAATAAGGTTGATTTTTTTTCTGCTTAGCAGCTGCAGTTAGCACTTTGTGGAGTTTGAAATGCCCCAGTATCTCTTCTATTGGCTGCAGTAGTAGCAGCCCTGATAAAGCACCATAGCAGCTGAATGTTTGATTTCCAGGATACATCTAAGAAATGCAAAGCTATTTGATAGAAAAGGAGAAAATGGTCTATTGGAAAGCCAAGCATAGGTGAGGAGAGAACTAATAACTAAAGGTAATATGACTTGTGGCATCCAAGACTTATCCATACCGTCCCTCTTTTTTTTTTTTTTTCTGGTTTGTTAATAGTTCAACAAAACATATGTATCACATATTTATGGCCAAGTAGTAGACTCACCAGTTATTCCTCATCATTTCTAGGGATGTGTGTGCCAGTGCCAAATGGTTTAATGAGGCAATGTTTACAACAGAGAAATAAATTATTTTACTGGACTCATGAAAAATACCTGTTAATTAGCTTGAAAAAAAGTGTTTTTCAAGCCTAAGGCATTTCATGTCAGGCTGGAATCTCATTTGCTTTCATCAGCTAAGTCCAGGCTAATCTTCCAGGATGGCCAAAGGAAACTCAGAGGCTGCTTCAAGCAGCAATGGTGTCGAGATGAATTCCTTCTGCTCTCTGATGATGAAGGACACTGAATTGCTGAAGTACCAATGTGGCCTCTTCCATAGGGAGATTCATTCTGAGGTAAATATCAACCACAGTTCTCTCTGAACATTGTCTACTACTTCTAAATGCAACAAAATACTTCATTTATGGATCGATAACTTAGTTTTTGTCTTATCTGAGTTTCTTTTAAAGACATGGAACTTCACTCAAGTTCATGGTAAGATATTTGGGATCACTTGAAACTGGATAAAGATTTTTGTTTTTCCCTGTAAAATACTAGAAACCATTTCATTCAAAGAATTAATGTAAAAGACAGGGCCATGGGGAAATTATCTTGAACATAATTGCTAGATAATTGCATGGACAAATGTAAATTTTCCTTATTGGCTTTTGATGTAGTGGATAGAGTTCATTTACTTGTTGGAGTAGGAAGAAAGCAATTAGTAAGGGAGGAAGTAGAGAGGGGAGATAGAGCAAAATAGAAATAGAGAGGAAAAAATGAGACAAGAGGAGGTGACAAAAGAGAGGAGAGGATAGGTAGGTCCTACTTACAGATGGAAATACTGCTTAGTTTCCTAGCATCATGAGAAATTTGCATACCTGGCACTTGAAAGTTTGTCTATTCTTGGAATGTGTGTAGCTGTGTGGCTTTCCTCTTATCATAATTAGTGAACACATAGTCATCAAGACATATTTATTCTAGATAGCAGTAATCATTTGGCACATCTACTGGGGATGATTCAGAACTAGTGGAAAATGTCATGGTAGATTGTTTTCATTTACTTTGATGAATTATTTATAAATAAAGCAGAATACTTAAGTTGAATGAAAGTCCTCAGTCTTTAGTACCATTTTTCTCATTAAAGTCTCCTTAACTGATGTGATCTTATGGGTATATTATATGAACTCATTGGAATTTCTTTCTCTGACTCTTTAAGTCATCAGAACATTACATTGGGATGCCTAAAGAAGAGTTCTGTAGATCAACTTATACTTCAGTCCACTCACTCTAGTCATTCATGGAGTTGCTGTGGTCAATGGAATTGTCCTCAGATTGACAGCCAGAGAACTTGCGTAGACCGAGATAAATGCATTAGAAAACAGAAGAGGAATGCAGCTCAAGGGGCAGTGAAAATCAATGAGGGAAAATTGGCCCATTTTTGCCTCACTGACTTGTACTGTTCATTAAGCCTTATTTGCTGGTTCGTGGTTGCTCATTTCATTTACTTTTTAATCCCCCCTCCACTTTTTTTTTTGCCAGGTTGGCACATCTCCAGGTCAGTGCAATCCTATTAATTGTTATCACCTGCTACTAACTAACTGTGACACAGACCTTATCACCTCATTACAGGGATTGGACATGAAACTCTACACATGAAACCCAGCTTGAGTCCTGGTTTATTCAGGATTGAGACATAAATCAGACATGATCTCACAGCTTTACAGGAATGGAGATTTCCATGTCCTCCAAAGGAGCTGGGATTTGCTTTGAGCCCATTTGACTTTTATACAGTCTCATCGTCACTGTGATCACTGCAGTACTTTAGAAAAGAAAATTGGTGGTAAGAAGTTTTTGGAATTTTCTTTCCATGTAGAATCCAGGCCCACTAAGCACTAGGTACGAGGCTGTGTTAATGAATTTATCTCATTGTGTTAGAACTGCTGATCTGTCTTTACTCTCTCTAAGAAATTGAGCTTCTAAAGAGGAAAAGGTTATGTATTTTTATTTTTGTTCCCATCAGGTGTCCCAGTGCTGCCAATAATAATATGCTGGCACTCCCTCAAAACAACCCTGTGGGACTAAATACTATTACTTAAATAGTCCTGATGAGGGTACTGAAGGTCAGAGAGCCTAAATTGTATATCTGTACTTGGTGGAGTTGAGACTCAAACTCAGGGTGCCTGACTCTAAAGTCTCTATTTTTCCTCCCATCTTAACATTCTTAAGGAGGTTTAATAGATTTGATTTCATAATGAGAACATTAGAAAATGATTCATGTACATCAAAGCATCTTTTGGTAACCTGACGTTGAATTGCAAAGTTTGTGTCCTCATAAAATAGTTAAACATGTTGAAATAATGAAAAACACATAAAATCTTATTTTATTACATATCTGATTTTTACTGGAGTCTCTAATAATGCAAAGTAGGAAAAAAATCTGCTCTTTTGAGAACATTTTATTTTAATCTTTCTTTTTTCCCCTTGTGTTGGTATGCCTGATTACTCAAAGACAAATCAGCATGAAGCTGGGATTGACATTCAGGAAGAAAATTTGGTCTTTCAAAACATACATAATAATTTTGTTTTGTGAGTAGGGATAGCTATCTGATGATTCTTTCAGATACTGAATAATGATTAGAACTATAATAATCTTTTAGTTCCTGAGTCAAAATATAACAAACTGCAGAAACAGCTTCTCATGTGGAATTAAATAAGTGTGTTGGCTATCCACAGTCATTTATATGCGTGTGTATGACTTAATGTTCACACACAAATATTCTGTATGTATTTCCTCCAAACTCCATGCGATGAGCTCCACACGGTTCTCGTTTCCAGCTTCAGTATTTTGGACAGATTCCAATTTGCGTAATTACTTTCTGCCACCATAGTTCCTTCTACACTTTCAATTGGATACATTCCTCTTCTTCAATTTGTGCCTCAAACCATTGCATAGTGTTGTTTCACAGTGTTTAATAACTATTTTTCCACATAGTATCTGACTTTGTTTCTGAGTTGAAATAATCAAAATTCTACAATAAGTGTGAAGCCTTGGTCTTAACAAAGATTCAACTGATGCTACACTTTCCCTCTCTCCTTGCACAACTTGGTGCACCAAATTTTTGTGTTTACAAATATTTCCCCTTCTTTTTATTTTCACCTTCCTGCTAACTCATTTTCTAACACATTATCTTATTCATTGTTCAACTCCACACCAAATTCCCAATTGTGAAAAACGTTCTGTTTTTTTAAAAATGTAATTATTCTTCATTTTAATTCTGTTTCTGCTGCCTTTAAGCTGGTTGTTTAAAGCTATGTAAGATGTCTCTACTGTGTGCCTCAGTAGTGAATATCGATCTTCCCAGGGGCAAGACAACAGTTGGCAATGTTTATCCTGTAACCTGCTATTTTCTACTAGACTTCCACAATCATTTTCATTTTTGTAGCACAGAATTCAACGGAGAGTTTTTTAAACAACTTCCTTTTGTCCTTACAAAAAATTCAGTGTTATATACTGAAAGTATATTTAAAAAAATCTCTGTTAATTTTAACACCACTGCCCTTGCATAATTGGGAGCTTTGCGAGCTGCGGTTTCCTTCCTCCTAGTTACACCTACCCATCTGTGGGTACAGCACAGTTCCAATCAATGAGGGTGTAGAAAAGAGCAGAACAAACACCATGTGTAAATCAAACTTGGCCTATTTTAGCCTTATTTATTTACCTGTTTATTTAACAAATATTTATTGATCATCTACTTATACCAGCCTGTTCCTTGGGGTTTTTTGGTAAACATCTCTTATTTAGAACACTGGTATCTGATTTTCTAATTACCAGATCTGAATTTCTGAAGGCTGTCTTTATGAAAACCATCTCTTGACTTTTCCTGAAGACTCGAGTTCGTATATTCAGACAATAGAATGAGTATCATCTAACCATAATACAAAAGAAATATTTTAATGATATCTACACCATCTGATATGGTGATCTCTGCTCAGACAGCCATGTTTTTGCAAGCACTCTTGCAAATTAAAGGTATACATCTGTGATAACCAATCATTTTGCAAAAAATATATATATAACGTTTAAACTAGATCAGGCCTTCTAAAATGAAATGGAAGCAAATTTTGTTGCTAAGCAAATGCTGCACTATCGACCTTGAAAATAGCTTTGATATTAAAACCAATTAAAAAGTTTGATTTCTATTATTCAAAGTATATATTGAAATATAGAACTCCAGGCTTAAATTCTAAATATATGAGTATATGTTGCTCTAAACAAAAGTACTCCGGTTAAATGAGCAACTAGGGAACTATGGTATTGCTATACAAGTATATGTATATTTACATGGCATAAGAAAAAATACAGACATGACTTAATTCTTTTAAATATTATATTTATAAGCAAGGTATTTATAATTATAATCCTTATAAGCAGGATGGTCCCTAGAAATATATATGTAAGAAAGTAATTATGAAAAGTAAATGCGGAGAGATCCTCAAGGGAGATATTATTATTTATAGTATATTTTAGTTATCCAGTATATGTTAAAATAAAAATGATAGTATTGGGGTACATTGCAAAATAATTTACAGAATAAATAATATTTTCTTTGATTTTATAAATACAGGAATATTTACTGCTTATTTGATTACATTTCTTGATGACTTAGTACACAAATTATTAGAAAGAGAAAGAGAAAGAGAAAGAAAGGGAAACTGATGAGTTATTTTCCCCTTATTTTTCCTGAGCAAAATGAAGGAAATGGTGCTTGTTGTGACCAGACCTGGATATTTTCACACACAATTTCCACTGTTTTATTTAATTTTAATACCAATTTCAGATTTCTAAAAGTCAATAAAGAGTAAGACACCTAGACGTAGTAAAAAAAGAAAAAGTCTCACTCATATGGAAACTTGTGCAATAAGAAAAATCACGGTATCACTAAGAAAATCCTTACTTAGGTACTACAAGGAAATGAAGGATCGAATCCCAGTGAAGACAGCAGGAGAAGGATGAGAAGAGAGGGCAGGAAATAGACACAGAGAGTTGCCCAGCGAATGGACACAGAAACAGCAAAAATGGGGTGGGGGTGGGGATAGATAAAAGTAAGTAAATAAATAAATAAATCCTTAAAAGAATGTATTAGTAGTAATACTTTGACAATGCTCTTTCATGATTTGTTAACAAATGTTTTACAACAATGCAGGATGTTTGGGTGTGTGTGTGGGGGGTGATGTGTGAGAGACCTGTATGATGTTATGCATGTTTGTTTTGTAAGATCACGATGTTTACTGAACACTTATAGTTTATGTATGTTCATGTGTGAATGATATATTTCATTAAGTTATTTAAAAATTTTTGATAGAAGATTAAAAATGTATAGTACTTCCAAGAGTTTTGAACCCTTCTCTCAACTTCAGTGTTAACAAAATAAAAATTCTTTAACACATGCCATTATAATTTTTATAAATGTGCTTATGAATACATTTACAGCTTTAATTACAATATACATAACACATAAACAGGTTGCCAAATACTTTCTTGAGTTCAGTAAATCCAAGAATTAAAATTGAAGCTTAAAGCTGCTTCATAATAATTAATTTGGTTGAATTTAGATATTTTTGTACATTGTAATCTTCAAGTAAGGAGCTTTTAGATATTTTAAAGTTACTTTTTCAATAATTATTGTCATATTTAGTGAATTGGATAATTCAGATTTTTGGTATTTTTAATAATGTGTGCATGAAAGGAACCATTTATTTAAAAGTCAATAGTTACTTTAGTAGGCATCAGGAAGTTAGGACTAATGAACTGTGATATTTGTGACATTTCATTAATAAAGCTTTTTCCCTCTGTTCTTAAATTGGTTTTGTATACTTAGCAATCTTCCGCAAAGTTATGATCAACTAGTGACTAATTCCCCATCATCCCTTTACTCAAGAAATGTGAAATGTCTTTATGTCATAACCAGAAATGTCCTTATGATAACTTCCTTAACAATACTTTGCCTTCTTCCATTTTTAGATAAACAGAAAAATATTTAGTGGATAAACTGGTCTAAATATTTATGGATCAATTTTTGTTGTGATAAGGGGTCAACTGCATACAATCACCAATCAAGGTTCAAGACCTTCTTTGACAATGTTCAGCAAAAAGTTATATCTTAATAACTGAATTAAATCATACTTCATATCTTAGAGTTGTTGGTCAAGATTTGAATACTTTGTGACTAAAAGTTGTTAGGGGGCATTGATAGCTACTTAAAATTTCATGAAATTACATCTTTGTCTTAATTTGTGGGTACTGATATGTCTTATCTTACTATAATGGAATCATGAACTGTGTGGGAATGTGTTCGATATAGTTTACTTGAAGGTTCAAGATACAGAATTTCGAGGGCTCTTTTTGCTATTTGTTCCCTGCTGGCAATTTCACAATGCCTTGCACAATATAAGCATTTAATACACATTTGCTGATTGGATAAGTCATCATGTTGCATTGAAAATGCATACATTTTTTTCTTTCCATTTTTTTAAGGAAATGAACTATGTTAAAATTTGATGTTGAGGAAAGTGGCAAATGAAAAGATAAATGATAATGCTGACACTTGGAATTGGGGTTTCTAGTAGAATATTAAAGCTTTGATAAACACCATAGCTGAGTCAGAGTGAGGTAAGTAGTCAATTCCAAATTAAATAAGGCAGGTAGGTGCACTTCCAACTGTGAAGCCCAAAGGCAATTGTGTGTGTGTGTGAGTGTGAACTTAGCTATGAATTTGTTTAAATTGGGTTTTCTTCATGAAAATAAGAATGGTCTTTACAATTTAGAGACTATATTTTTTCACAGGTGCACTATAACACTGAATGAAACCATTCTCAAGTAACAGGTTGCTGCAACAGACATTTTGCTGCATATGGACCAAAAATTAAACTTTCAAGTTTTAACTTTTTAATTTTTTTTCCTTATTCTTTGTTTTGTTTTTGTTACAAGTTTTAACTTTTTATAAGTATGAATAACTAATTATAAAAAGCACTTACAAGGAAAAGAAAAATTCAATTGATAAACTTTTATGCCTAAAGTTGAACATTTGATGGTGAACAGATAGACATAGTAAATTTTGGCTATTAGTATGTTAGCCTTGATTCAGAACAGTGACCATTCAAAGGTATGTTGGTATAGGACTTTTGAAGGGAATCAGCATACAAAGAGTTACTAAAGGAAAAATAGAGTTGGCCAGCCTAGGTCTAGTAATGTTAATCTCTGGTGTAAGACCTATAACTACTCCTATTTTACAGAAGAAGAAAAATAGGCATAGAGATGCTAAGTAACTTGTCCAAGGTCACAGCTAGTAAGCGAAGAATCAGACTTCAGAGGGCATGTTCTTAATCATACCCTAGTGTGACAGTTTGACGTTCTTTTATGAATCCCCCAAAAGAAAAAGAGTATGTTTTTGAACTAACCCATTGCTGTGGGTGTGAAACCCTTTTGATTGGACTACATCTGTGATGTGTGACTCAGGTTGAGACTTCTCCCTCTTGTTGGGTATGATATAAACAGAGACACAGAGAGAGACATACACATCAAAAGGGAGCACTGACATTTTAAATCCTGCCATGTGAGAGAGGACTGGAAGATCTCTAGCAGCCAAAGCTTAAGCATGAAACCTCCAAGAGCCTGGGCCCATGGGACAGCTAGAGGCCGTGGAGATGAGTTCTGGGAGTGAGGCCCCAGGAGGGAGTGAGCCCAGAGGGGAAGGCAGAGACCTCAGCAAAAATTGGCAGCCATTTTGCTTCACTACATTGCAGCTGTCTTTGGTGAAAAAGCATCTCTGATAGTGCCTTGATTTGGACATTTCATGTCCTTGGAACTATAGGCTTTTACCCCAAAAAGATTCCCAGCATAAAAGCCAATTCCTTTCTGGTACTTTGCATTGGCAGCCCTGTGGCAAACTAAGGTACCTAGTTAATGTTACTTTGGACAATATTGCATATTACTTCCAGATGTAGGTATCTAGATGTATTGAGCTATAAGGAGTTGGAATCTGGCTCTAGAGGTCAGGATAGATATAATAGTTGCATATAGATTCGGAAACATGGATATGAATACGATTTCCCAAAAGGATTGTCTAGAAAGTTATGTCTTTGACCTAGATAGGAAATACCAGAGAAGAAACAGAATGTCATTAGTATATATACTTTGGGTATCTGAGTCAAGCAGATCAAATGCAGAAGCACTGAAATTTATTGGCCAGGTTGGGGAAATGAAAATGGTGAAAATAATATAAAGGAACAATCCAAGAAGGAGAAGGAAAACCAGGAAACTGAGTATTTTGGAAGGCAAGTCAGAAGAGAATTTTGAGAAATGAGGTTGGTTGACTATATTAAATATAGTGGCAATCGATAAAGTTTAAAAAGATGCCAGGGAGATTTAATAGTTAATTGGCAACTTTCAGTGAAGTGGGAAAGAGTGACATGAAGAAACAAGTAAGGGTATTAAATAAAAAGACTTTATTCACCTGCACAGCACTTACAATACCACTCATAAGTATCTCTATTGCTTTTTTCAGTATTAAAATACAAATTTCAGGGCAGCCTGATAATATCTGCACATGGATATCAGTCTATTGTTACTTACTGGTGCTAAGACTTGGGACTCCAGAAAGTCACCTGAGCAGGGAGTAGAGAAGGAGTAGGTAGCCCCGAGACTTACAAATTTTGTGACCTTGGGTGTGTTTCTTAAGACTTAGGCTTCTCAGCTATAAAATGGAGGTATTGATAGTGCTTATTTCATAAAGTTGTCAGATGATCAAATGAATTTTTGCAAGCAAAGTATTTATCATTGTCTCACATCATTAAGTGCTTAATAAATGATAACTGCTATAATTATTATTTATTATCACCATTATTTTAATTTAATTCCTAGTGATTATGCATAGTGACTTGTCATTTAGAGAAACTGCCTGAATTCCTATATAGATGGAATCCAGCAATAAATACAGATCACTGTTATAGTCCAGCGTACACACACGCACATACACACAGACAAACATTCTTGCATTTATGGAAAATGTGTGCTTTGGAACAAGATAGATAAAGCTTTGAATTTGATGCCATCGATTTCTAGCTGCTATTTCCCTGGAAAATGACTTACCCTCTCTGATTTGTAATTTCCTCATGTGTATAATTGGAAAAAAACACTTTTCTTATAGGACTGTTGTGAAAATAGGATAAGTTAACATTTATTTAAAGGATTTTTATTCCTGGCACTTATTAAGTTCAACATAAATGTATGTTTGCATTCATTTATGACTAAACAACAGAAATGGAATCTTATGCTATTTCCTTTTTTTCCCTAGTTAACATTTTTCTAGATTTTAGGTTATCTCATCAACCTTTCTGCCTCCTGGCCCCATCCCACTGTGGAAAGTCTCTTGCTAGACCCAAGTGTCAGTATGTGTGAAGAGCCAGCCTGTCTCATGAAAGTACAAATAACAAAATCACTTTCAAGGGACTTTTATGCTGGGCATGGGAAAAGATAACAGCTCTAAATTGATGAGCAATGTGCTTGCCACCAGGGTTGACACTGCCCCTAGGGTCTCAAGGGATCTGGTGGATGTCGTTACTTTTTGCTCTTATTCTCATATGCTTTAATCCAGAACCAAATTTCAGCTTCAGTCTTTCTATAATCACATTTACAGACTGGAGCAACTATTATATGCCCAGCATGGCTAGTTTCTCCTCAGTATTCCACCTTTTATTGCTCTGGTACTTGTCAGACTTTCACTTTTAAATAAAATGGTTAATAATTCCTCTGGTGTATTTGGAATTTTTAAAGTATTTTTTCAATCTAGTTTAGTCTGTGTTTAATTTAATATATTAAATCTTAATTTAATACTTTATAATTTGAGCTAATATATTTAAAATGCATTACATCTTAATTTTATATATTCAATCACAGCTTAATAAAGTTTCCTTTTAACATCTTGATTAAAAGGACTGTTGCACAGTAGTTACTCCTTTCAATTAAACTCCAAGCACTATTGTCTCAGTGGGTTTCAGCATTCCATCAAGGGTTTGAAGCCTGAAGTCCGAACAAGGATGAAGAAATACAGTAGAAAAATTTAGAAACCTATTACTGACATATCTTTCTGACCCTACTGATTTCTGTATTACGAAGGGTAATGAGAGTTGCTGTAAGAGGTAAATCCACAAATTTCAGTGGCTTAAGACAATGGAAGCTATTTATAATATACCAAACTGCTGTTCTTGATCCATGTGTGGTTCTCTTCCAAATGGTGATTCAGGTACCCAGTCCCCTTCCATTTTGTTGATCTGCCATCTTCAACACTTGTAGCATGATCATCTAGGAAGGTGAAAGTTTATTGAAAATCACACAGGTTGGATATTTATGAGCCAGGCCTATAAGTGGCACATAGCATGTCCATTTCTGTTCAGTTAGCCAATACCCAGTCACATAACCACACCTAACTACAAGGGAAGATTGGTGTATCAGTCAACCAAAGGGGTGCTGATGCAAAGTACCAGAAATCTATTGGTTTTTATAAAGGGTATTTATTTGGGGTAAAAGCTTACAGTTATAAGGCCCTGAAGAGTCCAACTCAAGGTACCATAAGAGGTATTTTCTCATGCAAAGTCTGTTGCCACATGTTGGTGCAAGATGGCGGGTGATATCTGTGAGGGTTCAGCTTTCCTCTTTACTTTTATGGCCCTGTGGTCCCAGCTCCTTCTGATCTAAGCTGTAGGCTGTAGGGCTCATCTCGTTCAGGCTCAGCTGCTCTGTTCTATTTACAAGGTCAGCTGTAAACTACCAGGCAAATGGCTCATCTCCCTTCCCGGGGCTGAAGGATCCTCTTCGTGTCTATGGAACTCCCTTCCTCTGTGTATATACTCTGTGTATATACTTCTGTTTGTCTCCTTGATTGAATGTCCATTTATATAGCCCACAAAGGGGGTGGGACTCAAACTGAGTCGCCCTAATGATGTGGTCGAATCAAAGCCTAATCTTAACATAATTTAATCAGAGTCTTCTCAGCTGAACCTAATACAATCCAAGGCTATCCAAGACCAGTTTACAAACATAATCAAATACCGTTTTTGGAATTCATTAAAAATATCAAACTGCTATAATTGGGATTGCAGTTTAGCTATTTGCCAAGGGGAAAGAGGAAACAGTTTCATTCATTAAGTAGAATGTCATTATCTCTAGTCAAAAGTACACAAAACACAGGTTACGTGTTTTATTTTCAGAGTCCCCTCTTTGCACCTAGCATGAAACTAATGCCTCCAAAGAAAATTCTGACAACAAAACTGCTTACGGGGAAAGAAAGTAAAAACACTACACGGAAAATGCTGTTGTTTCTTTTGGATGTGTGAGAACCACAGCCTACCTTCCATCAGTAAGCTTTGAATACCAAAGTAAACAAACAAACAACACCAAAACATAACAGCCACATAAAGTACTTTGAGGAAGACACCCGAGTCCTTCAGTGTTTGAATAGATATACTTTTGAAGTGCTCAAGAAGTTTTTCAGCCATTTAAAACAGAGACATGTACAGATGATTAGAAATAGGAAAACCAAATGTCTTGAAGGCCTCCCACCTGTCCCACCACAAAAAAAAAAAATTCGTGACAAAGTAACAGATTTTCATTAGGAGTAGCATTGTCATTTTGAGTGTTTTGTTGTTAGTTCACAATATATGGATGGCAAATAAGCACATGGAAAAATGTTCAACATCATTAGTCTTAGGGAAATATAAACTAAAACCACAATGGGATATAATTACACACTGTTTAGAATGGCTAATATTTTAAAAGTTTGACCATATCAAGTGTTTTCAAGGATGTGAACAAATTGGATTGCTCATACTATGTTAGTAAATGTAAAATGGTGCAAACACTTTGGAAAAATGTTTGGAAATTTCTTTAAAAATGAAACATACACTTACCATATGACCTAACCATTCCATGCCAAGGCATTTTCCCAGGAGAAATAAAAGCGTATGTCCAAACAAAGACTTGTGCACAAATGTACATAGCAACTTTGTTTTTACTAGTCAAAAGCTGGAAACAATCAAAATGTCTATCAACAGGTTAATGGATAAGCAAATAATGATATATTCACACAATGAAATACTAGTCAGCAAAAAAAAAAAAAAAAAAAATCAACCACTGATATAACATGGATAAATCTCACACAATAATTACGTTGTGTGAAAGAAGCTAGACCAAAAAAAAAGTTCATACTGTACAATTCTATTTATATAAAATTCTAGAAAATTCAAACTAATCTAGAGTGACAGAAAGTAGATCATTCATTGCCTGGGGGTTGAAAGTAGAGAAGGTTGGGGTGAGGAATAACAAAGGGGTACCAGGAAACTTTGGGTGGTGATGGATATGCTCATTCTTGTGATTGTGGTGGTGGTTCACTGGTGGTTACATAAGTCAAATCAGACCAAATTGTACATTTTAAATACTTGTAGTTTATTGTATTCCAATTGTACTTCAATAAACCTGTTAAAAGGAAGAAAGAAAGAAAAAGACTTAGCTGGGTTCTTGATCATTTTAAGTGGCAATGAGCTCAAGCTTATACCTCTGACAAGTGCCCAGAACGCAGCAGTTTGATGTTGCCAGTTAAAGGTAGACATCTCTGCCTAATAGTGAAGTTGAGACTATGGTTAACATTTTTCATGAAATTTGAGGAGTCTAACAGAATGTGTGGGAGTGGGCCAGGAGAATTCCCTTGAGCAAAGCCAAGGCATGACTCAGAATTTTTTTTTTTCAATCTGTTCTACTTTCCAAATGAACAATTATTAATGTTTTTTTTTTTTTCCCTAGCATCAAAATATTTCACAGAAAAGCAAAAGTCCAAGGTCATCAAAAAAGTGCCAAAAACCTCAGTTCTCTGACAGGAAATCTCAGGGATATCATGCAACAAAATGCTTTGTTTCTACCAGTGTTAGGATATATGTCGGGGCAGTCATTTCAGGGAGCTGCTATTGCGCAAGTGTCAGGAAGTGACTAATACCAACACCAGCTTTATTTTCTAACTAATCAGAATTCAGGGCAGAAAAGACGATGTGGTACTCTGCTCTCCCTTTCCTTCCTTGGCTCAGCTGCCTTTTGTCTTCTAGCCTTCCCTCAGGGACTGATTTCTCAGGCTAGTTGCTGAAAAGAAACCATGTATTTGAAACTTAAGCAGTCTACAGAAAACCTTAGGAAAGAGCTATAATGGATTGCTGTGGTAATCATGAAAGTGTTTATCAAAATATTTCCAATTCCCCCTCCTTTAGGGCACAGGGCAAAATTGCCCTTGTTGCAACCAACACACAGCCCCCACACAACCTTCATTCCTCACTCCTTGTCCCTTGGTTGTGTGGGGTCATGTGACTGCCTGCCAGAGGTGTGAGCAGAATTAACATGTGCCATTGGTAGGCTAGAACATTTTAATTGCTCCCCACAGAGCTCAGTGATTAACAATTTTGGAAATGGTAGCTTTTGATTGAGCCTGAGTGCCATATTGAGCATAATAACCAAGCCATCCCTTACCTACTTTCAATGTCCATGTAGCATGAGCAAAGACAGAAGTTTTTGTTTGAAGACAGCGAAATTTTAAGGCTGTGTTTTCCACAGCACAATCCTAGCCTAGGCTGACTCCTTATTTTTAAAAAAACATGCATTTGGTAGGTTACAGATACTGATTTTCTTCCTTGAAGGTCATTTGTAGTAAAACATGGACTGGATTTGGAAGTAAATATTAATATAAGAAAATTGATACTGAGTCCATAGTCAGCATTCAGAATTTTCCACTGCATTAATTAGTATGGAAAGTGGAAAACCAATTCATTAATAAGGCTATAGTACACATTTATCCATTACAGTATTTGCATTAAATTATATATCTTCAACAATGGAAGTAATAGATCATACTCTTCTAGATGGAGATTGGGTTAAGAAACAGGTAGGGACATACCTGATGTTTTAGTTTCCTAGGCTGCTCAAAGCAGTTACTGTGAAATGGATTGGCTTACACAATGGGAATTTATTAACTTAACAGTTTGAAGACCTGAAAACGTCAAAATCACGGCATCAGCAAGGCAATCCTTGCCTCCTCTGCCACATAAGGCGCATGGCAGTATCAGTGGTCTGTCCTTTCTCTCTGGCTTTCACTACTTTCAAGTTCTTCCTTCCATGGTTTTCCCTCTCTTTGTCTGAATTCATTCCATTTATAAAAGACTCCAGTAATAGGATTAAGGCCCATCCTGAATGATATGAGTCACACTTAATGTTAAGTAACCTCATCAAAAGTTACTACTGGCAATCAGTTTATGCCCACTTGAATGGATTTAAGAACATATTTTTCTGGGGCACACATAGCTTCAACCCACCACACATGATATGATTTGCTGAGTCTTAAACACAAAAGTTTATATCTGATAAATAGATTGACATACACTGAATTATGTGGTTAAATTTAAAACAAAGGTAGCACCTCCGAGAAAATGTAACTTTTTCTTCATGTTTGGTTATCTGAACTCAGTCTTAAAAAAGAGCTAGCTGTTCTAAGAAAGGAAGAAAACTGCTGTAACAAGACACTAGCAAATGTCAATACAGCTTGTTAATTTTATCATTTATGGTATTTGCCCACCCAAATGAAGTAGTTAATTCTAAATACAATGAATCTTTCTGAAAGACACCCTGAGGTATTTTTTTTCCTTTCTATTCCTTACTGAGATGTGATGTTACAAATGCTCCTTTCAATAGTTTGATAGACTCAAGATCTGAGCCAGAGAGAGCATCTACTAGTAAACATGGCAATATTGAAGTTTTTCCCAATGTGTGGCTCTTTTCAGTCTAAACTGCAACCTAATTTCTGCCATGAACACCCATCTCCTGAAAGAACAGAAATCACAATGATTAGATTTTTGAAGAAAGGAAATGTAGAAATTACTCAACACCTTCCAGAAGTGGGAAATACCTTACTCTGTCCACTAAATCCAGACACTGTTTCATGGCTCTAACAGAGAGAGGCTGATACACCAAGCCAGAAATGGAATTAACAACACACATGAGTCTCTACATTTAGAAACCATTTTAACACCAGAGAAGTTATTGACTGAACTGAAACCACCAAGTGTTTCACCTCAGAAAGATTAATAACTGATGACAAAAGACATGTTGCAGAAATTAGACTGGGTATGATAAGGATGGAAAACTAAATAGAAAAATATGCATTCCTAATCCTTTTAATACTACCAGCTGTCAGCATACAATATCTTAGTGGGAAGGTGGGGATAGGAGGAAAACTTGAGGCAAAAATTTTGGCTTTTTGCTCTTTTATAGGCTGAAAGAATTTCCATGATCACGAGGTTGATTTTCTCGTCAATTATAGTTTAAAGGACTTCTGATTATGTCAGAAATAAAAAAAAAATAAAATATATCTGCCTATGATCTAAAATTCCTGGACCACAGGTATGCTCCTGAATATTTAGCAACTTCTGGAAAATAGTGGGAGGCTTCTGTAAATACTCTCATCCATCTGGACATCAGGGCCTGGAAATACCAGGTGCATAGCTGGGTGCTGTGCTGTCTTTTCCAGAATGAGAATTCTGCACACCTCTTTGTACTCAGGGTCAGAGGAGGAGCTCTGAATATTTGCAAGAAATTTAAGTGTGCTCATGACAGACCTTAGGTAAGGAGGAAAAGTCCGTGACCAAGAAATATAGACCAAGAAATATATAAGCCACAATGAACTCAGGTCAGAGGTCAAGAAGAAAAGTGAATGGACATAGGGTTTGGATGATGTTGCAATTTCCTATTTGAAAAACCCAGGCAGAAATAGATCCAAACTGTAAGCTACAATGATATTCTAGTTGGTTCCCTGCTTTCATTCTATCCTGCCCTATCACCCACAGCCTCACATTGTGACCCAAAATACATCCTACACTCAGAAGCCAAAGTAATCTCCTAATAGTAATACTGTATCATATTCCTCCTGAGCTGAGGATCCTGCTGTGATATGCCATTAATTAATGAGAATACCCTAATTGATTTGAATTCTATGTCTTGGTCCTTACTCATTTCCTATGACTCTTCCTTTTGTTCACTTTGTTCCCACAGTGACTTTTCTTTTCCAGTCCTGGAACACAACAAACTGGTCCTTTCTCAGGCTTGTGTGCTTGATGTTCACTCTAGTGTCAGAGCCTCCCTCCAAATTTTTACATATGTTACTTCATCTTTCTCATTATTAAGTTCTAACCTCAATTATCACCTCTTCAGAGAGGGTGTTATGTTTGTTTCCCAGTCCTGCTATGTCACATAAACATTTTTACTTTCTTCATAGTATTTATTGCTATGTTTAATTCTTCTTTTTTTCACCTGATTTAATCTTCCCTACCCCATCTCTAATATGAAAATTCCATGGCAGTAGAAATCTCGATTGCCTTTTATGTTATACCCAGCACCATTACTCATAGAAAACTCTTCTCATATTGTAGATATGCACATTTTTTGAATCAATCCAAACATTCTTTGTTCAAGTTATGTTCAGGGAAAACTACTAAAATTGAGATCAGCATAAAATGAAGCTGGGAAATTAATGAAACCACAAACTAAGGAAATAGAACATTCATTAGGGAAAAGTAATTCTTTTTTTGTTTCAGCTCGGTTACATGTGAGGTTTTCTATTTCATGTGTTCCCTGATTGAGATTCAAACATTTAATTATACATATGATAAAACAAATTGACACTTTTCTTAAAAACCGCCTCTGTAGTGAGTGACAAGCCACTGAAAAATAGATATTCTGGCACCAAGCAGAATTCAAACTCACATGTTATAATTTACATTTGTAGTGTTTCCATGCTGCACTTTTCTAAAGAAGACTTGCCAGCCTAACCATAAATGTCACTTATTCATTAAAGCAAATGTGTTGGGAGCAGAGAACTTGAAATTTGGGTTCTAGTGGGGCCACACTTTTAGTCTCATTTAACTTCACCCAGAGCAAAACCTCTTTGTCATGGCCATAAGCACATCCCTTGAATCTTGGCCAGCTGTCTATAAAAAGAATCTCCCTTCTCACAGGATCATGCCAAAGAATGCAGATAAGTCACTAGTGATCCATCATACTGACATGGACATCCTGCTGATAAGTTCGTATCATGCTCTTAGACAAAAGTCAGAATTTGCATTAAGTTATTTTTAAAGACAAATTGACATTACTTTTCATATTAGATATAGAGGTCTTAAAACAGTGCACACTTTTATAAATAAAACTGTCTTTTAAAAGCCTTAAAGGAAACAACCATTTATAAGAAACTTTCAGAGAATTCTTTCTCAAAAGAAATAGAAATTTTGTGGAATGGAAAGGGGTTGCTTAAAATACTCCCTGACTGGGGCACTTTTGCTCAGAAGTTAGGTAAGACTGATCATTCCAACTAATATCATCAGTTCCTGTAGCTGCAAAGAACAGCTAGCCTTAAAATGTGATCTTTTAGTCTTTTTATGATTAAATTCTATTTACTCCATACATAAATATGTGAAAATATACTTTGATACAGACATAACTTATACTTGTGTGCTCTAAAATGTATGTAGACTTTTACTGAGTGCTATAGCACTCTTAGATGCCAACTGAGGTTCCACCTGCCCATGTCCTATGCTTTAGAGGGCTCCACTTTGGCCCTAATCTGGCTATACCCCTCCCCATGGGTGAGAGGTCTTAGGGTCTAAAGGGGTGTGCTCACCTAGAGTTAATGTTGCCTCTTCTAGACTCTGTTACAGGTCCCAGGGCCCCTGAATTTCCAGCCCAAATGCCACTGAGCTCGCTTCCAAGGCCCATATGGGTCTTTTCCCCAAGTCTGCCCTCCTAAAGGCAGAGCAAACTGCTGGTGAGTACCGCTCTAGACCTGTGGCTGTCAAAGAGCAGCCATTTTCAGGGAATGTTTATAAATCCTGCAAAGGCTTACTGGTTTGTCCTAATGTGTGAGCATGAGGCCTCCTAGAGTGTGGCAGAATTGAAAGTGGAAAGAAAAGTCCCTTCAAAATGGGCTTGAGTCTTGTGGTTAGGCAAGTTCTCTCTGTTCCATCATGTTCTAATAAAGAACTAGCCTTGTTGGACTCAATGAAGATTTATTTGTCAAGGTGGAAAGTTAGAACATATTTTATTCAACAGTTTATGAGCATGCCTGATAACTTTTAAGTATTTTGACATATGTGAACCTCCATTTGGACTCTTGCCTTGGAACTGCAAATTTAGGGTCAAGCCTGTAGCAATATCTTCTATACTAGGAATTGTATTAGACACTGAGTTTTAAAAGTGTTTGGAAATATCAGAGTATGAGGCTGTGTAACTCCCTACCACTCTGGAAATCTGCTCTCTGGTATATCCAGGCAAATGTAACTAGGGCAGCCTCAGAGACGGGCTCACCCCACCTGAGTGTGCTGGTGCACATGAAACATGCATGTGGCTGCCTGAGAGGTGTGATTATGCTAGACAGTGATCCGGGGGACCCAAAGAACCCTGATGAGTTGTGGTAAATTGCCTTATTTAAAAAAAAACAAAAAAACATTTGTTGCTCCTTCTCAGAAGATTAAACTTCCCCACCCTACTGAAATCAGACTTAGTTAGCCATGTGCTTCTTCACATCAGTTAGGTATGAATTGAAGTCATATAAAGGCACTTTCTACCAAAAGCTCTAAAATCCATTGTGTGGCTCCACCATCTCATTTTTCTTTGTACTATGAGATTGGCCAAGCCCTTGATAGCAGCCACGTCTTCAGACTGTATCTTGTAATAAAGATTAGCAGTAAGTAGAACTGCTACTGACCCATGGTGAATACATAGACTGAGCAAGAAATAAGCTGCTATGTTTTGGGGATTATTTATTACTGCACCAAAGCTGATCAATAGAGGTGAGTTGGAAGAAGGCAAGGTGTGTGGACTTTTCAACCAGAGGTGACTAGGAAAATGAATGTCAGCAACCAATGCACAATGATGATTATCTGGATGAACATGATACACAACAGCGGAGACAAAAAACAAGATGGAGGATGGCATGATGGTATGTGGAGCAGACACCCTTGACTTGATGCCAGGACTATAACTAAGCAGCAGAGCTGAGAAAACACAAAGGGAAGAGGAGTGGAAGCTCTAGTTAACTGAGCCAAAATCCTGAATTGAACTCATTTTTAAACCAGAAGTGAATTTTACCTTAATTTGATAAGAAATGTTGCTGCCAATAGCTGAAATAAAGGCTCAAGAGTTATCTAAATTTGAAAAGAAACACAACTGCAGTTTTGTAAATCCAAGTTTGAGACTGAAAATTTGAACCCATCACAATGATAGTCTATAGCTAAAGTCTCTGAGCACTTTGTAATTACACTTTCTGAGAGCGGTCGTAGCATCACCTCAGTTTTACAGAAGAGGAAACAGAAGCTCAGTGTGAGAGGCACCTTGCCCAAAGCCTCAAAGTCCGTGCCCAATACATCAGAGTAGGCTCGATTTCTGTTTCCTGACCAACTGAGCCCTGAGGATAGCCTATTTGAGGCCTAACACCTGGCATCAAAATCCTCAGCACCTAGTTACCTAAATTGTTACCATGGGAATGCAAGCTAGAAGTAGAGAGAGATCAGAATAATTACTCCTTACATTTGAAAACTGCTTTACACTGTAAAGATACTTTTACATGCCATTTCTCATTTAGTCATTGCATGCATTTATAAGGTAGGCAAGATAGAGATTATTACTCATATTTTATAAGTTAAGAAAGAGGTTAAGTAACCTACTAAGAATCATGCTACTTACTGGTGGGAGTAGGATAGGAGTCCAAAACCAGTTCCTAACAATCATGTAACCCCCTAAACTTCAAGTGACCTCAGGAAGGGGCTGGGTTTTTCCTATTTTGAGATCACAAAGATACTACAAAATTCAAGGAAATAAGAGGGATTGTATAATTTCTTTTTAAAATTGCAGTTAAAACCCAACTAACAAAATGTGTGAGCAGCTCTGTGATTATTTTACTCCCCGACAACTGTTTCAGGGAATACTGAGGATTTGGCAATAGTAGGCCTATACGGAACAGTACCATTTTTTAGATGACTCCTTAATCTACACTGCTTGCCTCATCTCTCTCCAGACCTTCAGCTCTTAAGGAGCCCTTAAAATCAACTCAGCCATTCTTTTCCCCACAACCTGCTTCTGCTTCTGACTCCTTAGGTTCTTTAATATTAGCAGAATATTCTCTCAGTCACACACTCTAAATACCTCAAGGTTAACTTTAAATCTTCATTCTCATTGCTTCATGACATTTAGGTACTCATTTTTGGATATCTCTTCCATTTTTTTTTAATCCACCCCTTTCTCTCTAATCCTACTGATGTAAGGCTTTTCAAGCCTTGAATAGTTCTCTTCTGGATAATTAAAATAATCTGTCAACACGCTTCCTGATTACTGTACATCCTCATTCTAGAAAAATATAATTACTACTATAGGAATAATTTTGTTTCTAAACACAATTCTAAATCTAGCATTCCCTTTTTCAAATCTAATTGGAGTCCCATTGTCTATGCATTTAAATTTTTGCCTTCAAATTTGGACTCAAGGATAGGAAAATATTTTTTTACTGTAACTTTTAAGATTCTCTCTCTTTTATTAATAAGATTTCCCCCATTTCCCCCTTTCTATTCCTTTGTTCTTGCTATTCTTTTATATTTGGAAATCCTTTTTCCAATTCCACCTTAAATGACTCTGCCTTCATTTAAGGATCACACTCCCAATCCTCTTGGGAAGATTAAATATTATCTTGTTACAATTGTGAAGGACTGTATCTTCATACAATCATGATTGATAAAATGATAATTGATATTATCTTATTAGAATCATGATTGATGTATAACAAGCAATTTAATTTTAAATTGCACATGTGAAAATTAACTATAAATACAAACAGGGAACATTCTAACTTTGCTCCACTCCCTGGGCCTGAAGTCCACATAATGTTGTCAGGTCCTAGAGAATAGAATTTGATTGTATTCACCATTTAATCCCATGTAATACCTACATCTTCATTGTATATGAAAGATTCTTAAAAATTGTTTGTTGAGATGAATTAAAATACTTAACCTAAAATTGTGTTATAATTTCTAATTATCTTGAAGATACTTGAAAATATTATCATGTTTCTCACTGCCAATAAGAATATGAAACTAGAGATTTGAACTATTGAGGTATAAAACTGAACTATTTTCTTATTTTAAGATATATTTACATATATACACACACACATTCTGCATTAATAATGAAAAAACAATATTGAGTTTTGGATATAATCATTTAAGAAAAACAATTAAGAATTATTGAAATCTTGCTCTTGTTGGATTCCTATGCTACTTATGAAAATGTGAAGCTGTGTTTTATTATCCTCAAATCATTTGTAGAAGTCTACAGAAGTTTTAAGCCTGGCACCCTGCCCAGGATAAAACTAAGATCAAAGGCTAATTTTTTAATTAAATTAGAACCCAGATCTTTATCCCACATGCTTACAAATTTATGGAAGTATTAGCCATGAAATAATCTGTCATATGGACTTTGCATTTCAACACTGGAAGACTTAAATTGAGTCAAAAGGAAATTTAATGAAGGTATCAAAATAGACCTTTCAGAGACATTCAGAGTACATGTAGACTTTGGATATGTTTATAGGGCAAATTGTAATTGTCCAAAAAAACTCTGTTAAAGAAACAGTACACAACTTAGGCTACACCTTAGTTCATTAGTTCTTCCCGGATGCACCAAAGTGTGCCACAATCTTTTTATGTTGACAAAATTTGATCACTGTTTAAAATTTACTTATAATACCACTGATAATACAGAGTATGGTGGTAATGGGTCAATTAGGTCATGAGATATACTAAGAAGGATATAACTCATTGAGAATAAAACGTAAGAAGGTTATGTGACATCAAGTCCCCATAGGCAGAAAGATCAAATTTCAATGATTAGCTCTTGAGGATATAAAAGAGCCAGGCAAGTCGGTAACTATTTTATCCATGCAAGGACATGGAGCTAAAGCCCAACCTGCAGAATTGTGCCCTAGACAGAGAAACTGCAAGGCACTCTCCAGCTACTGTAGTGATTACATTGCATGATAATCATTGCTGACTTTTTTAGTATTTTTTTTTTTATTGTGGGTAAAAATCAAAATTTTCACAATACATACCAATATTTATAAAATGATATATAAATCCATATGCATATATGTGTATTTGCTTACATAAATGTTATTTATATATATATATATTTTTTTTCAGTTTAAATTTATTTATTTATTTTTTAATTTATTTATTTTTTATTGTGGGTAAAAATCAAATTTTTCACAATACATACCAATATTTGTAAAATGATATATAAATATATATGCATATATGTGCATTTGCTTACAAAAATGTTATATATATATATATATATAATTTTTTTTTTTTTTTAAAGGTGCTTAGATTACCTAAATATTACACGGAACCCACTGGGATTCCCATGTTGCCTATCTCCCACACCTCCCACCACATCCCACACAAACATCTCCCACAAGTGTGGCCCACCACCCTCAATGAACTTACACATCCTGGGGCCTTGCCACCAACCATAGACCACAGTTCACATCGTAGACCACACTCTCTCCCACACAGTTCTGAATGGTGTGTGCTGATTTAAAAGGGCCTACATCTGTTGCGTCAACAGCACTTAAGACAACCTCCAAATCCCGAAGAAGTCCCTGTATTTCAACTGCACTTCCCCTCCCTGCCCTGAAAGAGTCCAGTGGCTACCGGCTCCACCTCACTGTTATAATTTCTTCCATTGCTAGAATCACAATATGTGTACAACAGAATACCATTAAGTCCACTCTAGTCCATAGTTCTTCCCCCAATCCTGAGAGGACTGGGATGGTGATGTCCACTCCACCTCCAAGGGAGAGAGGGCTTATATCCCATGGATATGGTGGGTGGGATGATCCTGCCTCCATTCCCTGGGATGGCCATTGCCCATCATTGTCTCCTCTCCAGGTGACTTGGGTGAATCCATTGAGCTGTAGGGTAGGAGTTGCAGCTCCACCGAGATTCCACGCATACCTGGCACATAGGTAGGCCAGAGGCTCCAGTCTCTGGAAGTATACCTAAAAACTCCAGCATCACATATAGGTTTGAATAGAAGGGACTGGTGAACCATGTGCAGGGAGGACTTATTTGAGTCCTGGCACAGATTCCAAAGTAGAGCCCACTGGTAAGGCATCAGTCTCTGGGGCTATCCCCCCTTATGTAGGACCTGGGTGTCTCCAGAGCCCTCAGGAGCCCCTCTGTGTGGGGTGATATCCACTTTGGTGTTCTATGAGGTCCTACTGATGTGTGCATAAGCATTACCTTTGGGATGACCTCCTGACTCTCTTTGAAGTTTCTTAGCCATATGAACTCATTTGTCTTTACCTTTTCTCCCTTTTATTCAAGGTCTTTTTCCAGTCATGTTGCTAGTTGGCACTTGGTATTAATCCCTCGTTGCCATTTTAGTATTCTTTAAACCTTTTAATTCCTTCAAGAAGTCCATTGAAAATTCTAGAATTAAAAAATGTTCTATGAATTTAAAACAACTGAGAAGCACTGCCCCAAGCATTGATACAAGCGTCAATGAAAAATTCCATGATCAGATTTTAAATTAGTGTTGAAAGAGTCTGTTGACCTTATTCAGTTGTTTTTCTAGATTTTTTCTTTGATTATAGACTGCCAAATATGCCTAAAGACTTAGTATAGATATGAAATCTTTTGATGTGCATCTCTATTTGCTGAACTCAACACTCAAAATAATTTTTTCATTAGAAAAAGTGATTTTTTTCCCTAGAAGTTTGTAATTTGCAAATGATTGTTTTGTGATAGTTAAAAGAGATGTTTTATTTGGGTTCAAGATAATTAGAAATCACAAAACATTGTTAACTATTTAGTTCTTTTTAAAATAATAAAGTGTTTCTTAGAGTAAACAATTTATAAATAGTTTTTTGGTGGTTAATAAGAGGTTGCCAATAGAGAGTGGAACTCTTTAGAGATGCTGAGAAGAAGTTAAAGGGAATGAAGAGGGGCATATAAATTCACCTATTTGGATATAGTAGAAATAAAGACCAATATGTTGTTCATTGAGATACATGATATCACTAGAAAAGTTAAAGCTGTTTTCAGGCTGTAGCCGTTGGCCAATTTGTTGTAATTATGAATTCCAAAAATATAATTGGTGAGGTCTGGAACTTGGTTGACACCCAGATGCTTGATGAGGGTGGAACCAAAAAAGTGGCCGTTGGGCAAGCCTGTGGAAAGGGTGGGTTCCCACGTGGTCCCAAGGAGAAGAAACCATCTTCTTAAGAATGACTCTAAGACTTTGAAATCAAATGGAAAATGCCCTGAAGGTTTACTGAACTGTAGAGGATCCACGATTCATGTTTAACATCCCAATTTCTCCTTATGATATTGAAAATGTTTATCCTTTGTCTTTCCATTTGTGTATTTGAAGCAGTTAAATGGTTTTGTAAGTTTCAGAGGTCTATATCAGACGGGACTTTGCCTCAAGATGAACTGTATTTCTTTAAAATGATTATGATATGTTTTTATTAGTTAAATTGTTACTGTTCTATGGCTTTTTAAATATTGTAATGTATTTTTGGAATTCAGAGGGTGGAGTGTAGCCGTTGGCTACTTTGATGTAATTATAAATTCCAAAAATATAATTGGATCATGCTTGTAAACTGATCTGTTAATCTGGGCATGATTAGGTTATGATTAGGGTGTTGACTGGGCCACATCAGTAGGGCATTGAGCCCCACTCCTTGGTAGGTGGGGAATCAAATATAAGAAGCATGGCAGGAACAGAGTTGAAACAGTTTTTAAGAAGCAGTTTTTTTTTTTTTTTTAAAGATTTTATTTATTTATTCATCCATCCCCCCCCTGCTACCCGTGCTCGCCGGGTCAGCCAACGAAGCAGTTTTGATGTTGGAGAGAAGGCCCCAGAAGAAGAGAAGTGAGCCGTTCGCCTGATGGTCTACAGCTGACCTTGTAGAGGAGCCAGAAGAGCTAAGCCTGGAGAGAAACGCAGCCCCGGGAAGAGAGGAACACAAGAAGCCTGAACCCTGGCAAATACCAGCAGCTGTCTTGCTCCAACACGTGATAATGAACTTTGGTAAGAAGAAACTTCACGCTTTACGGCCTGGTATCTGTGGACTTCTACCCCAAATAAATACCCTTTATAAAGACCAACTAATTTTTGGCATTTCACATTAGCACCCCTTTGGCTAACTAATACACAGGCTATGCCCATTAAACAGAAATCATTAATTTAATAAACTATTTGTATTAAATACAAAGATAGATAACCAAATCAATGGATATTCTTGGAAGTAAATACTGGTTGTTTGGCTGTTGTTTAGGCAAATGACAAAATTCAAGGAGGATGATTTATTTTTAAATGATTCATTTAAGTACAGGATAGATCATAGTATCAAAAATATTATTTTAGCAAAAAATTGAATTACAAGGATACACATCCTTCAGGGTCCATCTTATCAGTAAAGACTTTATGGCTGTGCAAAACCAAGATATAGTTGTGAACAATTTGTTAGTAAAAATGAAAATCAAGAAAAGGTATATGATGTATGTTTTAATTTCCTATCTGCTAAAACAAATACCAAAAAATGAGTTGGTTTAAACAACTGGCATTTATTGACTCATGGTTTTGAGGCTAAGAGAATTCCAAAATTGAAGTGTCAGCATGGCAGTGTTTTCTCCTGGAAGACTATGGCATTTCTGTTTATTCCACCCCACTTATAAAAAACTCCAGTAATCCAGATTAAAGACTAAGCTTTTTCAGTGGGGCCGCACCTTAACTGAAGTAACATCTTGAAGAGGTCTTATTTACAGTGAGTCTACACCCACCAGAATGTGGACCAAAACCAAGATCATATCCAAACCAGTCAATACACCACAAGATATTTTAAGAAGAAAAAAGCAATAGGGGAATTTCAAGCTGATTTCAGTACTGACAATTCTCTCCTTCACTAACATGTTTATATCCTTATTATATCAAAGAAAAAGGAGTGTGATGTTTTAGGGTGTGAACTAGGAGTTGCACACCACACACAGTTTTTTATTAGTTGCATAGCCTTGACGAATGTCACTATGTATGGTGGGAAAAACAAAAGCTGAGAAATGCTGGTACAGCAGTTTTTATTTGTAAGATAAGCTATCTATTTTTCAATGAGACTATAAATTCTTCCAGAGAAGACTCTATGCCTTCAATTTCTTGTTTAAATAGTGTCCAGCACATAAGAGTCCCCTAAGAAACAACAGAACTAGTTTAACTAGTATAGTGACTTGTTAATCACTACTAGAAAAACTGAATTACAAATAATTTGTTTTTCAAGCCTGAGGGGGAAAATCATGGATATATAAATACTGGAAAATAACAGGAGGTGCTAAAATCTAAGAAAAGTTTCTGGGCTTTAATGAAAAAATTAGAAATGTAAATTGGTTGTGTAAATGTAAAATGCAATTGATAAGTATAAATTGCCTGAAAAAAAAGTTCACAGAGAACATTTATACTAAAAATCTAGACTTTGAGTTAAGAGTAATGGTAATTATTCACAATGACATAGACTTATCAAATGTCATTTGAAAAATACCTTTCCATATAAAAAGGCAGACATCTACTGCTCAGGACAACATGAGGAAGCAAGGTGTGGCTGTTAAAGGCACAAGTTTTTGTGCTCAATAGACAGGGTGTGAAACCCAGTGCCATTTCATATCTATGTAAATTAGGGTAAGCTAGGATAAGGCACTCTACCTAACTGACTCATTTCTCCTATCAGTAAAGTGATAATGAGTGCTTAGCTCATTGAGATGTTAGGAGGTACACACTTATTAATAAATAATAAAGCACTTAGAAGAGTGCTGGACACACATTGAGTTCTATATAATATTCTTTATATTTAAGAGTATTATCTTATATCATTCTTAACTTAGAATTGAACAAGTGACTGAAAGAAGTACTTAGAAAGATACATGCGTATAATAAATATCAATATATATTAATCATAACATTTTGATTGGATGAAATGACTTTGCTCAACACAAATCATGATTTTAAAATCTTATAAGGTAAAAAGTCAATGCTGACAGGACAGATATTAAACACTGAGATTTATTTTATTTGATGCATAGGATGTATGCCAAAAACTTTGTAAGAAAATAAAATATTCACATAGTGAATATTATTTGGATAGAAATGTTGACTTCTTTTTGTTTTAGCGATATAGTCTCCTTGAAAATGTTTCTCACTATAACATATTATTTTAAAATGATTATTTTTATCTTAACTTTCATGATTTTCACCAAAATATCAAAATATGGCCTAAACACATAAATTGTTCTTTTCTTCCAAAACGTCTCTGAGAGAAATTGGTAAATATTAACATGACAGTGTGTGGGATTTTTGTACATTTATTCCAAAATAGTCATTCAACACATGATATTTCAGAACAAATATAAAAATATTAGCAATGCCAAGAGATCTAATTTGTTCTCACTTCAGCTATACTGGGTCTTTAGTTTTTAGTGTTTTAAGACCTGTTGAGGGAAGCGGCTGTGGCTCAATCAGTAGGGCTCCCGTTTACCATATGGGAGGCCTGGGTTCGGTTCCCGGGGCCTCCTGGTGAAGGCAAGCCCGCCCGCACGGCGTGGTTGGCTGACCCAGCGAGCACAAGCAGCAAGGGGGGGATAAATGAATAAATAAATAAAATCTTTAAAAAAAAAAAAAAAAAAAAAAGACCTGTTGATGTTATAGATGCTAGGCATAAACCCCTCACAGACAATTTACTCTTTAGATTGGAAAGCCCCCAGTCTGTTTTATTAATCTGCCACTAGTCTGTTAACTCTCTGGGTTTGGAACTGTGCTTTGCTCACTTCTTTGAATCTATCAATTGGAATAGTGCAAGGCACATAGTACAAACTCAATAAAACGGAAGTTCCCATATGCTGGCTTTCCTGAAGTGTGTCCTCAAAACCCACTCCAGATCCTTTTGTGGTTCACAAGCACAATGAATGGGTATTCACACATTTGTGTGAGATGTGCCTCCCTCAAACCTTGTTAGGACATTTGGCACATTACCCAACTGAAGTGAGAAAAAAAAAGAAAAAAAAAACCCTCTCCATTCAGTCTTTCACATCTCAATTAATGATAGGTTTATATTTCTCTAGTCTCTTGGGTTACAAATTATAGAGTTATCCTTAACTCCTATCTTTCCCTCATACCCCATATCCTATCCATTATAAAATGCTGAAAGATCTACATTCTACATATCTGGAATCCATCTCCTTTTTACATTCACTGGTGCCATTATGGTCTGAGCCCCCTTACTCTCACTTGGATTATTCCAATAGTCTTCCAGCTTCCCATTCCCTACTTTCTATTCCCAACAGGGCAGACAGTCATTCTCTTAAAATGGAAATCAGATCATGTCCTCCTTTTGTCAAAACCCTTTAACAGTTGCTATTTCATTTCAGAGTTAAAGCCGATGACACTCAAAGGCTTCCTTGATCTTGTCCCCACAACCTCTCTCACCTTCCCACCTACTACTCTGCCATGGCTTCCTCCTCTCTAGCCATCCAGCGTCTTTGCTGTCTGAGAACACTGTAGCAGCCTATGGGCTTTTGCAACATGCCCGAATATCTGCCTGTCTAAATCCTTCACTTCTTTCAAGATTTTGCTCAAATGTCACCTTTTTAACCTTAACCTTAATCTTCTATTGAAAATTTCAACCTCTACTTCCTTGCTTGCCCTCCTGGTTCCCCTTTTCCTGCTCTACTTTTTTTTTTTTTCTTACAAAATTATCACCCTCTAGCATATTATACGTTTCACTTACTAATACATTGTTTGTTGTTAGTCTTACCCTGTTAAAATATAAACTCTGCTAAAGCAGGAATTTTGTCTTTTTTCCCCCACACTGATTTATTTCAAGTGCCAAGTGCAGTACCTGGCACATATTTGTTTTAATAAATGAATGCATTGTATTCTTTTGATTGTGTAGTATGTTTTTTCTCTATTATTTGAAGTTTTAGTATATTTTTATTAATATGTAATTATCATCTTATTTTGTATATACCTATGTATTATTTCTATTTCAGTGCAAGCTGTCATTGACCTTTTGGGACTTGAATATTTGTGCAATCACAATGACTACACCTTTGTTTCATCTCACTGGCTAGCACAGTCAGAGGGATATAATTTTTGAGGCAAAGCTCAGATAATAGAAGCAATCTTTGAAAACACTCCCAAAATAGTTCTGACAGCACTGTGTTTGTTGATGTAATGACTGTCTGATAAAATGAGACTTTGGTTCTTAGCACTTCATTTAAAGAAACTGCTTTTAAGGTTAACTGATCTTGGAAGAATTACTGAAACAGTTAAATTCACATTTGTGAATGATAAAGTGTTTTCAAATACACACTAAAACAACAATAAACTATTTTACCATTAAGCTTAATTGAATTAATCTGACTATAGACAAGGTAAATTTTCATGTTTGACCTATACAATTGAACAAATATATAATGAATTTTAAAATGTTTTTATATAAAGTGCACATCCATGTTGGATGGAGATAACATTTGTTTTGCACAATTAAAATGTAATAAGGATGTTAAATACTCATGTTTACTAATTGTAAAAAGAATGTATTGAGTAGGTATTAACCCATTTTCAAATGAGGAAATTAAGAATTTCTGTCAACTTCCTAATTAACGAATGAGCTAATGGAAACTACTGCCCTTGTTCACCTTCCCTCTTTCAACTTTGCTAATTTTCTTCAATAATTTTCTTCTAAAGCCCACAACTTCCTCTTATTAAATAATCTTTATTTTCATTATCAATATTTTCTGATTTTTCAAATGTAATTCACTTAACCTGATAACTTAATTCTTCACATTACTTACATATATTTTTCTATATTTCTCTTTACCCAGTCCATTCCTTGTCATGCTCTATAGAATTATTGAATTTAAATTATTAATGAACGAATATCTGAAAACAGTTTCTTTCTTTTTCAGATTTATTGAAGCATAGCTGAAACATATTAAAATGCATAAATATAAAAGGTATTATTTGATAACTTTTGACATATGTATATGCCTATGAAACCATCATGACAATAAACCTAATGAACATATTCACCAGCCTCAAAAGTTTTCTTATGCTTTTTCATAATATCATTCTTCTCCTCTTTCTTGCTCTACTTCCCCAAAGGCAACCAATGGTCTAATATTATAGATTACTTTCCATTTTCTAGAATAACATATAAACTGTATCATACAGCATGTACTCTTTTTTTGGGGGTGGGGGTGGCGGCGGTGTCTGGCTCTTTCTTTTCAGAATAAAAAACTTGAGATTCATCCATGTTGTCATTGAATCCATAGTTCATTCCATTTTATTGCCAAGTATTATTTCATTGTATGGCTATACCACAATTGTTTTCCATTCTACTGTTGTGGAATGAAGCTGATATGAATATTCATAAGTCTTTATGTGGACATATGGCTTTCATTTTTCTTGGGTAAATACTTAGGAGTAGAATGGTTGGGTCAGAGAGTTGGGGTATGCTTAATGTTTTAAGAAACTACAAAACTGTTTATCAAAATGTTTGGGCCTATCAAATTCCTACCAGCAGTGCATGGAGTTCCAGTTGCTCCATTATTTATGGTCAGACTTTTAAATTTTAATGATGCTAGTGGGAAAAGTAGTGGCATCTCCCTGCAGTTTAAATTAGCATTTCCCTAATGACAATAGCACTAAACATCTTTTCACGTGTTATTTGCCATCTATATATATTTTTGATGAAATTTCTGCACAACAGTTTTGCTCATTTTTTATCATGTTGTCTTTTTATTTTTGAAGTGTAAGAGTCCTCTATATATTCTAGGTCCAAATCTTCTGTTGGACATATGTTTTGTAAATATTTTCTCAGTCTGTGACTTGTCTTTTCATATCCTTAACAAGGTCTTTTGAAAAGCAAAATTTTTTCATTTTGATGAATTCCAATTTCCTGATTAAAAAAAAAAATTTAGTGTTTTGATGTTGTATTTAAGAATATCTCCAAATCCAAGATCACTAAGATTTTCTCCTAGGTTTACTTATAGAAGTTTGATAGGTTTAGCCCTTACATTTTGGTCTATGATCCATTTCAATTTAATATTTTGTGATGGTATGAGGTAAGGGTCAAAGTTCATTTTTTTTGCTCTCCAATTATGCCAACATCATTTGCTGAAAAGATAATCTTTTCCCATGCCTTGGCACTTTCGTCAAAAATCAACGGACTATATATATATGTGTTTCTATTTCTGGACTCTATTCTATTCTATTGACCTATTTGTCTATCTTTATGCCAATACTACGCTGTTTTGATTACTGTAGAAATTTAAAAGATCTTGAAGACTGATAATGCCTCTCCTCCAACTTTGATTTTTTGAGGCTTGTTTTTTGGCTTAGAATGGTGATAGTTGAGTAGGCTTTAATCTATGGCCATTTTTGGCTGATTTCTGAGACAATCCCCTTCTGAAAACTATACCCTATACCCTGTGAATTATGTTTTTCACTATGGATTGTGGGAACCCATGATTCCCACCCCCATATAATCTCCACAGATTATTTCCTCTCCTCTTTTAGAGTAGTAGTTCTTTCCCATGCCTTAAGTAGTTTCTTCACCTGCATGTGTTGGTCAGTACACAACCAAAGACTCAAGGGGGACTATCTACAGATTTCTGGAGTTCTATTTAGGCAGCTCTCTCTTCTATGGTACTCTGCATTGCAATTCCAGCTACCTCAGTCTCCCAGCCTCCTATTCTTTCTGTCTCCTCAATTCAGGATGACTGCTGGGTTACAACTGGTTTCTTCAATCCTGTACTGTGGCCTGGATACTCTTCCTAATCACTAAGCTGGAACAATTACAGGGCTTACCTCATTGGTTTTCTCTCTTAGAGATCACAGCTTTGAATTGTTTACTGTCCAATATCTGGCAACAATTATTTCATTCATTTTTCCCAGTTTTTTTATTTTTATTTTTACTAGCATTGCAGCCTGATTTTTTTTCCCTTTAGGTAGTAATTCCAGTTATTCCATCATAGCTGGAAACAGAAGATCTCTATAGAGTTTCTTAATGTCCTCAAATCCAAACACCTCTAGCTATATCAATCTTTCATGAGCTGGAAGGAACTTGGTCTTACTTGATCATTTTGTGACATCTTAAATTCTACATCTTCTTTCTGTTTTTAACAATTTCTTTATCTGTCAATTTTCTTCTCTTTCAGTCTTGCATTTTATTTATTTATTTAAACAATTTATTGAAGTATATCATTCATACATGAACATACATAAACTATAAGTGCTCAGTAAACATCATGAACTTACAAAACAAACATGCATAACAACATGTGTTCCCACACATAACTCCCCCACAAACACCCTGCATTGTTGTAAAACATTTGTTAACAAATCATGAAAGAGCATCGTCAAAGTGTTACTACTAACTATAGTCCATATCTTCCTCCCCTATACATTTTTTTAAGAATTTGTTTACTTTTATCCACTTTTACCCGCCCCCCCCCACCCTGTTTTTGCTGTTTCTGTGTCCGTTTCCTGCCCTCTCTTCCATCCTTCTCCTCCTGTCCTCACTGGGATTCGATCTTCGGAACCTCCAATATGGGAGAAAGGTGTCCTACTGCCAATACCACATAGGTCCTGTTTTTTTGGTGCATCTTGTCTTGGCTCTCCCTTGTGTCACTTTCCTGTTAAGTCATCATCTTGCTGTGTGGCTCGCAGGGCCTGGAGGCGCACCCACTTATGGGGCTTGGTGGCCCACGCACCTTCTATATTTTTCTTTTTTTAAAATTTTTACCGGGAGGTCCCAGGGATCGAACACAGGTCCCTCCATATGGAGATGGATGCCCAACCATTTGAGCCACATCTGCCCCACTGCTATATCTCTTAAGGTTGACCAAAGATACCTAGAGTTACAGTTATTTCCCATACAGGATGGTCATATAATAAATCAGGCTTAGTTTATCACCAGTATTCTAAAAACCAGACCTAGGGAGAAAAACTAGGTCTGGGGACACATGCATGGTTTCTAATATAGCGAATGTTTAGCCTACCCTGATTATCACAAAATCAGGACAGTAAGAATATTCACATAGTCTTATGCATTTATGATGTGTGATCTCTTGACCTCTCTCTGATACATCCAGATGGTTAGTCCCTTTTAATTTCTGTATCTTTTCTAATTCTGCCTAGACATCATTTCAGCCAATATCTATCCAGGGCAAAGTGCTTTATGTTTTTCTGATTTATAGACTATGGTTTGCTAAATTTGCTAGAAAATTCTTGAAACTGTAGAGTTGATGTCCTTGAAAGCAAGTTATCTGAGTTACATTTATCAAGTGCTGGTCTTAATAGGTAGCCTGTAGTCCTTGAAGTTGAGATGTTAGAACTTCTGTAGAACCCTTCTGTAGAGCAGGGCCAGTAAACTATGGCCCACGAGCCAAACCTAGCACTGTAGCCTGTTTTTTTTAAACAGCCATCAAGCTAAGAATGTTTTTTTTTTTTTTTTTTTTTTTTTTAACATGTTTAGAGGGTAAAAATAACATAAAAAAGAAGTGCAACAGGGACCATACATTGCCTGCAAAACCTAAAATATTAACTCTCTGCCCCCTTACAGAAAAACTTTTCCCTACTCTACTATAGAGGAAAAAGTCTGAAGGCGTTAGGAGATAAGAATTTTGGAGTGGAATTATTTCCTACAACATTTTCACCTATCTCAAACCATATCCTTTACAAAAGGACCCAGAGAACATGTCCATCCCCAAGTTCTTAAAAAAGGCACCGGGAAAGGGAGCACCAGCAACTTTAAATGGCTTTTTGGGGTCTGGATATGATGATGGAAGACAGATCATAAAAAGGAGGGGTCAAATATTGGCCATTAACAAGCAGAGATAAGGAAGTGAAGGGACACAGTGAAAATTTGGATATTCTGAACTGTAGGGACCTGTTGTGGTATCTAATTGATCACAGGGTTTACAGGATAAAATAAGTGGGCCACATACTCTGATGTTGATTAACCCAGATAGACTGTGTTAGGTGGGCTCAAATATTACTTTGTGTGTTGGTTTAACAATGCAAGAGTCCAAATTTCTTCACATGCTTACATATTCTTTTTATCATAAGATTATAAAAATTTGCCAATTTGATAGATATGAGATAGTATTTCTTTATTATTTTACTTTTTACATTCATCTAATTAGAAACAGGAATTGACTCTGTTTATTGACCATTGCATGTGACCTTTCAGTCATTTGCTTGTTCATATTTTGCAGCCATAAAATGAGCCGTTTGTCTTTTTCTTCCCAATATTTGGGAGTTTAAATATTTATTTTGAGTAATGCTATTTTCTTTATTTGACAGGGTCTGAATATTTCTCCCATTCTGTTTGTTATACCTCTTATTTTTGTTCTTTTTTATCTTATTGTGATCAAGTCTACTACTTTTCTCATTTGTGTTTTTTGTTTGTGTATAGAAGAAATTTTTCTATACATTCATGGCACTTTAAAGATATTCTATATTTTCTTCAAATATATTTACTGTTTTTTCCCCTTATTTAGTACTTAAATTCATTTGGAGCTTATTTTTGCTTCTGTTATGAAGGGTATAGTTTATTTTTATATAAATTATACATTTAAAAATAAACTTCCCAGTCATTTTTCTTCCAAAGATTTTCAATGGTCTACAAGGTCCGATACATGTTTAGATGTTTGGTTTTTTCTCTTGACTTGCCATTTGATCCATTTATCATTTCTCAATCTTTATGTGAATATGACATTGTCTTAATTTTTGTAGCTTTAAAAAATCTCTGCATGGACTTGTGAAAAATCCTCCCTCTTCTACTTGTTTTGCACACTTTTCATGGCTATTCTTGATACTTTGCTTTTATATATGTTTTTTAGAATCAATTTGTAAAATTCTATGAAAAATATTTAGTGTATTTTGATTGGAACTGCAAAGAATATATAGATTTAGTTTGTATAATCTGACATTTCTTTGCTATTATGTCTTCCATGAACATGATACACCTATCAATTTATTCAAATATTCTTTTGCTTCTTTAAAAAAATGCTTTATATGTATCTCCTTAAAGTTTTGCACATATTTCATTAGATTTATACCCAGGTACCATATAGGTTTTGCTGTGATTTGAATAGTATCTAAATTTTGAAATAGTTAATATGAGTATATAGGAATGCTATAATATTTTTTGGTTTGATTTTATTTCAAAATCTAGAGTAGTACTCCCTTATTAGTTATAAAAATTGCTCATTGATTCTGTTGGATTTTATATACAGATAATTGTTTTACTTTCACTTTTATTCATGAAGATTGTGACTATATCTTCATTTCTAATTGCTGTAACTTGTATTAACTTTTCTTGTCTCAATGCACTGTATAATAATTCCAGGAAAATATTAAATGGTAGAAATAATATCTGGCATCTTTCTCTTGTTCCAGGTCTTAATGGGAATGTTACTGGAGTTTCCTGTTAAATATGACATAGATTGTGTTTATGGTTAAAATAATCTCCTTTTATAGAAAGCAGATTAGAAGTTACAGGGGGAATGGGAGGAAAAGGGGAATGTTTGTAAAAGCAACAAAAAAGATAATCTCCTTTTATTTCTGGTTTGCTAGGAGTTATTGTTTTTCTCCATTAATAAGTTGACTTTCAAAACTATTGTCTAGCAAAATGATATGTTCTATTTCTCTATGGTAAATTGCATTCATACATTTACTGAGATTAAATATTCTTTCATTTTTGGGATAAGCTCTATATTATCAAGATTTGGTATTATTGTTTTTCTTTTCAATTAATGATACCATTTGCTAAATTTTAATTATGATTTTGAAGCTATATACATAAGCATGATTATTTTATTATTTTACTATAATTTTCAAGTTGTATTTCAAGTTCATCCTCAGTTTATTACATGAGTTAGTTGGCTTTCCCTATTTTTCTTCCTCTTGAAACACTTCTATAAGAAAAGATCAAATATTCCTTGGAATTTGGCAAAATTTTCCTTCTAAGCAATTTAAACTTTTTTGGGGGGTGGGGAGAGAGCACTGAGTATTGGGTTTAGTGATGTTTGATTAGTAATAATATAATATAACTGATTTATACTGGTTTTCTCTTTACTGTCAATTTTCTAACTCATATCTTCTACAAATTTTCCAGCTCACCCTTATTTTAATGTTTAGCATAAGTTTGCATGCAGTTTTCTTCTATGATTTTATATATTTGTGTTTACATGTCTTTCTATATTCCCAAGAGTGTTTATTGGTGACTTCTTCTTATTTTATAAAATCAGTTTTGCTACAGGTTCATCTATTTTATGGCTCTCCCAGGAGAAAGCAGGCCTTGTTTTCTCTCCGAGTCTGCAGTGTTTCCACAATCCTCTGTTACATGGTGATCTTTCTCTTTGTGTCTTTTCTTCTGATTTCTACTTCTGGCTTTTTCTTTCTTCTGGCTTCATATGACTTTTGTGTCCAATTTCCTTTGCTTATAAGGACTGCAATCAAATGGATTAAGGACCGCTCTTATTCAATTTAGCCTCATCTAAATAGGAACTTTAAAGATTCTATTCACAATTAAGTCTATACCTTGACTAATAACAACTTCAAAGGTACTATTTACAAATGAGTTTAGGACTTGAATATGTCTTTATGAGGGCTATGATTCAATTCCCAACAGTACTCACTGTAGGGACCCCATTCAGCAAAGGAACCTAATAAAATCAGACTGCAAGTGACTGTTCTGTGTCTTCCAGGAAATGAACTGCCCCATTGCTTCCTTACCGTTACTGTGAGAAACTGCAGGATTTTTCTCTTCCTCTCTTTAACTCACAATCATCTTTTTTTTTTTTTTTTTTAATTTTATTTCTGATTACCTCTATTACTTTTCCCCCCAACCTTCTATGGTTCTACCCCATTGTACTTTTTTAGATCTTGGAATTGAGTATTTAGCTTATTTATTTTTAGGTTTTATTTAGACGGTGGGGGTGGGATAAGATAACAAACTAAAGTCAGTTTCCTTATATCACCTTAGCTTCATTCTGCAAGTTTTAGTACATAGTATACTTTCTGTTGCCCAGGTTTAAATTTTTAATAATTTCCAGACATATGGTTTCTTGAGACTATCTTTTAATTGTTGTTTCCAAATGAAATTTATTGTAGTCATAAAATATGTTGTTTATAATAGTGATCATTGAGATTAGTTGAGATTGCTTTCATGACATACTAAGTGGTCAAATTTTGATAAATATTTTTATTAGTGCTGAAATTATCAGCTTGATTCATCAGTTTCTCATAAAGATTAAAATCTCCAAATATCATCGTGTATTGTCAGTATTTACTTTTAAATCACTAAAATTCTATATTGCTTCTTTTAAGAATATCATTTTATGAATATTCACATTCATGCTTGTTATTTCTTACTGATGGATTACTACAGTTTTCAACATTTAGCACTCACTAATTGTTGTTTTAGCCCTTAAATTATGCTGTATCCAATATTAACACTGCAATGTGAAAAGCTGTTCTATTATAAATAATCCCTCAAGGATTTTCCCATCCCTTTATTTTCTGCATTCCTTAATGCAGGATATAACTAAATTAAACACACATATACATCCAAGCACCCCAAACTAAACACTGAATATTCATTAATAATTTTTTCAGAGGGTAACGGGGCCAGGGATTGAAACCGGAACCTCATATGTGGGTAGATGGCACTCAACCACTGAGTCACATTGGCTCCCCTGAGTTGGTTTATTTGTTTATTTCTTTGTTGTTTCTTTTTTCATTTTTTAGGAGGCACCAGGGATTGAACCCAGAACCTCCCATGTGGGAAGCAAGCGCTCAACTGCTTGAGCCACATCTGCTCCCCTTCGTTAATAATTTTATTCTACATAAATTTACTATGGTTACTTAGTTCTATCATCTTATTTAGTGCTTTGTAGTTTGGTTCTATTGACTCTGTTTTCTTCTTTTTTCTTTTGATGCAATTGATTTAAATTACTTTATTCTCATTTTTCTCTGCTTGTTTATAACAGTAATTATTCTTATTTTTAACATACATGCTTATTTATTTATAATTTTAATTTTTTATATTTAAATTTATTCTCTATTCATTTCCTTCTCTTGAACATTTCAGTAAAATTTGAAAGATTTTCTTATTGACTTTCTTTTTGATTCAGAAATGACTCTATTCCTGTCTTCCTGTTAATATACTCTGGAATGATAGTCAAATCAGTCAGTATCTAATTTAACAAAATATTTCATTGGTAACTCACTATTGTTTCATACATCAAAGTTTTTCCAACTAGATTTATTTTTTTCTTATTGTTAAAAAACCATGGAGTAATGTTTCTCAGTTAGCTATTAGAATTTTGCTATTTTTCAATAATAATTTATTTGTAATAATTATCTCAGAAAATTTTCATTTTACTTTCACTTGCACTGGTCAACATTAATAGTGTTCTTTAATTTGAAACTATTTTTCCATAGTTCTAAAAACATCACTTTTATAGTTCAAATATTATTGATTTGCCATTCTATTTATTTTCTACTTCCAAAATTGTCTTAATAATAATAACTAACATTTATTGTTCTTAATATTTGCTGAAATTTTTTCTAAGCATTTTGAAAATGTCAATTAATTCTGACAATAACCCTTTGAAGTAGGAGCTATTATTGCTACCATTTAACACATAAAGAAACTGAGGTGAAGACATTATGTAACATGCTTAAAGTAACCCAGATTGTAAGAAGAACCTGGCTCTAGACTTATATTCTCAACTGTGAGTCCATTATACACAGATGGGTTTTGTCAATATATCTATTTTCACATTCCTTTTATAATTTTCTTCTCTATGCTACATACATTCTGTGTATATTCCTTCATACTACTTTCTATTTCATCAATTTTCTCTTTAGCTGTTTCTAATGCATAATTTACTCTAATGAATTTTTAAAATGTTATTCCATTGGTTACACATCCCAGTTACTGGATTTTAAATGTTTTTCTTTTCACATTCACCTGTGTTTTTAAAAATTGTATCTTATTATCTGTCCTGTTATTATTATTTGGTCTTGTTTAATGGATATAGTTCTTCCTTTGAGAATCTTAAGTATACTTTTTAGCTTTTTAAACATTGAAGCACATTTTAAATATGGTAAAATGCAAAGATCTTAAGTGAACAATTAAGTTAGTTTTGATATAAATATGTGTAACTCATACCTGCATCAAGACATAGAAGTTTTTCTTCATCCATGAGAGTTCTTTTCCCAGTCTTTACCCTGAAAAACAACCATTATTCTAATTTCTATATTCTAGATTAATTTTGCCTGGCATAAATTTCATATAAATTTACATTATGTACTCCTTTGTGTTACCTTCTTTTGCTCAACATAATGTTTTTTTTGAAATTCATTCGTGTTATTGTGTGTATCAGTAGCATTTTCTCTTTTGTGTTATATGAATATACCACACCACAGTTACTTATTCTCTTGTTGATGGGCACTTGTTTTTCTAGATTTTTACTATTACGAATAAAGATGCTATAAACTTGTGAGAATATTTTTGTGCACATACATTCTCATTTCACATATAGTATATACTTAGGAGTGTAATTTATGTCATTGGGTAACTTTATCCTTATCATTATTAAAAATTGCCAAAGTATTTTCCAAAGTGGATGTGCCATTTTACAACCCCACCAGTAACATAGAGGATCTTAAAATGTTCTACAATCTTACTAACACATTGTTGTCAGTCTTTCAAATTTTAACCATTTTAGTGGGTATGTAGTATTATCTTATTGTGGCTTTAATTTGCATTTATGTCTTTTACATTCTATTGACTATTCATATATTACCTTTTGTGAACTGTTAGTTCAAACCTTTTGCATATTAAAAATGAATTCTTTTTAAATATTGATTTATAGTTCATCTTTATACACTATTGATTAGATACCTTGTCAAAAATATATATTCAGAATATCTTCTATTTTGTGACCTAATTTTTCATTTTCTAAAAAGTGTCTTTTGAATATTAGAAATTTTAGATTTTAATGTCCAGTTTATCATATAATTTTTAAAATATCTATTTTGCCTTTTGTGTCCTGTCTAAATATTTGCCTACCTATACATCAATCAGTATGATAGTTTGTCCTCCATGTTTTCATCAAGAAGTTTTATAAGTCAAGCTTTAACATTTAGGTCTAGGACTGATATCAAATCAATTTTTCAGTGAGTGAGGTAATGCTCTTTTTTTCCCCTCATGAGTATCTTGTTTTTCTATCACCATTTGTTAAAAAGCCTCCTCTTTCCTATTGACTTTTAATATTTCCTGATCATAAATCAATTAACTACACATGTGTGGATTTATTTCTGAGCTATTTATTCTGTTCTGATCTATTTTTCTATATAATGTCAACATATTTTTATCTATATGTCAATATGTTTTAAATATTGTTTGTTAGAATAAGCTTTGAAATCAGAGATTGCAAATCCTACAAGTTCTTATCTTTTTCCAGGTTATATTTGCTATTCAATGAAAAATCTGTTGCAAATTTCATGAGGTAAGCATTGAATCTAAAAATCAATTTGGAAAAAAAATGATATCTTAACAAAGAGTATTTGCTCATTTATGTAGGTCTTTTTAAATTTGTCACTGCAGTGTTTTCAAGTTTTCTTTGTAGAATTCATCCACAAATTTAATTACATGCTGTCCTAGGTATTTGGTTTTTATGGTGTATATTCATTTTCCAATATTCTCTATTATTCATGTATCTTGTGAATTGGTTGAAGTCTGAATTAGATTGAGCAGTTTATTTATAGATTTCTTTGGATTTTCTACATAATCATGTCATCTGCAGTAAAGATATATTTTATTTACCTGTTTCTGATCTTTGTAAGTTTTCTCTTTTTATTGGCTTATTGCACTGGTTAGAATCTCTTTTGAAGAGAAGTTGTGAAATTGTGCATCCTAAACTTATTCCTGATTTAAGGGGTAAGCATTCATGTTTTTCCATTACAATGATTTTAACTATAGTTTTTCATAGATATCATTTATATGATTGAAGAAGTTCCCTTCTTCAATGTCTGTGAGAACATTTATCATATATGTGTATTGAATTTTGTCAAATTTCAATATTTGACAAAATATTCTCTGCATATTGTGACAATTAAGTGGTTTTGTTTTTCTGTTAATGAAGTTAATTTCAATTTTTGATTTTTAAATATTAAAATGAGCTTGCATTTCTGGAATAATCCTCTCTTGTTCATGATGTATTATCTTTTTATATATTGCTGTATTTATTTGCTAATATTTTACTGAGAACCTTTGAGTTTATGTTTGTGAAGGATATTCTTTGTTTTTTTATTTTCTGCATCTAGCTCATATAGGATTGGCATTACTTCTTCCTCATATATTAGGTAGAAATCAACAATAAAGACTTCTCTACCTGGATTTTTCTTTGATAGAAAGTTGTTAAAAATAATTACAATTTAAAAAAATAGATACAGAGTTATTCAGATATTTTATTTCTTCTTTTACTTTCAGAATATTTTGTTTTTGAAATATGTTTATAATATTCATTTATAATCTTTGTTATCTTTTCAATGTCCAGATATGTTGCTCCTAACTAATCTTTTTCAGTCACTATTGGTAATTTATGTTTGTTTACTCCCTTTATCTGGATTAATTACATGGTGGTTTATTAACTTTACTAATCTATCCAGAGAACCGTTTTTGGTTTTGTCGATTTATTGGCATCAAGGGTTGGTTGTTAGTTTGCTTTCTATTTCATTAATTTTTGCTTTATCTTTATATTTTTTCCTTTCCTTTATTCGGTTTTAATTTCATTTTCTTTTTGTAGCTTCAATTGTCATTTTAGATCACTGACTTTAAGCAAGTAATATTTTCTAATATATTCATTTAAAGTTATAGATACCCATATCATTACTGCTTTTACTGCATCCAACACATATTTTTCAATGTTCTTTATGACTTTTTCTTTGACCTATGGGTTGTTTAGAAGAGTATAGTTAAATTTTTAGATAAAGGGATTCCTCTATATTCTGTATTTTTAAAAAATTTCAAATGCAAAGCCCACTGGATTATGTGGGCATAATCTGTATAATTTCAATCCTAGCAAATTTGTTGAAATTTATTTTATACCCTAGAACACTTAGTTTTGGTGAATGTTCCACACATTTTTGGAGCAAATGTGTGTATTGTTCTGTTGATTGATACATTAGTCCATAAGTTTCATTAGATCAATTTGAGAATTAACATGTTCAATTCTTCCATATATTTGTTAATTTTAATATCTGTTTATTTTGTCAATTATATTAATGGATCTTTAAAATCTTCAACTATGATTGTGAATATATCTATTTCTGCTTTTATTTCTATCAATTTATGTGTAATGCATTTTGAAGCTGGCTGAGTGCATATACATTGATAATTTATCATTATGGATTGTCCCTCTTTATCTCTTCTATTTCTCCTTGCCTTGAAGTCTAAATATTAATGTAGCCATATAAGCTTTCTTGTAAATAGTGTTTTATTGAATATCTTTGCAATCCATTTATTTTTAAGCCATCTGTCTCTATAAGTAAAATTTTTCTCTTGTTCTTTTGGGAACAATATATATCTGGGTCTTTTTATTTCTAGTTAAACAATCTTTACCTTTTAATCGACAAATTTAGTCTATTTACATTTAATGAACTATGATATGAATGGTTTAAGTTAACAGTTTTGCAAATTTTTTCCATTTGTCCAGTCTAGTCTCTGTTTCTTTTTTCTTTTGTTCCTATCTTCTTTTGAATTAATTGAGTAATTTTCAATATTCACTTCATTGCCTACACTGGCTTTTACTTTTTAACTATAGATGGAAATTTTTATCATGGCTTCTATTGAGAATACAAAATGCACCCTGAATTCATTTAAATTGCTTAAAATTACCTTAATAAACTATTATTATTATATCACTTCAGTTTTAATGTATGATACATAGAGTATAATTCCTTTAATCCCTGTTCCAGGCATTAATATTATAGATGTGATGTGTTTTGTATGTGCTCATTTTATAAACTACACAATACATTTTCATTATATTTGCCTTAAAAAGTCAGTAGATTTTTAAAGAAATTAAAAAAAATAATATTTATATTTATCTACATATTTCTATTTCTGGTATTCTTCTTCCCTTTTGACAATTTGGGTTGTCTTATGGAATAATTTTCCAGCCAGTATATACTCTCATTAATATTTTTTAACCATTCTGGTGACAAATTTTCTAAAATTTTATTTACCTAAGAATGCTATTATTTCATCTTTATATTTCCAAAAAATTATTTTGAGGAAATCAATTTCTAGACTGATAGTTGTTTTTTTTTTTTTTTCCTTTCAACACTTTCTTTCAACACTTTATGCATTCCCATCATACCTAATATGAAGTCAACTACAATTCTTGAAAGTAATGTATGTTTTTGTGTGTAAACTTTTAAGAGTTTCTTTATAACTTTGGTTTTTAGAAGTGTGGCTATAATGTGCCTAGGGTGACATTATTTGTATCTCAGGTTCTCTGAACATCTGGGATCTGTGGCTTGATATCTTCCACCAATTTTACAAAAATTTACCCATATTTTCTTCAAATATCATCTTCTGCCTCATTCTCCTTCTCTTGATCTGGGACTGTAATTATTTAAGTTTTAAATTAGTTGATATTATCTCACATTTTTTTTCATTCTTTTATTCTGTGTGCTACAGAGTGATGATGTGATGATCTTTGACCTGTCCTCAAGTATAGTGATTCTTTCTTCTACTATCTCCTATAACTCACATGAAGCCACAATAAATGGTACCTTCTACTGAGTCATATCTCACTTCCCTTTTCTGTCTGCATAGCTTTTCTTTTTCAACTGTTTTATATAAATCAACTTCTAACTGACCTCAGTTCTCCATTGACTATGTAAATATTAACACATTAATATTTCTGTTGAACAGATTACTTCATACAATCCTTTGCTCAAAAACTCTTCAGGAATTTTCTATTGTCCAGCAAATTGTGAATCAATTCTTTAGTCTTGTGTTAAGTACACTTCACAAATTGGTTTCAATTTATAATTTTCTGGATTATTTCCTATTTCATCATTCAACAAAAATTTATTGAGCACCGAGTAAATTCCAAGCACTCTCTTAGGCACTGAGGAGCAAATAGTAAGCAAAAACAAATCTCTCCTCAAAAATGTCTTATAACATGGTGGCTGGACAATGCATTAATATAATGATCAGACTACTAAATGATCATAAAATTTTACATGTAATACTAGCAGCAGAGTTTCCTGGTGCAATTCAGGAAGGATAAAACTTTCTAAGCTGATGATTTATGATGGTAAATAAAAATGAGCATACGTTGAATTAAATTAAGAGAGAGGGAACGCATGACCAGCAATGAAAAAAAATTTACAAAGCTCCCTGGCACAATGTAGTATGAATCATGTAAAGAACCAAAACAAAACAATTTTTCTTAAATGCAAAGAATGAAGGGTTCCAAATCAAAAATGAAGTCAGATAAGTAGAATGGGAACCAGGTATATGGTGCCTTGTGGGATTTCAGATTTTAATTCAAGGTCAGTGGGAAACCATTGAAGATATTAAGTATAAGAGTGACATGATCAGAATTACATTAGAAAGAAATCACTCTGACTGCTATAGAAAATAGTTTTGAGGTAAATAAGAATAGTTATGTGAACCATAAGGTGCCATTCAGAGTCTTTTGTAGTTCAGGCTAAAAATGATGCATTTCCAGTAGAGTAGTTTTTATGGTTGTAAAAATAAATAAATAGACTTGATAAATATTTAGACAAAATCAACAAGTCTTGGTAGTAGGTTTGATATGGTGGGTTAAAAAAAGAGTACTATATGAAGGTTGATGTCTAGTATTTTGGTTTGTTTAATTTGAGGAGGATGGAGTCATCTATTTCAGTAAGGAATATTTGGGGAAAATATCAATCTCTGGTTTTGTTTTAGAAATATGGATTTTAAGATGGCTTTGGGCTATTCAAATGGAGGCTGCAAGAATGCAGTTAAAGATACAGTTTCACAGCTCAGAGTGGAGGTCCAGATTGGAAGTATAGATGTTGGAATAATCTGAAAAGAGGTGATAAATAAAATTGTGCATAGATGAGATCATTAGGAAGAGGAAATGGAATGAAGAAAGAATAAAATTAAGGTACAATCATGAGTTTTCTCTATATTTCATGAATGGGTAGAGCAAGATCAGCCTGAAAGGAAAAGAGACAGGAAAACCAGGTAGGTGAGTAGAACTCTAAACAAACAAACTAACTAACAAAGTAATGTGCTCTCAAGGAAATAAAAAGAGAGATACTTATTTCAAAAAGAGGGAAACTTCTGATCATATAAATGAATTTCAGACATTTCCCATGAAATTTGGTGATGTTAAAGTTATTTGTGACTTTATTTAAAGCTATATCAGTGGAAGAATGATTGTATATACCAGTTTGGAGTGGATTATGGGTTCAAGAGAGTTAAAAAGGACCAAAAAGAATAAGTAAAGATAGGGAAAAGAACAACATACACATAATTAAAGTCTTTGAAGAAAAAAACCAACCAAAAGAAAAAGATCATATATTTAAATGCATAATTTAAGAAATCTTTTCTGAAATGAAAGAATTTAATTTATAAACTAAAGGGCACACCATGATCTAGGGAGCAACGATTGAGATTGGGTCTTAATAGGGATATATCCTAGAAAAAAAATTATTGGATTTATAGGACTATAAAAGTCATTTGCACAAACAAAGCCAAAGATCATCACCTTATTTTTATCTAACAATATTTTAATTGAAATAACTTACATACTATAAAATATAGAGAATTGGCATGTACCACCTGATGATTTTTGACAAATGTGTAGCTATGTAATCACTACTCCAATTAAGATATAGATGGAAGAAATTACAACATTGATGTGAAGGCAGTGGCCACTGGAGGCTCTGGGGACAAGGAGAGGGAAAAACAGGTGTAATACAGGGGTCTGGGAATTGTCCTGAATTGTCCTGAATCATTGCAATGACAGATATAGGCCATTTTTTATAACTTCCCATAACCTGCAGAATTGTGTGGGAGAGAGTATAAACTACAATGTGAACTATGGTCCATGCTCAGTGGCAATACCTCAGGATGCATTTATCAGTTGCAATGAATGTGCCACACTAATGAAGGATGTTGTTTATGTGGGAGGGTGTGGGAGGTGTAGGGAGTGGGACATATGATAATCCCTATATTTTTTGTGTAACATTTATGTAATCTAAGTATCTTTTTAAAGATAAAAAAATATTAAAAAACAAAACAAAAAACCTGTCAACACCATGAATAGGGGGAAATTGTATCAAGGCTTGTGGGAATGTAGAATTGTGCAGTCAGTTTGAAAACAATTTGATATATATATATATAATTAAACTTACCATAAAACCCTGTGATCTCACTCCTGGGTGTTTACCCAAGAGAACTGAAAAATATGCTCACACGTAGACCTGTACTCAAAATCTATAGCAGCTTTTTCCAAATCTCTTCATTAAAAAATAAACACAGTATGATGTAAAAAAATAAAAATATAGAATATGCTACCTAAAATTTTCTCATATCTCTTTCCCTCTTTCCAGTTAATACCATCTACACGATGATATTTAAATCATCATATAGCACTTCATATATTGCAATAATACAGCATGTGCTATTTTGTGCTTGACTTTTTTTACTCACCTAATAATTCTGAGGTTTTTTCATGCTTTGACATTGTGTGAATATGTCAAATTGTTTTATACATTCACCTGTTGATGGACTTTGTGTTTTCCAAATTTTGGCCATTGCCAATAAAGCTGCTATGAATATGAATATATTTGTTCAAATTTTTTTGTTGACACATGTCCAGTTTACTTAGGTAAATACCCAGGAGTGGCATTAATATAAGATAGATGTATATTTAATTAAAATAAACTGACAGACTCTCTTCCAAAGACATTGTGCCATTTTATCTTCTGACCAGCTTCATAGCATTATAAGAGTATGAGTTCTTTCACATCCTTGACAACATTTGGCATTTGGTCAGTCTTTCCATTTTGGGCATTCTAGTGATTGTATCAAGTCATCTTTTTGTCCAGTCATTTTTAATAATAAAAAATCATTTTGACCTCAGAGTTCTAAAAAAAAAAAAAAAAGAATGCACAATACAGTAGAAAATGGAGTAAACTGTCTAGACACTCTAGGAAAGGAAGTGTGAGCCAAGGATTTTTAATTTGTCCAGCTTCCTTAAAGTGTATAAGTTACAGAAAAAAAAATAGTACTAAACACGCAAGAATTTCAACAATGTTGTTTCCACAAATATCTCATGAAGTATCTACCAAAGTATTAACCTCAGCCAATGAAGAAATGAGTGAGAATAGGTAGAAAAATATGGATGGTGAGCACAGAACATATTAACTATAGAATGAAGATGAAAACAAATATTGACATGAGAATGAAAGAGCAAGGAAAAGTTATACATCATTTCAAAGTAGAAATGCTACAACTTAAGAATTAAACGTTAATGGGTAAAGGAGGTAGGAAAGATAGTAATTACAATGAAAGTGTTATTCTTAAGACCCAGTCACCTAAGGACATAATTCCAAAAATGATGTGAAAAAAGTATAAGCATGTTTAAAACTACAAAAATAAACAATCAGAAAGTTAATACTTTGACTAAAATTGGGTGGAAAAGGCAAAACTATAAAGAAAGAAAACAGATCTATGGTTTCCAAACACTGGAGATAGAGTTGACTGTAATGGAAGACAAGGAAATTTTTTGGGTGATGATAGTGTTATAAATCTTGATTGTGGTGGTGGTAACAATACCATATGCATTTGTCAAAACTCAGTTTACTCTAGAAAGAGTTTACTCTATGTAAAATATACTTTAATAAATCTGGCTGAAGAGAGTAGGTAGCAGACACAGATATGTGATCTACAAAACCTTTTTTTCCCCTTCTTGGGCATGCAGCTAGGCTATGTTTCCTAGCCTTCCTTGCAGGTCAGGTGTCTGAAACTGGTCAGTGGAATGGGACAGATATTCCATGCACTATTTTTAGGAAGAGTCCATGTATTAGTCAGGGTTCTTTAGGGAAACAGAATCAACAGGAGATATCTGTCAATAATATGAGATTTTATAAGAGTGTCCCAAGTGACTGTGGGGATGAACAAGTACAGGTTCCGCAGGCAGGCTACAAACCAGGGGCTCCGATGAAAGTCAAATGAAAGTCCAATGAAAGTCCCTGATGAGTTTCTGGGAGAAGTTGGCTGTCCAAAGACGAGCTGGGAAATTCTTTCTGAATGTTGAAATCACTTCCCCTTTTAAGGTATTCAACTGATTGGATAAAAGCGTCACCCATTGCTGACGGCAATCTCCCTGGTTGATACAGATGTAATCAGCCATCCACCCAGTAAACTCACTGGTGACCAAAGTCCATAAATGTTCTTGTATTACAATTAGCCCAGTGCTTGCTGGACCAAACACCTGGACACAATTACCTGGCCGAGTTGACACATTAACCTAACCATCACAGTCCACAAACACCTCCTACATGATTCTCTATAACTTCCTTTTCTCCATCCCTTGATTGAATGGACAGGCCTCTGAGGACCTGAGAATGAAGGAGTCTAAGTCCTTGCATGGAGCAGAGGTCCCTTACTGCTGACTACATATTATATGAATTGAAAATAATTTTCTGTTTTTTTTTAGCCACTAAAGTTCTGATGTTTGTTATAGCAGGTGGCATGTCCAGTCTAATAAAAAGAGAGAGGAAAACTCCAAAAAATAAAAATAAAAAATCACAATAGGATCTCTATTACCACTGGATATACATTAGTTCAGTATATGATAATGATGGTATCTTAAGTCAAAAGGGTAAAGATGGACCACACAATATATTCATATTTTGTCTATCTAACATAAGACTCGAACTTTTTAAAAAATTATTTATTTATTTATTAAAGATACTTAGATTATACAAATGTTACACAAAAAGTATAGGGGTTCCCATATGTCCCGCTCCCCACACCTCTCACACCCTTCCACATAAACAACATCCTTCATTAGTGTGGCACATTCATTGCAATTGATAAATGTATCCTGGGGCATTGCCACAAAGGTTAGGTTTAACTGAGGATCTCGGCCCCTGGGGGTGGCTATGGAGTGAACTCACTCATTGCCAGCTCCTAAAACTGCTGTAAAGTAGGCAGAAGCGTTTAAAGGTCCCTATCCAGCCCCTTTTCTAGGGTCAGCCTGGCTTGAGAACTGGACCCAGATGCCCTCAAGACCTCCAAGGTTCTGGGGACACCCAGAGACAAAGCTCCCAAATCCTCAAACATGGGACAGTGAGCAGGGCTCCTGATTCCAGGATGATGGCTCGGCAAGCAGCCCTGCTCTGTCAGGACAGCGGTGGGACACCATCCTGACTGATGAACATGTTTTCTTCCCCTAGGACAATGGGTGGCTCTTAAACTGGGACAACCTACCTAGTCTAATCTTTTCCTGCTACACCATGTGGCCAAAATATGTCTGAGAGTGGGCTCTGTATGGGACCCTGAATTCCAGGTAAGCCTGTGTAAGAGAGGAGAGGACAAATGGATCTAAGCTGAGGACTACATGGTCATATGTCCTTAAAGGAGAAGACTTGAACTCTTAACCACTATATTATTCTCTATCACAAATTGATCAACTTTGATGATTAATAAGCCATCACAGAGAAGACATCACCTAGAGTGAACATATTTAAGGAGAAAAGAAGGGCAAGAGCACAAGATATTTGAAAGCATAAACTACTTCTTGGTATCCAATAAAGTCATTGCACTTAGCAATTTCCCAACAACTATTTGCTAGTTTCAATAAAATATATTTACTGATTGCTGACTACATTCTAGGCATCTTTTTGGGCATACTATACTTTCCAGCTTTGTACTGTGTTAGAGATACAAGAGAGACATGGCTTTTGCTCTTATAGAGCTGAAATTGTACAGTAGACAGAAACAGTATAAAACATAATAAGCAGTATAAATAATAAAAGCATAACAATACATAAAGTAAAAATTAAATATAATAAATAGTATATAAGTAAATGACAAGTTAATTTCAGAAAGTGATAAGTACCATAAAGAAAATAAAACAGGGTGACAAAATAAAGATTTACTGGAGGGGGAATGTGTGGCTACTTTAAATTATGAAGTCAGGAGAGGCCTCTCTGACTAGGTGACATTTCAGCTGATAACTGACAGTAGGGAGCCCCAGGCAAAAGGAAAATCTTGCTCTAAGGACCCGAGGCCCAAACTAACTAAAGTACAAGGGCTTGCAGGGAAATATAGGAAAAGAACAAGAAGAGTACGTGATTATATCAGGGGTGGGGGGATCCAGCTTCTGCAGGGTATTCTAGGTCATCTTAAAAGAGCTCACATTTTGTTCTATTCTCAGTGGGGAGCCATTGGAAAGGTTTATTCAGGAGAGTGCTGCAAATTGACTAAACTTCAATATTCATTTTATGTTTACTTAGATGTAAGAGCAATGTAAGACTATTAATGCAGGAAAAGAAAGGTGAAAAACAACATAGCTATTTAGAACAGACAAAAACAACAAAACAGCAAATAGCAATTAAGTGGATTTAGTGGTAAAACATAATGACAAGAGAGGACAGTTCTGAGGTCTTTACTTGGAAGATTGGTGAAAAATGGTGATGGTTTCTTAGTTAAGGAAGAATAGCATAAAAGGAGAGTTGAAAAGAAAAGTGAACATTTCTGTTTTTCTAAGTTGAATGATTTGGGTGAGTTATCACCTGACTTCTTAGCTCTGTGAATTCTTGATCCAACTGACTCAGAGCAAGAGAGGGATACTCAGGTGAAAGGACAAATTCAAGGGGCAGATATAGATCAGCTTAGTCTTCTCTTTACTCAAGGAAGGAAACTGTAGATGAGTCTTGGGAAAATGGACACAACTTTAGGAAACCTAGGACAGTGGGGTGCCAAGTAGATGTTGGTAGGTTAAGGGATGTCAGGAAGATGGAATTCTAAATAGGTGGACCTACGTCATGGTGATTCTATTTCTGAAAAACCAGCAGGAGGTTTAGCTACAAGGAAACTTTACTTGGTCTGTTAAGAAAAATGGATGATCTCTTTTTCCTGTGCTAAAATAAAGAATATATTCCAAAAGAGATCTACCGCAACACATCTAGAAATATTTTCAAGCTATAAGAATGAAATTAATCAAGCTAATAATATGTTGTGAAATAAATCTAAAATTATGTAATGGGATACAACTGAGGAATGTAAAAATAAAATAAGAGTTGCTATTAACAACTGTTTATGTGTATTACATAAAACTAAGCAAGAATGTGTAAAGATATAAATCTCAACAACCAGTTGCACATGTTGAGAATGAACAGGGGAATTATCTGCTTGCAGTGTTTTTGTTAAATAGGAAAATCACACCTCAATTTACATGTATATTTTTGGAGCTATTGTAAACATAGACATTTTAAAGAAGGAAGTAGCTTTTTAAATAGAAGACTAGGATAAAAAGGATTTTGAGAAAAGAGGAATAATTTACAGAAGGATGAAAACTGAAAGAACAATGAGTAGCTGTTTTCCAAATCTGTTGAGAAGAAAAGAAAATTGGCTTATGCTGTAGACAAAGGGATTTAAATTTTGCATAGGTTAAAACTTCCTAACTATATGAGTTTTGAGATACTAGTTGAATATTTTACTCTAATGAAAATTACGAAGAGTAGAACAAACTCCCATCTGCATTTGGAGTAATGCCAAAATTACTTAAGGCTGAACTCTGTTTAAGATTGCAGTCACATTCTTAATATGGGTATTAAGTATATAAAGACTGCTTATGCCAAGGATGCTGACCAGCTTTTTCATATCAATTTCAAATAAGAGAGCGAAAGATCTTTAATTCCATCAGGAAAATTTTCTCAAGTATAGGGAAGAATTTCCTGTTGGAAAAGAATGTTAAACATCAACATGTAATCCTATGAGACCAGGAAATACTGAATAGAGCACAGGGAGACAAAGCTAGACAATGATTGAGTAGGAATTTGACTGTTGTGTTTGTGGGCCTGGTATCCCAGGGAATCAAGTTCAAACATTAATCACCCTTGGAGAATTGGGTGAATGAGAGATTGTGGCCTTGTTGCTGTAGGGCCAACATTTGGGACTCTTCTCTAAGACCTCATGCCCACACTAGACTAAATTGAACCAGTCAGGGTTATTGCCATTGTGCTCACTCTGTACAAATTTCCCTCCAAACTAGGAAGACCTCTAGAAGGGGTGAATGTAGAGTGAGCGCAACTCACTGTTGACCTGCATAATAAGTGCTTGATGCTTTACTAGAAACTTTACAAGCATTATCTTATTTAATCATTGCAAGAAACCCACTGAGGAAGCTATTTTTTTCTTTGCTTTTTACGGAGGAAGATATTAAGATTTTGGAGATTAGAAATTTTCCCACATTCCTAATAGCAAGTAAACAGCAGAGCTAGGTGGAAACCTGGGTCAGTCGTACCTAGAGACCATATTCACAATTATTATTCCATTCATTCAGATTTTTAAAATGTAGCAGATTTCTATGTATGGTTTAAGCTAGGCTAAGCTATTCAACTGCATTAATTTGTTTTATGCAGTTACCTATTTATTTGAAAATGATAAAAATTTAGAAAATGAACTTTCTCATTAAGTTATTGCATGTAGTTGCTTTTTATGTTATGCTAACTTCCATATTTAAAAATCATATTAAAATGCATACATTATTTTCTAGAATTAAAAGATCAGTTGTTCCCCCTTATGGATGTAAAAATGTAATAACCCTGGTTTCTGACAAAGTTTGAAGAAACTGTGCTCAGGAGGAAAGCAAATTTTAATCTTATAAGACTTGCCTTTCGAAAACACATTTGCATCCTTTTTTTTGGCCTCTAGTAAAATATGATTATGTTTGATCACATTTCTTTAGATATATACAGATTAAGCATGTTGCACAATGGCTACAAATTAGCTTCCTAATGTTTCACAATGGCTAAAATTAATTGAAATCCTTTAGGGTATATGAGGCTGGAAGTGTGTCATATTCATGGTATAGTAGGAAATAATTAGATCTGTATTGAAGAGACACCCCCAATTAAATCTTTATGGGAAAATGATTATGAAATTAGCTTTAAGGAAATTGAGTGGAAGCAGATCATCAACAAATTATAACACTCATACATAGTATTAAGAAGTATATTTTATATCTGTGCATGGAATCTATATTATCTCCCTTAGAGTTGGAATATAATTTGCATGAGTATTAGAGAAAGTTAGGTCTATACCAGATGAACTAAAGAAAGCATGGAAAACATATTTTTGTCACAATGGAATTAATGTTTAAAGTCATAGTCAATATCTTACTATCAGTCATCAAATTCATACATAAGACTTAATAGGAAAAATTATAAATGCATATTAATATACTAGAGTTCATAAAAGACACAGACTCAGACAGAAAAATCTTATTTGTCAGATTTTATAAGTTGTTTCTAAATCTCTTATTAAATTTATTTAATTAATACTTTATTTTCTAGACCATATGGAAAATATCATGAGTGATCTTACATTTCTATTTCTAAGTTGGGTGATAATATTTATAAAATAAACCTATCTTTAATTCACATGAAACAGGGTACATTTTGAAAAGTTCTGGGTAAGTAAATCATTGTGGATACCCTGATTCTTGTTTTATTGCCTTGTCTTGGAAGCTTTAATAAATCAGTAACTTTTTCTTTCATTTGTTTTCAAGAACATTTAAAATATAGAATTTAAAGGTATGAAATGTTGAGATAACACGGTGGAATTGAAGCTTTCTGATTTGGGAGGGACGTCCCAATCTTATAATTAAATAAAATAAATAACAGATACAGAAAGGTTAAATAACTGATCAAGTTTACAAAGTCTGCTTGCTAGTTAGTGACACCTCTGGAACTATACTAGAATACAGTATTTCTGATTCTAAATCTCTAGCTTGTATATGGAACCAAAATGCCTTTAGTGTATAAATGCTTGCTTGCATTTGCCCATATGTAGATGAACGTACAGTGCACAATGAGCAGAAATATTTTTTCAAAGTTAAATTTTAGAACATTTATATTCACACTGAGGTACAGCTTTAAATGTTTTCTTGGATTATTATTGACATTCAATTATCTTGTGGAAAGATTGTGGCCTCCAGGTTTTTGCCACAATATTCCAATTATAATTTACATAGTGCTTTAGTGATTGGCAAGAAGGAGGCTGCAGTGTTATTCACATGCAGAATTTCAGTCCTCTGTAAGTAAGCTATTATGTATAAAAGGAAACATTTTAAGCAAGTTGATTTTCTGTGTAGAGCTTTAGCCCAAAAGGACTTTGTGCAAAAATCGGGATCAATATTTCTATGCAAAGCTAAATTGAATCATGTCACTATTTCAATTTTATGGAAGTTTTAATGTAAGATAAGTAATAAACTTGTTTTGGAATCTTTCTTGTTGGTTGTCCTGATTTCAATAACAATCAGTGTGTATTTCACTATACACTGCTGTTGACAACAGAACCATAAGTAGATTTTACAGTGGAGGAGGCATATGTTCTGCATGTCAACCAAAGGAAGGATGCCTGACACGCCTTGTCATCTATTTAACCAAAACACTGGCAAACTCAACTCTCTTATGATAATTAAACTCTGAATTTATGGGTGTCATATAAGTGAATGGAAATGAAGAAAGTAATTCCTGCTATTGTGAAGAGCGGGGCCAATATTTGGGCAGTATTGTATTAGGGCATTAAATGATGACTAATGATGATATTATTTGTCATGTAGGGAGTGTTACATCTCCAAAGGGAACATGCTACTAGGGGATTGAGATGATGATTTTGATAATTGAAGCTTAAGATGCATATTGTTTCTAGTAACAGAAATATCTGGGGACATATTGGTTGATGCAAATAATTTAGGAGTTTGAAGAAGGAAAGGGAAACAGCACTTGTTGAGTACCCTCTTTGTGCCAGGAAGTGTTCTCATATTATCCTGCATATTCATCAAACTAATAAAATAAGTATTTACTAAACTACTACTACACTAGGAACCAGATCTATAAGGTTGACCAGAAAAATGTAGTTTATGCCATTGTGACAGTTTTGAAGTTCTTTTTGGAATCCCTAAACATTATGTTCTTAAACTAATCCATTCCTGTGGGTGTGGGACCCTTTGAGTGCATTCAATTCAGGTAAGGAGCCTTTGATTAGATTACTTGACAGGAGAGCTTTGGGGCTTTTAATTAGATTATATCAGTGAGGCATGAACCAGGTTGCATCTCTACCCCCTTGCTGGGTCTGATATAAACAGACACAGGGAGAGACACACACAAAGACAAAGGAAGCCACCATTTTGATTCTGCCATTTGAGAGAGAGAGAGGACTGTGGGAAAACAGAGAAGCTCTGAGAGCTGAGAGTGGTCCTGAAGTCTGGAATCAGCAGAGGACAGAGACAGGAAAAGAGGTTCATGAGGAGCTGGGATCACAGAGCAGCTACAGGCTGAGGAGACAAGCCCTGCCATATGCCTGATCATCCACAGCTGAACTCCAGGACACAGTGAGCCTTGAGGGGAAGGCAGGGACCTTGGCATAGATTGTCTGCCATCTTGCTTTGCTATGTGACAGGACACCAGGATTACCAGTAGCTGATTTTGGTGAGAAAGCATCTCTGCTGGTGCCTTGATTTGGAAATTTCATGTCCTTGGAACTGTAAGATTTTTCCTTAATAAAATTCCCATTATAAAAGCCAACCTGGATGTGGCTCAAGTGGTTGGGCTCCTATCTACCACATAGGAAGTCCAGGGCTCAATTCCTGGTGCCTCCTGGTGAAAGGCAATCTGGCCCACATGGGAGTGGAGAGCTGGCCCACACGGAGAGCTGGACCATGTGTTGAGCTGGCCCATACAGAAGTGCTGGCCCATGCAGGAGAGCTGGCCCACAGGAGTGCTGGCCCGCGCAGACAGCTGGTGCAGCAAGATGATGTAATAAAAAGAGACACAGAGGAGAGACAATGAGAGATGCAGCTCACCAGGGAGCTGAGGTGGTGCAAGAGATTGAATGCCTCTCTCTTACTCTGGAAGGTCCCAGGATCGGTTCCCAGTGCCTCCTGAGGAGAAAACAAACAGACACAGAGCACACAGAGAGCAGACAGCGAGCACAAAACAATGGGGGTGGGGGAGAGAAATAAATAAAAATAAATCTTTAAAATAAATAAATAAAAGCCAACCCATTTCTGGTACTTTGCCTTGGCAGCCTTGTAGCAAACTAAGACAGCCGTCATGGAGCTTATTGCCCAATCTTGCAATAGATACCTATGTAGTCTCAATTTATAAGTAAGGAAGCAAGAGTTCAGAGAAGTGAAATAACCTTGTTCAAAGTCAGGCAATTAGGAAGTGGCAGGAGTAGGAGCCAAATGGAGGTCTGTCTATCCTCAAAGCCTGACATATTTCATTCCACTGTGCCATGAACAAATTTATGTGAATAGTGAGTATGTGTGCAAGTATATAATAACAAATGTCTACATCTATTCATGTGGCAAACTCCTCATCCCCTGGATTTCTTTGGGTTAAAAACTAAAAAAGCAGTTCATTTTTCAAATCTTGACAGATGCTTATGTCTAGGCCCGAGTACATTTCATTACATTTCACTGTCACACATAAAAGCTTTTTTTAAACTGTAATTTGCACATATTTTTGAAAATTAATTAAATAAAATATTCACTGAAAACAAAGATTAATTACTCCAGGTTTGTCAGCCAACACAACCAAGTGATGACAGTGGTTTTCTTTTTTGAAACAGTTGTTACTTAGACACAAATTATGATGCATTTTTTTTTGGAAACAGATAATTCTTAAATTCATATTAATTTCTTCATAAATCATAGGCCAATTGAAAAATTAATGAAAATGCTCTAACATGTAAGTGTGTAGGCATATTTAAGACTAAAAGCTAAAACAATTCTCTAGCCTTTTATTTCTTCAAAAATTAGTTAACTCTACCATTGTTCCTATTAGGAAATGAATTTTTAGTAAGAAATAGATAGTATTTCTTAGTCACAGGAAATTGTGTAATTATCTCCTTAAAAAAAAACTCTTGCAGGCAGATGGAGGATTAGAGAGGCAGAGGGATCACTTCTCTCCCAGAAAAAAATAGCTGGAGGACAGGCAGAGAATGTCTGAAAGGCTGCTGCAGGGCTCAGGACACCAGGGGAATGTGAGGCACCACACAGAAGAGAGAGGGGCAAAGGAAAGGAAACCCAGCTGACTAATAAAATCTTGTGAGTAGAGCTGCAAAAGCAGCAATGGGTACCCTTCCTCCGACCTATGGAGCAAATAGCAGCTGTGGATTGCAATGGCTGTGGACCGAAAGAGTTTCAGGGGACCCCTTTCCAAAGTAAGGGGAGAGGGAGGCACACAAACTACAGCAAATTCAGATTTTGGCCAGTGACCTTGTTCTGTTGTATTGTAGGGGTCCCACACTTTCAGGCTGGGTGGGGCCACCACATTGTTTGACCTGAGAACCAGCAGGGAGCTAAAGATAATTTGCCTCCCCAAACACCCTCCCTACTGCCCTGAGGTTGGTTGCTGAAGAAGCAGAGGAAGGGAGGGTGAAGCTGGCCAAGGGTGGGGAGCAGCCTCTGAGAAAGTTTGTTTATGAGGCTTGGCCAGCCCTGAGGACATTGCTTCTGCACCACCCACCCATCTGAGGAGTTACACTGTATGCATTCCCGCTTCCAGAACCTGGAATCTGTGCTGAGAGGTCTTCCCAAGAGTTCCATCTGCTGGCCACACCAGAAAAGTGCATGAAAAAGGAAAAATAAAAGAAGCAAGCAGATGCCTTTACTGCCACCCTCTACATATCCCTTGGAAACTGGCCTGCACTCCATTACTGGGTCCTTAGCTCTTGTATTAAATAGGGGCAATTGTAAATATCTAGAACAATTTGAACCAAAAGTCAAAGAAGAATGGTAGCACATAGCTACTTAACAGTAAATTCCTAGGCAAGAGAGAGAAACTGAACATCAGAGGAAACTCAGCATCAGAATCAGATGCCTAGATATCAGCAAAAAATTATAAGCTATACAAAGAAAAAGGGAGATATGACTCAGGCAAATGAATAAATCAAAGCTCCTGATGGTACACAGGACTTGAAACAGCTAATCAGTGAGATTGATACAAATCTCCTCAATGAAGTCATGGAGTTAAAGGACAATGTGACTAAAGAAATAAAAGACACTGAGTGAGCAAAAAGAAAAAAATTAAATGTTGGATAGAATAATAACAAAGCTCATGGGAATGAAAGACACAATTAGTGAGATTAAAATGCAATAGAGGTACACAACAGCAGATTTGAAATCGTGGAAGAAAGAATCAGTGATTTAGAGGAAAGAACAACTGAAATTGAAGAAAGAAAGGAATGGAAAATATTGAGCAGGGGTTCAAGGAGTTGAATGATAACATGAATTGCACCAACATATGTGTTTTGGGAGTTCCAGAAGGAGACAAGAAGGGAAAAGTAGCAAAAAAGTATTTGAGGAAATAATATCTGAAAATTTCCAACTCTCATGAAAGACATGAAAATACATGTCCAGGAAGCACCCATAATCCAATTAAAATAAATCCAAATAGATCTACCACAGGACACACAATATGGAATACCGAAAGGGTAAAAAGACGGACAAAAGAAGATATGACATATGAAAACCAAAGGATAAAATGTTTGAAGTTTGAATAAATGGATTGAATGTTAATGGATTAAACTCCCCAGTCAAAAGACGTAGACTGTCAGAATGGATAAGAAAACATGAGCCATCCACATGCTGCCTGTAGGAGACCGAAGGATGCAAATAGACTGAAAGTGAAAGGTTGGGAAAAGATATTACATGCAAACAGTCACCAAAAGAGAGCAAGAGTAGCTATACTGGTGTCAGACAAAACAGACTTTAAATGCAAAATAATAATAATAATAATGAGATGCAAAGGTCATTATATATTAATAATATAAAGGACAATCTACCAGGAAGAAATAGTCATAAATATCTATGTACCTAACCAGGGTATCCCAAAATACATGAGGCAAAATCTGGCACAACTGAAAGAGGAAACAAACGTCTCTATAATAATAGTTGGAGACTTCAACATACCAATCACATCAACAGATAGAACAAGGAAACAGAGAACTTGAACAATATGTTAAATGAGCTGGACCTGACAGACATATACATAATATTGAACCCTAAATCAGCAGGTTATACATTCTTCTCAAGTGTCATGGAAGTTTCTCCAGGATATACCACATGTTGAGCCACAACATGATTCTCAATAAATTCAAGAATATTGAATTTATACAAAGCACCTTCTCTGATCATAATAGAATGAAGCTGGAAATCAATAATAGGCAGGAAAGGGGGAAAATTAAAAATATATGGAGACTAAATAACACACACTTGGGAAGCGGCTGTGGCTCAATCAGTAGGGCTCCCATTTACCATATGGGAGGCCCCGGGTTCGGTTCCCGGGGCCTCCTGGTGAAGGCAAGCCCACCCGCGCAGCGTGGTTAACTGACCCAGCGAGCACAAGCAGCAAGGGGGGGATAAATGAATAAATAAAAAAAAATAATAATAATAATAATACACACTTAATCAGTGAGTCAAAGAAAAAATTGCAAGTAAAATTAGTAGATATCTCGAGATGAATGAAAACAAGAACACAACATATCAAAACTTATGGGATACAGTGCTTGCTTCAGCAGCACATATACTAAAATTGGAAAAATACATAGAAGATAGCATGGCCCCCTATGCAAGGATGACATGCAAATTCGTGAAGTGTTCAATATTTTTCTCTTTACTGGCTTCAAAAAAAAAAAAGAAACCCACAAAACTTATGGGATATAGCGACAGCAGTGCTGGGAGGGAAATTTATAGCCCTAAATGCCTACATTAAAAAAGAAGAAAGAGTTAAAATGAAAGAACTAATTGAACAACTGGAGAAACTAAAAATAACAGCAGAATAAATTAAGCAGAAAGAAAAAAAGAATGAAGATTAGAGAAGAAATAAATGAAATTGAGAACAACAACAACAAAAAAACACAATGGAGAAAATTTATATAAACAAAGAAACAAACAAACCCAAAAGCTGGTTCTTTGAGGCAAAAAGAAAATTGACAAACCCTTAGCAAGACTAACAAAGAAAAAGAGAAAAGATGCAAATAAATAAAATCAGATATGAAAGGACATTATGACTGACCCCACAGAAATAAGAAGGATGATAAGAGGATTTATGAGAAACTGTATGCTAACAAATTAGACAACATAGATGAAATGGAAAAATTTCTTGTTATGCACAAACAACCTACATTGACTCTGCAAGAAATAAAGAAACTCAACAAATCAATCACAAGCAAAGAGATTGAGTTGGTCATCAAAAATCTTCCAACAAAAAAAAATCCATGACCAGATGGCTTCACAGGTCAATTCTACCACACATTTTGAGAAGAATTAATACCAATCTTGTTTAAAATCTTTCAAAAAATTGAAAAGAAGGGAAAACACATTTTTTTGAAGCCAACATCACCCTAATAGCAAAACCAGATAAAGATACTACAAGAAAAGAAAATGACAGACCAATATCTCTAATGAATATAGACACAAAAATTCTCAACAAAATACTTGCAAATTGAATCCAACAGTATAAAAAAAATGATTATACATCACGGTCAAGTGGGTTTTGTTCCTGGTATGCAAGGGTGGTTCAGCATAAGAAAATCAATTAAAGTAATACACCACATTAACAAATCAAAGGGAAGAAACCTCATGATCATCTCGATTGACGCAGAAAAGCATTTGACAAAATCCAGCATCCTTTATTGATAAAAACACTTAAAAAGATAGGTATAGAAGGAAAGTTCCTCAACAAAATAAGGGCATATATGAAAATCCCACAAGCTAACACTGTACTCAATGGGGAGAGGTTGAAAGCATTCCAAGATCAAGAACAAGACAAGGATGCTCACTGTCACTACTATTATTCAACATTTTGCTAGAAGTTCTAGCTAGAGCAATTAGGCAAGAAAAAGAAATAAAAGGCCTTCAAATTGGAAAAGAGGAAGTAAAACTCTCACTAGTCACAGAGGACATGATCCTATATTTAGAAAATCCTGAGACATCTACAACAAAGCAACATGAGCAAATAAATGTATTCAGCAAAGTGGCAGGATACAAGATCGATATGAAAAAATCAGTAGTGTTTCTATGCACAAGTAATGCTAAGGAGGAAATCAAGAGAAAATTCCATTTACAATAGCAACAAAAAGACTCAGATGACTGGGAGTTAATTTAACCAGGAATGTAAAGGATCTGTATTGAGTAAACTACAAAAAAACTGCTGAAAGAAATCAAAGAAGGCCTAAACAAATGGTAGGACACTCAGTGTGCATGGATTGGAAGACTAGACATTATGAAGATGCTAATTCTACCTAAATTTATTTATAGATTCAATGCAATACCAATCACAATTCCAACAACCTACTTTACAGAAATAGAAAAGTCAATTATCAAATTTATTTGGAGGGTAAAGGGGTCCTGAATAACTAAAAACATCCTAAAAAAGAAGAGCAAAGTCAGAGGATTCAAGCTCCCTGACCTTGAAGTGTATTATAAAGCTATAGTGGTCAAAACAACATGATTTTGGCATAAAGAGAGATACATTGTTCAATGCAATCAGATTGAGAGTTCAGAAATAGACCCTCACCTCTATGTTCAACTGATTTTTGCTAAGCCTACCAAGTCCACATTTCTGGAACATAACAGTCTCTTCAATAAATAGTGCTGGGAGAACTTAATATCATTCCAAAATAATGAAAGAGGACCCCTATCTCACTCCCTATACAAGAATCAACTCAAAATGGATCAAAGATCTAAATATAAAAGCCAGGACCGTAAAACTAGAAGATAATGTAGGGAAACAGCTACAGATCTTTTAGTAGGTGAGAGTCTCTTAAACCTTACAACCAAAGCACAAACAACAAAAGGAAAAATAGATAAATGGGATCCCTTCAAAATTAAACAGTTTTGCACCTTAAAGGACTTTGTGAAGAAGGTAAAATGGCAGCCTACTCAATGGGAGAAAATATTTGGAAATCATACATCCAACAAGGGTCTAATATCCATGAAATATATAGAGATCCTACAACTCAACAATAAAAACACAAATGACCTGATTTAAAAATGATCAACAGATCTGAATAGATATTTTTGTAAAGAAGAAATACAAATGGTGAAAAAACACATGAAAAATTGCTCAGCATCACTGGCTTTTAGGGAAATGCAAATCAGAACAATGAGATATCATTTCACACCTACCAGAATGGCTACTATTAACAAAACAGAAAACTCCAAGTATTGGAGAGGATGTGGAGAGATAGGAACACTTATTCACTGCTGGTGGAAATGTAGAATGGCACAGCCACCATGGAAGTTTGTATGGCATTTCCTAAGGAAGTTAGATATAGCTCTACAATGTGACTGGGCAATACCGCTTCTAGGTATATACTCAGTAGAACAGAGAGTAGTGACATGAACAGACATCTGCACACCAATGTTCATAGTGACATTATTCACAATTGCCAAAAGATGGAAACAACCCAGGTGTCCATCAACTTATGAATGGATAAACTATGCTATATATACACAATGGAATATTACGCAGCTATGAGAAGAAATGAAGTCATGAAGCATTTGACAACGTGGATGAACCTGGAAGACATTATGTTGAGTGAAGCAAGCCAGGCACAAAAGGACAAATATTATATGACTTCATTATTATGAACTAAATATAAGGAGCAAACTCATGGAGTTAATAGCTAGAATATAAGTCACCAGAGAAAAGAATGTGGTTAGAGAATGGAAAGCTGAGGTTTAGTCTGTGCAGAAGTGGTAAAAAGTTGTTTGTAAATGTTTGATAATGAATAGAAATAGTGAAAGCACATCATAGGATTTGTAATTAGTAGCGCCAATATATGTATTTGATAGTGGGTTTTTTTTTTTTATGTTTTTTTTTTTTTGGAGGGGGGAGTGAAAATGCTCTAATATTGATTGAAGTAATGAATGAACAACTCGGTGAGTATACCAAATGCTATTGATTGCACACTTTAGATAAATTGTATGGTATATGAACAAAAAAATAACAGGGTTGGTTGGGAGAAAAATATACCAAATGTAAGATACAGACTTCAGTTAGTAGTAATACTTTGACAATGCTCTTTCAAAATTTGTTACAAATGTTTCACAAAAATGCAAAGTATTTGTGGTGGGGTGATGCATGGGAGTCCTGTATGATAACTATGCATGTTTGTTTTGTAAGTTCACAACTTTTATTATACACTTATTTTTTTATGTATGTTCATGTTTGAATGATATACTTCAATAAATTGTTTATAAAATGAATAATAAAGAACTTGAAAAATGTAAGCATGTAGAAATACCTGAAATATTTTATATTACTAGTCATAGGAAATTGTATAATTAACTCCTTTTTTAAAAATTTAGTTTGAAAGAAATTGTAAGCATGTAGAGTATGTTGAATTTAGGTTTATGAAATGAGTGTTTTAATGTAAGAGACCCTATCTCTACACTGAAAAGAATAATTCCCTCCCTGCAACACTTGTTGCTGATGAACCTATTTTTTCAACAATTATTTCTTAGGCCTCTACTATGTACCCGGAACGACTTCGGGTGTTTGGTATACATTATTGAGCAAAGCAGAAAATGAAAAAGCCTTGTTCTCATCATGCTTACATAGTTTCTTCTTCCTAGCTGTCTAAAAATGTACTCTTTCCTCATTCCCTTCAATTACTCCCCTTCCCCCACAAACTCCTTAAATGCCAATATTCTCTGAGGCTATATTATCGTAAGTAATATCATTCTTAGTTCCAACTATCTCTTTTATGTTACTCTCAAATCTCTATCTTGGAACTCTCTCTTGAATTCCTGATCCTCATGTCCAATTGCTTAATCAAGTCTATCTGGAAATCCTGCAATCACTTCAAACGTAACATGTCCTGAACTATCAACCTCCATTTCCCTTCCAAAGAAACCTTTTCTTTTCTTAGTTCTCTCCTTCCCTATCAAAGAATCACTGACCAAGAAGTTGCCCAATGTAAATGTCTAGTGTAAATGCAAATGCCAAACATTTATATCCAGAAAGCCTATGTCACTATCCCAAATTTGCCGATAATTAGCTTAGTAATATTGGTAGCTGGTATACACTATTGGAGTCACAATTTGCTCATCTGTACTTGGGGATTAAAGTTGCTGGAAAGAGTAATGATGTGATGTGAATTAAGGGCTGGGCACATATTAAGATCTAAATAAAAACCATTCTTGGCATTAGTTTTGTTTTCACTGTCATATTTTTATAACTACTTACCACTTAGCCATTTCATAGTACTTGGCAAAGTCCTAGGATGTTGCAAAGCTTTGCGGATTTCCCCTGGCTTTTAGTGGGTCTGAGTGCCAGTGCTGCTAATCACCCTCTAAAGTAACTCCAGTCAGAGCATCTCCTGTGTCATGTGTTTTATTTAGTAGATTTCAGCCTTATATTAATTGAAATGGATTCTACAACCAAACGCAATTTTATAAACCAAAGATGTACTCCTAGGGATACTCCTTTGATTTTCTATTCCTATCAACATTTTCAAATACTTTCCACTTGGCACTGAATTTTCCTTAGGTTAAGTCCTTTTCGTGTGTGCATTGGGATCAGAATCCCTGTTTTCAAGGATGTATTCTCCTGAGAAAATTTCATGAAAGGTCACAAAATGGAATGTAAGGAGGAGTGACATTGCTGGCTTTCCCTGATACTGCTCTAGTTAGATCAAGTTAGAGCTGTGCTATTAATGAAAAAGAGGTTCCTTTAGTCTTTAATGTACTACACACATTTGCAAAGCTACTTGTCTCCAACTGCAAAGCAAACTTCCCAAAATAAAGTAAAATAAAATAATCTACTTGTGTAAAGAACCAGCCAAGAATAATAATTAGCTTTTGACATCTCAGTTTATAATGAGTGCATTATTTATTTTAAAATAACAATGGCATGTCTATTAAATTAAATCCTCCAACGTTGTTTCCAGGATGACAGTAATATATCTCCATGCAAAATATTTCATAGAAAGTCAAAACTTATATGCCATATTCAACATGAATTTGTAGACAGATATGTTTAATAGTTGAAACGAGTTATAGGCAGAGAGGTACATATAGATATGAAGTATAAATTTCAATTAAAAACACAGATGTGCAAAACTGAAGTCTCCTTGTTTTTCCATTACTAAACATGATTTATAACTTGAGCCCCTATTTCCAACTCAAGTTTCTGCCAAGTAAACTCAGTCAAATTAGTGTTACTTAGTCATTTCTGATTTTTAATCAAAGAACATCCCTCTCTCTCTTGTCCCTAGGTTGCATCTTAATCAGGAGATTTAGATGTTATCCATCCGATATAGGTGAGGGCATAGATGGTGAGAATACAGGCAATTTATTGACCATGGGCAACATTTGTCTTCTTCTGACTTGGCAGAGATGTAAATCATGAAGTGAGGTCTTTGATCACTGATCTCATTAACTACAGCATCTAAAACTTCTACCCACAGCCCACCATGGCCCTAGCTCCTATGGTCCATGCCACATACACTGACAGTGTCCGCCTCTCACCACAAAGAGGCCTCAGGTTGCCTGGCATCCCTCTTTCAGCTGTTTCTGGTCCCTCCTGGCCCTCTGGGAGGCCAGAAAAATGTTCAGAAAAACTACAGACTTTTATCTGGCACTATGGAAGACTTGGGGAACTGTTTCCAGTGCCCATGCTTAGACACATTTCCTCTCATCTCTGTTTTCTTCTGAGGACCCATGCTGGTGCAGGGAGCATTCCTCTCTCTCTCTCCTTGGCATTCAGGCAAGCCTACTCTAATTAGACTTCGGTGCAGAGAATTGAATTGATCATTCTCTCCAGTCCATGGCACATCAATGATCCATACAAGGCATGTCTGTTCTATTACGCTTTCTTATTTATACCAGATTTCCACTCCCATCTCTATCCTTTAATAGGAATCTGATTAATTGTGCTTAATTTGTATCCTTATATATGCATTTATCCTGGTAAGAGATGCAGTATATTTCTGTATGTGTGCTTTTAATTGATATAAATGGCACTATGCCATAAACCCATCATAAATATATATAATAACTTTAAGTTTTAAGATATATCCATGTTGCTGTAGGAAGATCTACTTTATTGTTTTCATCTGCTATATAATATATACCTACCACCTTGTATTAGATTGCACTATATGAAATTGACATTTTTATAGTAAAAATAATTGTCAAATATTAGCAATTTTATATAGTTCAACTTAAACTTATACATTTCCCTAGTGACAGTCAACTAGGCTGTGGTCAGATTCTTGCAACCACAAGCAATGCATCAATTAACATACTTGCTTGTGTATCTAGTATATATATGCCTGGGAATAAGATTGCTGGATAGTGGAGTATATACTCACTTAATTTTTCTAAGAACTGCTAGATCGTTTTCCACAATGACTATACTACTAGGGGACTTCTCTGGAAGTCTTGATGCCATCTCAGGTATCACCAGTGTGGCAAGAAATAAAGCCCCGTTGTTCCTGGACCTTTCCAAACCCATTTGACATTTTTCCTTTTCCCATTAAACCAGAACTCAGCTAAGGAAAAGAAAGCTTTATTCTGATGATCGTAGGACACAAATGGATTGACAACAACACACAATAAAACTTGGTTAATATTCCAAATTATATTCTATTGCATGTGCCTTCAATTAGAAGTCTTCCAGTTTGAAATGTCAAAGACCTAACTTGAATTGTTTCAGTTAATAGGGACAATTTTGACTCATTATCCAAGGAGGGGTGGAATGACCAAATCACTGGGAAGACAGATGTATTTAGAACAAAAAGAGTAGGGACTCAAAAGGTTGCAAGACTTTCCTTCTCTAGTCTCTGTTACTTTCTGCCTGTCAGCTTTAGATGAGCTTTCTCCACTTGGTGGAAAATACAGTAGTTGATAGCTTCTGAGTTTTTGCCACCAGAGAGAGATTACCTCTATCACTCTCATCCATTTTGGAAAGTTCTAGGGAAGTCCCCTGATATTCCTGGCTTGGATCTGGCACTCATTTCTGGGTCACTCAACTCTAGTCAGGGAAGGGCAGGGTGGTGGAAGAATATGTTAGCTCTCTGAGTGGGGCATGTGAATGGGGCAAAGGTACCAGGAGAGAGGATAGGTTTACCAGGATTACTTGGCCCACTTAGAAGCTCACAAGAAGCAGCAGTGTGAGGGACACATTATGTACCTCCCCCCACACATACACTTTGCTAGGCTAGCATTCAGTAAGCCATTGCTCCTCGAATGGCTGGAATGATGATTCTGCTGATGTATCTCTCTTGACCCATGCTCTTCTTACTCCACCCAACTTTGGATCCTCTTGGAGAAAGCTTTCTAGAACCCCTCCTAACAGAGAAGTCTTTAATTAAAATCAAATGCAGCCAGAAATGTAAAACGCAGCCAATCCAATGTTTTTTTTTTTTTTTTTTTAAGATTTTATTTATTTATTCATTTATCCCCCCCGCCGCCCGCGCTCGCCGGTCAGCCAACCACGCAGCGCGGGCGGGCTCGCCCCCACCAGGAGGCCCCGGGAACCGAACCCGGGGCCCCCCATATGGCAATGTTTTTGATACTGTAGGAACCAACAATTAAAAAGTTACCTGCAGGGAGTGGGTGTGGCTCAAGCCATTGTGTGCCTCCTTCCCACATAGGAGGTCCCTGGTTCGGTCTCGTGACTCCTAAAAGCAAACAAAAACAAACAAACAAACAAGTAAACAAATGGGAAAAACCAACTCAGGGGAGCCGATGTGGCTCAGTGGTTGAGAGACAGCTTCCCATACGTGAGGTACTTGGTTCAATCCATGGCCTGATACCTCAAACAAACAAACAACAACAAAAAAGGTTACCTGCAGAAGCAGCTTATATCCCTGAGATTTCTGGAAGGGTTAATGCAAGAACTCTGCAAATCATAAAATTGTTTTCTTCAAAATATCAGAGAGGTATCTATTATCTAATCAACAGAAGGACTTAAAACTGAGTAAATCCTATTAATGCTAATGGGAAATGTGTGTGCTAATCCTTGAAAAGGTTTGGGAGGGAGGTGACTGGGAGGGTAAGGCAGACATCAGCCATTAATGACTAAACAGGTTGAATCCTGCTTATAGTTAATAGCACAGGTGAATAAAAGAATTGTATTGTATTCTCTATATCTCTTTTTTCTCTCAGGCTCCCATTTTATGTGGCTCAGAAGAACCTCCTGTGGCCAATTGTGGGTTGAAGATAATTAGCCTTTAATTATCACCAGTTACATTTTCACCTGTTCCACTTGCAAATCCCCAGAACTTCTAGTTTTCCAATTAGCGTATTCATCCTCCAATAACCAAGTGTGGGGAACCAGCTTTTCCCTTTGGGAACTAACCCCTTCCCCACTAACCTTTCAAGTTATATTTTAGCTGGTGTAAGAATACCCTTGAGAGGATCAACTTATTTTTATTTGCCATATATTTCTACAGAATCTTAGATCAAATGTGTGCTGTCAGTGTAGTAGCTGAATCCAGGTAGACATTGGGAATACCATCTCTGGGGAGATCAGAATAATGAATATTACTTGAGAGAAGAAAGGAAGCATTAAAATTCACTCAAATAGGCAAAACCTTATTTGCAATCTAAAGAAGAGTTTCTTTTTCTGTTTTCCTTTTTTGGTTGAATGTGAATAAAAGTCAAATGCAAAACATTGGAGTGGGAAAAGAACTCTGACAGAGTATTTTTTTATCTTTTATCAGTGGACTAGAATCTTTATCTCATTCTCACAGAGATAGGAAGGACCTTCAGTTCATCCTGTCAATAAGGAAGGTGACTATTTGTGGTGTAATTTTGGAAGAAGTAAAAATAATAGTAATAAATGAGTGGAGAAATCTCAAAGAGTTAGGAAAAACTTGTTAGCACTAAGCAGTCAATTTAAAAGAAAACATTCATTAATTCCCTGAAAGGATATTGCAAAGGAAAATAAGGGTAAGGTTTTATATCTTTGTATCACATAGTATCGTATATACCTGATATTAAAACTATAGAGAAACCTTTGGAAAGGCTGTCCTGGGAATACACTCTCATTAGCATGCAAATCATTTATCAGGATGCAGATAAATTAACAATAATGTGGCCAGGGTCCCTAGAGTAAATAATTTCCATTTCCATTACTATATATGATACAAATACCCATAATATTTTTCCTGAAAATTATAGTACTTATTTAGTACACTTTGATCCAACTACAAATTTCATCTCATTAATCCTCACTTTAAAGCTAGTAAGGGGTTTATTTTATCACCTCACAGGTGAAGAAATGGAATGCAAAGTATCAGCTGGGTCATAGAATGAGTTTAAAACATATAGGTGCCCAGAATTACTAAGCTACTAATTCAGCTTGCTGTTCACCAGCTCTTCTTCATGTGAATTTTAATCTACTTGCCACATTTCATTCTAATTGTAGGAAATGAAAAAAACAAAAACAAGAACAAAAAACAAACAAACAAACAAAAACCCCCAGCTAAAGTGTTATTGTCCCAGCATCAAATAATATGGTTTTAAAATTGAATATCATAAATGAATGAATGAATGAATGACTCTACCTCACACCTTGCAGTATGCAAACCATTTAAACAAGTATCTTAAGAAACTTTGGTGGGAAGTGGATGTGGCTCAAGTGGTTGGGCATCCATTTACCATATGGGAGGACCCGGGTTCGATCCCCCTGGACCTCCTGGTAAAAAAAAAAAAAGGGTGAGCAGGCGAGCTGGGCCTGAGTGGCCAGCCTAGCCTGTGTGGACATGGGACAAGCCCGGGACCACATAGACATGTGGTGAGCTACGCAACAAGATGGTGACTCAACAAAAGAGAGACACAGGGGAGAGTCATGGCAAGATGCGCCAGAAACCAGGAACTGAGGTGGTGCAAGTGACAGGGTTCCTCTCTCCCACATTGAAGGTCCAGGATTGAATCCCAGTGAAGCCTGGAGGAGAAAAATGAGAAAGACAAGGCAAGAAACAGACCCAGAAGATCACCCAGCAAATGGACACAGACAGCAAGTGTGGGGCGGGGAGGACTCATAGAACTGTACACCAAAAAGAAAAAATAAAACCAATTAAGGAAACAAAAAAGAAAAGAAACTTTGATGAGCAAGGAGCGAGCTCTGTGTGATGCTCCTTTTGAAATGGTGGGATTTTAAAGTTGCACAAAGCAAATTCACTGACTTAGTTTAATTCTCCAGTTTTCAGGATTTTTCTTTGATGAGACTGTCTCATTAAGGGGAGGAAATAAATTAAAGAAAGAAGGAAGGAACGGGCAGAGAGACATGGAGGAAGAAGGGATAGGAGGTAGGGAGACAACCGAAAGATAAAAGATGGAAGAATTGAGTGATTCCTATTTCAAGCCTGCTTGAATGACTTGCTTTGTCCATATAACCTATTCATTTCACTAGAGAGAATAATTCATCTATCTCAAGAAATTAGGAAGTGAAGGCACTGGTTAATACAGAGTTACTATTGTTTACATTTGAAAATGCTACAAAGGGGGTTGTATTTTATAGGTTTGAACGTATCTGTCTTCTACAATACTCCCCACATGGGGTATGTGAGGAGCAGGTTTGCAGGTAGCACTTATAACTTACCTGCATCATTAGTCCCTACTTTCAGCTTATGCTTTACCCAACAGTTCTTCACAAAGAAAACCATTCTTTTACTTATTGCTACATATGTCATTGGTTGGGCCTTCAGATGCCTTTACTACACAGAAGTCAAAAGTTTTGTTACATGGCATGATCTTCAAAGCCATGGGGAAGATCATGGGGCTCCTTTGGAAATGGTCTAACGTAACTCCTATTACATCAGGAAATGCCTTGAAGATCTCCAGGCAAACAGTGACTTTAACTAGAGATTTGCTTTCTTCTACACCCCATGCCTCCAAAGAAAATGGCCTTGAGGTGGCTTGTAACCAGTATGAGACCTTGAGTCTCTTTGGGTGAGATAGGCTATTATATCCTAGAGTCATTAAACTTGAAGTATTTAGGCAAACAGGACATCTTATCCAGATGACAGCAGCAAAAATTTGGTTTGGAGAAACAAGGGTTTGGTCTCCAGTTCTTGGTCCTGGAATAGGCCCATCTTTTGAGAAAGAGTTTAGTCATCAAACTTAAGAGTGGCCAAATCAAGGTTTAAGGGAACACCATTTACACTGGATGGAGAGTGAATATGGCTCCTGGATTGTGCTGTACTGGTCAACCCATGCTCAAACTTGCTTGTGAGGGATATAAAGTGGGTGAGACTGAAAACAGTATAAGGAATTCTGTGGATTTTAAGGGAGAATAATCTATGAGGGGAAGTTGACAATGAAATTACAGGATGGCAAATTAAACCATGAAATAGTAGGTCCTTGAATATGGGTTCTTTGAAGGCAAGGTGAATGGTATATATTTGTATCTTTCTGTATCTCAAACTTCTCACATATGCCTGGCAAGTAAGAGATGCTCATGAATATAGCGTTATGATGAAGTTCTAAATGGAGCATTAACTTAGGGGAATGGTACCTCTTGCTTCCAGCAGCTGCTTTTACTTTTATGTTAACATACATCTATGTGTGTGTACATGTGTGGGGTGGAATTCATCCAATCTATGCTCCAAGTTTCATACTATATTGTTCATGATACAGAAGAACAAGGAGCAGTATATTTCTTATTCTCAGAACTTGAAATTGTTTGTACATAAGGAGTCACTCATGAATATGTGTCCAAAAATTGACAAGAGCTATTCTAATAATCACAGCTACAATTTATTGTTCACCTATTATATGTCTGCTAGTCACACTTATTATTTACATTTTTTTAAATCTCATTTTATGGTAACACTATATCTGAAAGTTGGGATTGTGGTTCCCAATTGGTGCATCAAGGTGAACTCACAGAGGTGAAATGGGATAATTCTTGAAGGAAATACAGTGCCATCAGTTGGTCACTGCATAAACCAGTATCTCATGATCGTTCACAGTTTTGACATGAGTTTGTTTCTTTCCTTTCAGTGAAATCATATCTTTGTGAAGCTGGTTTCCTGCAGTTGCTACAATAAAAATAACATGCCACACAAAAATCCACATGGAACAGAAAAAGAGGGTGGCAGTGTCCAATTTGATTCTAAGGTTTGCAAAGTTGTGTTATTTCCAACGGGTACTAAATTGTTTGGACAGAGCTACTTGAGTTGTTTGGACATAACTGCAAAGTAAAAGGAACCTGTTAGGTATTTCTTTTGGCCCAGGGGGTATTGTTAAAAAATTGCAAAGACATCAAGTGTGCCTTGAAGAAAATTTGCTTAGGAATGTTGTGACTACTAGTAGACTCTGAAAAAGAGTGAAAAAGCAAAAATGGGTTATTTTTTTTCTCACACAATTTGAAGTCTGGAGGTAAACAGTTTAATACTATTGAATCAGCTCCAATAAAGACAATAAACACTATTCTGACATTTTACATTGTCCGCATCCTTAGCATACTATGTTATCATCAAAATGGTCAAAATATGACTGCTTCTGTTCCAGGTATTGCATCCACGTTCAAGGCATGAGAAAAGGGGAAAACGAAGACCAGTGACATCTGCCTCTATGACAAGGCAAGCAAAAGCCTTCCCCTGAACTCCCAAGCACATTTCTATTTATATCTTTTTAGGCAGAATTGTTTTCATAGCTATCCCTAGCTGTAAGAGTGTGTAGAAATGGGAGTGTCTAGCTTTTCCAGCATCCTATAGTGAAGACAGATAAGGAGACTGGGAAGTGTGTATGCAGCAATAGTGTCTGCCTCAGTTAAGTATTGTCATCTCCAGGGTTATGGTGTCATCTTTTCTAGAAGAGGTTAATGCTAATAAGAGGTTGAGCTGGGATCTAAGTTCAAATTTCTGTTTCCTAAGCGCATGCTTTCCCCCTTATGTTTAGGCACCGTATCTTTTTTATTGCCTTTCCACACTGGCCTCCTCTGCCTGAAAAGCATTACATATTCTGGGAATACTGAAAAGGTCTGAGGAGTGAAGAAAGGACTTTATTAGGCAGGATCATAGTAAGGAGGATAACGGGTGCCTTGAATGCCAAGCAGAAGACTTTAGGTTTCTATGGTAGGAAAGAGGGACAACTGATACTTCCTGAAGTGAAGACTGGCGTGATAAGATCTGTGTATGAGAAAAGTCAGACTGGTTAGAATTTGTGGGTTGTCATGGATATGTGGACCTCATTGCCTTGAAACTGTTATCACATCCACTGTGCTTGGATTCCTTAGCTGCTTTATGACTCTGCTGGCAGAAATGTGAAATTAATATGAAGCGTTGTTTTATTTTCTCTGTCATTAAGATAGAAAACATTCCTTGAAATTTATTCTCTAAATTAAGAGCATAACTATCAAATATATTTCAGGCCTTGGAGTTTTTTCTTAATAGATAAATCAACCCTGGTTTCTCGCAGACTTGATGTAGAAATGGAAAATGATTTCTTCAGATTCTCCCTATATGAATTTGAGAAATATTCAGACTGGAAGAAATGGAAGTAATGATGAAGACAACTGTTACAAACACAAACATTTTTATTATCAACTTTTGAACAATGTTTCATCTCAAATATAGTGACATTAGACTTGCATCAAGCATAGGATGTTGAATTGCACTAGTTCAAATATTTCATTTGGCAGCAGCACAGAAGAGACTGTAATTTGCCAAGAAATGCTTCTCTCTGTCTCCTTTAGTAAATGGAGAATTCATTATAAGTAAGAAGCTATACAGGAGATCTATTTGCTTGGTTACTATTAGGAATCTGTCCAAATTTTTATTGCATATCCCTCTTTCTCCACATTTTAAATTTAGTCATGAAAATTGGATAAACTATAGAAATTGGGAAAACAAAGATGTTATCTTATGTTTCTGTAACTTGAACTGGCCTACATTTTCCATTGAAAACTAAAGGGTCTTTTAACTTAGAATTTTGTCTGCTTTAAGAAAATACATTCAGTAAACAAGTGATAAAATGATAATATATAAGTTTTCTGTGTGGGAGAGCAATCCTTTATTGCTAACCATTCTGCATGATAGTAAAAAATTTTTTGCTGACTATTCCCCATGACTTTAGATTGCATAGTAAGATAATTTATCAATTGATTGTGCTTACAAAATTTGTAAAAAGACATGTCTTATATATGAAACATGTAAATTAAAATGCAAAACATTGGTGATTACATACAGTCATGCTAATTTTGGAAAATGCACATTTATTGCCTTCAAATTGGAGTCTCTGCCGCTTTTGTCACAGCATCATACTGTCCAGAAGCTCCTTGAAAAACAATCTTTCTTTTGCATTTTATGAAGCCCTACCTGTACCCAAGCAAAAAGAGAGGGAGATCCATGGGTAAAAGCATTTTTTCTGTAAGTGACACATACCAGTATTGCTTATAATAAAACCGGCCCTTTTGATGAGTGGTACCAGAGAAACATAGACTGCTATATTTTAAGAATTGAAGGCAAGAATTTAATTAGGGTTACTTACAATATTAAATTGTTTTAAAATTTATTCATGGTTCCATAAAGCATATTAGGCATGGGTGACTCTCCAAGTGGACAAAACAAGTTGACAATTAATTCATTTGATTAAAATTACCAATACCGTGCTACTTGCTGAAAATATCATGGTGCAGAAGGTAGACACAGCCTTTATCTGACATGTGCTTAGATTATGATGAGAGGAATAAACTGTGAAAATGCTATGCCAAGGAGTATTAGGAGAGTTTAGGGAACATTAAAAAGAGACAGTAGGGAAGCGGCTGTGGCTCAATCAGTAGGGCTCCTGTTTACCATATGGGAGGCCCCGGGTTCGGTTCCCGGGGCCTCCTGGTGAAGGCAAGCCCGCCTGCACGGCGTGGTTAGCTGATCCAGCAAGCACAAGCAGCAAGGGGGGGATAAATGAATAAATAAATAAAATCTTAAAAAAAAAAAAAAAAAAGAGACAGTAGCATAATTTAGAGGGATTTGTGGTGGCAGTGAAATTTTTAAGGAAACCGGCTTGAATCAGGATTAGAATCCACAACTGAAATGTGTGTTTAGGGTATGAGGGTGTGGGCAGGAGTGGGGAGAAAAGATAGTGTATGCTGAGTCATGCTCACTTCTTAATTTTGACAAGATTGGATAAAGAAAACATTAGTTGGCTTTTGATGTAATCTTGATTAGAGATGGTGTTAGAGATTGAATTGTGTACCCCAGAAAACACATTCTTAATCTCATTCCATTCCTGTGGGTGTAAACCCATTGTAAATAGAACCTTTTGAAGAGGTCAATTTTGGTTAGAGTATGGCCCAACTGAATCAGGTTGGAATGCTGGAGTCCTATATAAGCAGAATGAAAGTCAGATGGAGAGAGAAGCCATGGGGAACAGCCAGAACTCAGAAGAAAAAGAAAATGTCACCAGGTGCATTGCCATGTGATAGAAAAGACAAGGAACCCCAAAGATTGCCAGGCAGCCAATAGATACTGACCAGGGAGAAAGAAAGCCCTCCACCCTCTGAAACTGTGAGCCAATAAATTCCTGTTGTTAAACCAACCTATTGTATGTGTTAAGTAGCTAGGAATGGAAATCAGATGGTGATAATGCAAACATATTAAAAAGATATTTGGGTACAGAACAGACTGTGCAATGGCTTAGATGTGAAGTGCAGGAATGAGGGTGGAACCACATATGAAATCTTGGTCTCTGGCTGTGGGGCCAATCAGTAAAATGGAATACAAAGGAAGAGCAGGTTAAAGAGTGAGTGAGATGGTATATTCAATTCTGGATTTGTTGAATTTTAGAAGTCTAGAATTGGAAGGATGCTATATGTTTCTGAAGCTCAGGAAAGGTGTTTGGACTGGAGATATACATTTAGGAGTTACCAGCATTCAAATCAGCTAGTATAGAAGATCCTATACATACAGATGGGATCTTTCAGAAGGACAATGTGGAAAAATAAAATAAAATAAAATAAGAAGAGGACCTAGGGCGAAACGGAATAAACATGAATATTTAAAAGATCTGATAAGAAAGAGAAACCTAGTAAGGAGACCAACTTGGAGTGGCTAAAGAGGCAATGAAAAAAAAAGATGTCATGAAATACAGCAGGGGTTGACAAACATTTTCTGTTAAGGGCCCGTTACTAAATAGTTTAGGCTTTGCCAGTCAATGCCGAGATCTCTGCCACAACTACTCAATTCTGCCATAGAATCTGAAAGCATTCATGGATAATGCATAAACAAATGTGTGGCTATGTTTTAATAAAACTTTATTCACTAAAACAATAGTGCACTGCCTTTGGCCTATGGGTTGTAGTTTGACAACCCTTGAAATACAGTATACTGAAGGTAAAGAGAAGAGGTTATTGGAATAAGGAGGAAGTAATCAATGCTGTCAACTGGTCCTAATGGATGAGGTAGGATGAAGACTGAGAATTGTCCATAAAATTTAGCAAAAATAATTTTTTGGTGATTTTGGTGGGAGCAAGATTTCTGTGGAGTATTAGGATAGATGCCATATTGTACTATCTGGAGGACTGAATGGGAGATGAGGAAGTGGAGGCAGTTTGTAGAAGAGGGGTAGAAGAAGACATTTATGGGAAAGAAGTCAAATTGTATTGGGAGGAACTTGAAGTAGAGAATTTTTTTTCTTTTTAAAATGAAAGAGTCCTCAGTATGTTTAAATTTCAAAGGGTAGAAGCTAATAGAATGGTAGAGGGAATTTAGTTTTCTGAGAGGGCAGGAAGAATGGATATGCGGTGCAGAGGAAGAAAATTTAGCTTTCAATTCAAAGGAGAACATATCTCTATTTGTAATAAGAGGGAAGCAAGAAAGGTTTGCAGTTGGGTGATGGGGTGTAGAGATATTTCCCTTCTACTGATTTCTATGGAGTAGGAATCTATTCACCTGCTAGAATTCAAGGGGCAAGGTCATGGGCTCAACTATTTGAGGAGAGTGAAGAAGATTTAAGTTGAAGTAAATATGTATGGAAAAAGGCCTGTTAGATCCTGGAGACAATATTTAATTTAGAATGACACTGATGGTGACTGAATCACACCCCCCCATAAAAACATGTTCAAGTCCTAACCCCCAGCCCTGTAAGGTTTGAACCCATTAGGACCTTTGAGAATATTATGTGAACAGCGTCTTTGACGTTCCTATTCAGATGAGGCCAAATTGAATAAGGTTGGGGCTTACCTCATAGGTGTGGAGTCTTTATAAGGAGAGAAAATCCAGACAGAGACATAGATGACTTAGCAGGAGAAGGAGAAGCCAGACGTCAGTAGAAGCCAGAGGAGAGATTGCCATGTGACGGAAGATGGTTGAAACACTACAGGCCCTGGGAGAAAACAAGGGCCTGTGCCTGTGCCCTGATGCTGGAGTTGTAGTTATGTATGCATGTATTTATTTAAAAGAAACGTTAGATTACATAAATGTTACATAAAAAATATAGAGGATTCCCATTTGCCCCACTCCCTACCCCTTGATGTTGGATTTCTAACCTCTAAAACCAGTTGTTTGAGCAAACTAGTTTATGGAATTTGTCATAACAGCCCTGGCAAACTAAGACAGACAAAAATCAGCTGAATTGTGTGATTCTTTCCCCCTCTAATACTCAGCACCCCAGATGCAGGTATGGATAAAATGGACAGTTTTTTTCCCCTCTTATCTGGTCAAAATAGTTATCATATAATGTAGTTTATAAATTCATCCATTCTTCTTCAATTATTATTATTTTCTTCTTCAAAAGGGACAATGACTCAAGAAATTAATTGATGTATACATTATTTGATTCAATAGGCATTTATGGAGTGCCTATGACACCCTAGGAACTATGCTAAGTCTTGGGGTGAGGGACAAAATAAATTATACAAGTTCCTATAATAGGAGAACTTACAATCAACCATAAAATGTAAGCATCTTTAGATATAATTCTAGTGCATCACACCAAAAAGAGGGTTAACTTCTTCTCAAAAGACTGAATCATGTTGAAAGAACTTTCTTCTGGAGGTTTGATATTTTAGATATTCTGATCACCAGTTTTAACAATTATATCCAAATGTGGTATTGATATTTGGATGTAATAATTATATCCAAATGAGGTGTCAAGAGCCATGATAAGGGAAAAGACAAAGGGAAAGACACATAATGGAGATAGGTGGACACAAAACGTCTGAATGTACTTGTCACTACCCATGAGCCTGCTGGAAAATAGCAGTTTATACTTTTGAAAGTGTCAGCATACCAAGCACACAGGGAGATCTGAGGGACTTTAGTCACATTACACAAAACTTAAGAAAAAACAACATCTAGCAATTCAGAAAATGAAGGAGTTTAATTAAAAATACAAGCAGACATAAATGCAAATATATTTTCAAAAATACTAATAAGGCATTTGTTATAATTCTAATAATACTGTCTACTTAAATTGTTCCCTTCTTTTATATCAGTAACAGAGTCTTTCATCTCATTTTAATTCACAGCATTGTATTGCCTTCTTGACTTTTAAAAATGCCTCCTCTTGTAATTATTTAATTCCCAAGCACAGAAAGAGTATTAGCAAAGGGTTGAGAATGTCACAGCAAAGTGTTTAAAAGTCATTAACTTTTGTGGCATTTCAGAGTAAGAAAAAAATGTTTTACACAAAATTAGCCTTCTTTCCCAATTTGCACAAACAGGAAATTTGTTAGATATGTGTGTGTGTGTATATATATATATATATATATAGGCTTTCAATTTTTTTTTTCTGAGAATTTTCCCCCCTGGCCAGGAAATGATTATGCATTTATTGAGTCTTCAGTTCACTTCATCTTACCTTTTTTTCTTATTCATTTTCTTTTCTCTTCTTTGTAAAATTTAAGGTGGAATTCAATTCTAATTCACAATGGACTAAGTTAATGGGAATTATTAGAGAACAGATAACCAAATCTTTTTATTTTTAATGGTTAATGTGAACTCAGAGTATTCAAATATGCAACATAAATTTCTAGGGTAAGTGATCATTTCCATTGAATATCTCACCTCTGAAACAGCATATGTCAATGGGAGTTTTAGTCATACTGGTTATTTCCATGTAGATGATTAATATGGTGACTTAGTTCAGGACACAGGGAAGATAATTCATTGGATGACAAAATATTGAGTTACATATTTACCTTTCTTCAGTATGGAAAGCAGCCATAACACTTAGGATTATAGTTTCTAGATTTAATACCCTGCTTCATTTCATATGAAAATATTTTCAATTACCAATTATTTGTGATAACATGCAGTATTCCTTTAAGAACAAAGTTTAATTGTTTTTGGCAGAGCACTATCACCTAGATGTTACTTAAAATACAGACTTGTGTGTTAATGTAGGATATGGTCTGATTTTTTATTTATTTAAAGGATGATTTCAAACCCATGTTAACAGTTTACTTTTTTCAACAAACCCTAAAAGCATACTTATTCTGAATGAGTGCATGAGAAAAACACATTAATGTTGAAAGTAATAATTAAGCTGCCTTTATTTTATCTACAAGCTCAGCCTCATTATAAATAAAGACAAACAAGTACAACATAAAGTACATTTATTCCTTTTTAATGGACTTTTAAGTCAGTTTCTCAAATTGTTGATGAATGTAATAAAATAAAATTAAATTAAAAGAAATGTCAAGAAGAAAACAAATTTAAAAATTAACAAAGCCCACAATAAATTTGCAATTATATGTCCATTAAAGGTTTTAAAGGGGGTTAATCTTGGCAAAAAGGAAAAAAAAAAATCCACACTGTTGGAGCTTTAGTAAGAACAATTATTATCATTGCAAATTACTTAAACTATTAAGCCAAGAATAATTCAGAGATATCATTAGCAGTCAAATTACTGGGGAAAAAAAAAAAACAAAAAACAAACTTGTTTTCTTTCTCCCTTTGTTTAATTTAAACTTAATGTCTGCTTATCCTCACACAAGCAGAAAATGCTGATAAATAATTCCAGAGCATGCCTAAACAACTCCCTTCACAGCTAGCTTCTAATTTGATCTCTGGAGACCTTTCCCGGTAGCTGAATAAAATATTTTCATTTATTCTAGAAGAGGCACCACCACCATACGTTTCTAATCTCGAGTTGCTTGGTAATACCTTTAGATGAGGTTCTCAGCAAATCATTAAACTTGTTCAATAACAATGTTACAAAACACAAGAGATTTGCCGTTAGTGAAACAAAGACGTTTTTCAGTGGGGGTTGGAGGGGACTTTAACAAGCCAACTTGAATTTCTACGGCAAGTTTGGGAGATTATTTAACATTTTAAACTTTCTGGCAGTCACAGTGCAAGACGACTTCAAATCCACGGTGTCAGAATGTTTCAGAAGGACCATACTTTCACGTTATAGAAACTGAGCCAGCGAGATTGCTTTGCTGATAGAACGTAGTATCAGCCTGGGTCCGCTCTCCGTATCACGCTTGCAGTCTCAGCGTGCGCAGGACTCGGCTCTGGAAATATATAAAACAATGGACTCGAAAGTTGTTTGCTTTTAATAAGAAACAAATGTTCTGATGATCAGATAATGAAAATTACTTTACCTAAACTGTCTTGACCCATCAAGATGCAATTTGATGAAACTAAATGAAAGCCCAGTGAAAGTTAATTTTTTTCTTTGTAGTCTAGGCATTCATCATAAACACTGATAATTTATGCCATGGAAGACACATTACCGATTAGTTAGAAATCTTAGTAGAATCAAGCAAATTTCTTATGTATTAAGATATCAGGTTCCACCTCAGAATATGAATGGAGTCTGCCTGCCTGCGCTGGAGCAGGCACTGGGGAACGCTAATGGTTTTAAATCCCAAAGGCGACTCAAGTCCTTTGACAGTTCATCAGTCTTGTTTTGTTGTGGGATTATTGAATTTTTATATATTTAAAAAAAAATCATATTCTGTCAAAAGTTTGTTGAGCTCGTTTTTCAGTGTAAACTTATTCCTAAGGACGTAGGAATAAACAAGGGGATGCTGATAGAAATAGTTGCAGAAGTATTTCCTATATATCTTTAACTTTTCCATACAAGTTTCCAGAGTTAACAATTTTCCTTCATAGGATAGTGCTCTGTGCTCTTGAAATGCAGAGTTAATGACATGATCTCTTCTTTCACCAGCTTTCTTAACATCTTAAATTTCTGCTTCTTTTTTCAGTTCTTGCCCTAACAGCTCCCTTATTTTACTTCTTTATATGGAATAGAATTACCAGAAGATCTTAATGTATATTAGAGGCAATGAAGAACATAAGGGAGACTTCTATTCCAATGGCCAGTTTTTATCACCTTTGTAATACTTAATTTAGGAAGCCAAGAGCTCCATTCTCATGCATGTATTCTGAGCAAACCTCACAATATAGCATTCAGGACTATTTTTAGACCTAAAGTAAAAATTGCCTTTACTGAGTATTCAAAATAACATATATTTGAATTTAAAAAGCAAACTATGTGAGGAGAAAAGGGGTTATTTGTACAATGCCTTTAAAAAGCTCTCTTACTTTTGAAGGTAATGATTAATTATCATCCTTACTTTGTTCTTATAATCTTTAGTACCATTGGCTTTGGCCACTAGTCAAATATAAAAATTAGAAAATTGCTCAAGAAAATTTGTGCCAGAAATTTATATATAAATTTTTCATAAAGAGAGGAAAATATATATATAAATTTCTGGCACAAATATATATATATATTACCTAATACCAGTGCCTGGCTAATACTTGGAAGACTATATTCTAATACAAAAGGAACATGGTTTGGTACCCATTTAAGATCCAGAAAAGATGGATGTGCTTTGCTTGTTAATACTTGAATCGCAAAAGATTATTCTCCTTGTTATTCTTTTCTGAGGGTTCTATTCTGAACCAGAAAATGCCCCCAGTTTCATTCATATTAAATAACTATTTTTTTTCTTCTGCTGCTTGAGGTGTTTTCATTTTGAATAAAAAATAATATGTGGAATCATTTTCAGGTTAATTAGAGGAAAGTCTGTGGAGAAGTGGGCTGCCTTCATGGACCCAACATATAGTGGCAAAAGACTTGAACACCCTTTAGGCTCATGATAATGGAAGGCTAAATTAAGGATCAGGGATTAGAGATTAGGCATGCCAGGTTTGGAGTCACACTGGCTGTATTTAAACCCAAATCAGCCAACTGCTAGCTCCATGACCTTAGTCAAGTTACTTAATTTTTCATTATCTCAGTTTCTTCATCTGGAAAATGGTGAACATATTCTTGGTTCTTGTATGAACTAAAAGAGGAAATACGCCTCTCCAATACATGAAATATTATAAGATGCAATAAAGGCTCATTATTATTGTTGTTATTATTATGACATGAAGATCATGGTGGGAATAAATAGAGTCCATTTGTGATGGTTTAACTGTTCCAATGACACAGCAGTCAAAATCAACTTCTTTAACACTTCTGTAACTAAACTTCATTTTACATGTCTTTAGAAGCTGAAGAAGAGAGTAAAACTTGGTTCTTTGGAGAATCTGTACTGGAATAAGACTGACGTGAATGTGAATTCTAGCTCAACTACTTACCAGGCAGCACAGAATACAGGTGAACACACAGACTCCTGTTTTTTCCTCCTGCTGGCATTGTCTCTAAACATTGGAGAAAATAATACTGACCTCATAATCCTGAATAATATGAATGGGGCGTGGGGGCAGACTGTTATGGATTGAATTGTCTTTCCCCAAAAGACATATTCAAATCCTAACCCCCAGTCTCATGAATGTGATCCTATTTAGAAATAGGATCTTTGAAAATGGTATTAGTTAAGATGAGGCCAAACTGGGTGATGATAAGCCTTAATTGAATAGGACTGGTATTTTCATAAAGAGAGGAAATTTGGACACAGATATAGAGAAAGAACAGTCATGTGACGGAGGCAGAGACTGAGTTTGCCCTATGTCACCACCAGAACCCTACAGACATTGAAGGAAGGGAGGCCCAGCAAACATCTAGAACCAGACTTGTAGTTTCCACAATTGTGAGATAATAAATTTCTGTTGTTTTGAACCAACCCGTTTGTGGTGCATTTTTATGGCAGCCCAAGGAAATTAAGACACAAGGGTTAAATCAGTATTTGTAAAGAGCTGAGATTAGCATCCAGCACATAGTAGTGTTTTTTTTTTTTTTTTTTTTTTTTTTTTTTTTTTTTAATCACTAAAAGAATGGCTTGAGCTGTCTGTCTGACCATCAGTTTCCTTACTTGTAAAGTTACAAAAATAATTCTTTCCTCATAGGATTATAGAGAAGATTAAATGAAACAATATGTGTATGATGCTTGGTATATGGTAAGCACTCCCTTAAAAGAAGGCTAGCAATACTATTTATTCTCCTAATTCCCTAACTTGATTTTTCACCACTCCTCAAGAAGAATCCTGTGAAAATAATTGCCACAAACATTACTTTATTAAAGGTCTTTCCATCTCAAGAAATGTCTTCTCCCTTCCTCCCTGTGCTTTATCAATCCTTTCAGGCATAGCTTCATTTCCATTTCTTTGAGGATGTATTCATTGACAATTCAGGTCCACACTAACATGCTAGCATATACCTTCTTTGATGTGCCATTCAAGGGACTACACTAAACATATTGGAACTTACCAATACTGACTCCTCTACGCATAATAGTACAGTGGAAAAAAACATAAGCTACATCATCAGAAGAACTAAGGTTTAAGACTTGACATAATAGAGAAACCACCCACTTGGGAAAACGACTTCTTATATCTAAAGCTCAATTTCTTCAAACATAAACCTATGTTCTATGTCATTGAAGGCAATCATCAATATAGTATATCTTGTCTCAGGGGTTGTAGCAAACTTAGTTTGAGCAACGATGGCAGCAATAGCCAAAGTAAGGCCAAATCAGTGGGTTGGAATTTAGGAGAACATCAATGTCAAACTTGTAATAACACCATGTGGTTTGTACATTTCTGTTCAAAAATCACTTTAATGAGATATTTAATTCTCATTTTCAAGGTAGCTCTGAAAAATTAGGAAGTTCCATAAGATCACCTAGCTTATAATCATTTGTTGCTCCTTTTATTTCACCTTGCCACCTAACAATAGGCAGCGTGCAGTCTGACGTGTGAATGAAGGAGAGGGAAGCATTTTGTCTGGGGCGTAAGAGAGAAAGTGATAGGAATTAGGTTTATTCTAGCATACACTAAGCTATCTCCTTCTGTCCGAAGTTTCTATTTTCATGTGTCATACTCATCTTCAGCAGTAGAAGGCTACCACATTGATTTACTGTACATGATGGGACAGCTTTAGGGATCATAAACAAGGTCTATTTTTTCTTAATATTACCATTCAATCCCCTTTGGCCACTCTATAAAGATTTCACCTGCCCTCCTCTTCTGCCATGTAGCTGGGATTTTATTTTTCCATCTGTTTACTGGCATTCTCATCAGCAATTCATGTTTGCTCATTTGCTTATCTCTAAGCATAATGGCAATTTATTCAATAAGTTCTTTATAGTCTGTCTTTTGTTTTCCTGATGTAAGCAGAGATCGTTGCCCCCCTGTATTTCATCAGTGCCAGATTTTCAAGACATTTTCTTTTTTTTCCCTATGCATTTTTTTTTTTTTTTTAAGAATTTATTTATCTATTTATTTACTCCCATCCATTCCTACCCTCAAGACATTTTCTACGGTGAGACTGGGCCAAAATATGTTGCAATGTAACACCTAGTTTAGATAATGGCAGTCATAATTTCTTTTGCTTCAATAATATATTATCCTTCAGAATGCCATTTGTGATTTAATATTGCTGAATGGCACTAAGAGTGATCATCTCTTGCTTGTTAGCAAGAATGAGAGAGATTTTCCTGCTGACTTTGAAGAACCAAACAGCCATGTGTGAACTGCCTTTGGGAGAGGACCAGGTGGAAGGTAGCTGAGTGTAGCCTCTTGGAGTGACAGTAGTCCCTGGTTGGCAGCAACAGGAAAAAGGTCATCTCAACCAGACAGTAGCAAGAAAATGAATTCTACCAACATCCAGTGATCTTGGAGGTGAATCTTTTCCTAGTGGAGCATCCAGATAAAGATGTAGCCAGCCATTATCTTGATTTTGGTCTTTTGAGACCCCGAGCAAAGGATCTAGTTCCCCTGTCCTAGAATCCTGACCCATGGAACCTGTGTGATAAGCACATGCTGTTTTAAGCTGCTAAATCTGTGGCAATTTGCTAAACAGCAACAGAAAATGAATATACGTCACTGCCTTAAATTGCCAGAGTTATTGAAACCACAGCTAGCACCACACTAGTTCCACAGACTAGTTGGCTTAAACAACAGAAATTTATTGTCTCACAGATCTGGAGGCTAGAAGTCCAAAATCAAGGTGTCAGCAGGGCCCTGCTTCCTTTGAAGGATGTAGGGTTCTGACTGTGGGTGGCTGGCAATCCATGATGTGACTTGGCTTGTGGCATAACTCAATCTCTGCCTCTGTCACTTGGCCATCTTTCTCTCTGTCAATGATTGCTCCAAATTTCATCTTCTATATAGGATACCAGTAATATTGGATAGGGACCCATCCTAATTCATTTTGGCCTCATTTTTACTAATAACATCTTCAAAGATTCTATTTCCCAATAGGATCACATTCACAAGACCAAGAATTGGGGCTTGAATGTATCTTTCTAGAGGAGACAATTAATCCATAATAATCACAGAAACTAGTGGTTATATTACAAGCTAGTAAATTCACACCATTATGTTGCCTCCAGTTGAACTGTAAGAATACAAAGAGCCAGTTACACTTGTTGTTTCTATCAAATCTTTATAATATTTTTGAAAAATCTTTGATTTTAGGGAAAACAATTTTAGGTACTTCTTATCTCTAAAGACATAGATATAGATATATAAATACATGGAAATAGATACATAGTTTATGTTTCCTTGTTTTAATCAACTTTATTTGATTAACTATATGGATATAAGGGAAATCCAATCTTTGTCAAAGCATGTTCCACATTATAGAAATGAAGTTAGGACAGCTGTTCTGTAGTTGGAACTGTTCAGCTTTCAGAGCCTGGATAATCCATTTCAGTTTATGTAGTGGCAAATTGTAAAGCACTTGCCACTAATAATATTTTAAGACGTCTTTTTAAATGATATGCAGTTTTATATATTGGTATAGTTTCAAAGTCACTTGTAAAATAACATTACTCTTTTTTTTTTTCTTTTTAAAAAATTTTTTTTTAAAATTTCAAATCTACTCTCCTGAGTAGGAGAGTTGCTGCTTGCATATAACCCACAAACTGTTTTAATTTCACCAAAAGGAGCTCTATTATAAAGTATGAAAGTTTCACCAATCATGCTCAGTAAATATAAGCATATATATACATATAATATATATATATCATATCTATCTCTATCTCTCTCTATCTGTATATCTAAAGAGAAAAAGAAAATGATTGGATAACTGATTCATCCTTCATAAAATGACATAAACATGTACATACAAAACCCTCATTATATTCAGATTTATTTGTCTTTTCTAAGTTTGAGAATGTCTTCAAACACTGGCTAAAGCCATAATTAGAAAGGACAGAAGAAAATGATAGGGCAATAATCAACATTAGTTTTTAGGACATTATGGAGCCTGGATCTATAAAGAGTGATGCACTTTACATTATATTAGCTCAGTGTTTCTCAAAGTGTGGTCTATGAACCAGTAGGACCCATGTCACCAGGGAACGTGTTAAAAGTGCAAATTCACAGGCCCCACCCAGATCTAATGACAAAAAAAACTCTGAGGGTGTGGCTTCAGAACTGCATCAAGTTCTCCAGGCAATTCTGTTGCACCCTGAATCTTGAGGGCAACTGTATTTGACAGATGAGGATATGAAACAGTAGTATACAGGTGAAACTAACCAAGGTCCAATCAGGAAAATAGAAATCTCTCTAGGTAGTTCAAAAAAGAAGGAATCTAACATAGTAAATTGATTACATAAGTAATGGGAGAACAAGAAGCCGCCACCAGCTCTAGAGATACAATGGAGACAGTACCTTTGTCAGAGCTCAGGATCTGGAAGCATCTCGCAGAAAGTAGGACTATAGTGGGTCTGCTCTATGGGTACCCCAAGATTGAGTGGCTAGCTAAGCATAATATTCAGGCACAGAATCTGTCAGAGACTCCACATGAAGCAGAGAAGAATGGGGAGAAATACTTTCCTTTTCTCTCATTTTGTCCACTCTTCATCTAAAACAGTGCCTTCTGCTGTCCATACTTTCCAGAAAACAGGAAGCAGAGGAGCTTGGGGAATGTAGTTCCCTACAATAGAAACACACAGCATGGGCATGAGCAGGAGATGAATCCGAGGGCAAATGACTCACACAAATAATTAATTCAGTTTTCAAGAAGTTACTCAGTTTTTGATGGCAGATCTTAGACTTGAAGTAGGGAGCCTACTCAACAGATTTCATCTTTCCTCCAAGCCACAGTGAGTAACAGAAAATTCCTCAAACTCCATGATAACTGAAAATATTACAGAAAATTTCATAGAAGAGCATATCACCCAGTTAAAATACTGAGACCAGGCTGGCATACTATTAATAGTATTAATAGTATGTGCAAGTTACAGCCTGATTTTTAGATTTTCTTTATGTTCAGTTCAGTTACTCTGACCTGTTTACAAGGAGGCAGGTTAGACTGAATTCCCAAAGGGGCTATGATATAAACTCAAAATTATCAGATCCTATGGCAGTAGGTGGTATATGATGATAATCGGGAGTGTAGTCACCCAAAGCTATATTTCTTACAATTTAATTGATGTGTCTACAGAAACATTTGTGGGTGTTAATCCTGATGAGTGTGTGTGTGTGTTGTGTTGTTAGCACACCTTTTAATTGTTAAGTTAATTGGCCTTGCTCTTTGTGAATTACTTTGTAAAGAGTAATTATCTGAGACCATGTTGTAGCAGTTTCGTCCTGCAAAAGAACTGTTTCTCTGTACCACTTAAAATAAACCTGGCTTGTTGAGCTGTTGTTTTTACCCATCCCTCTTGCTCTCCTTCAATTTAGAGAAAACTCTCAGAGGTAAACCACAGGAAAACTTACACATGAAAATTCCCTGAGGTCAAAGTTAGAAGCTGTGCCAAGTTGAAGACTGTATGCATATGACAGCTCTTTGGGAGTTAGTTTTTACATTGCCTGCCAAATGGGAATTTGAGATAAGCAAGGCGAGCATTGGGCTTCTTGCAACTTTACTTGTGAAGGTGAAAAATGAAGAAGCTTCTAATTAGCAAAAATGGTTTGGAACAACACTTTGAATTCCAAATCCTGTGGTTGGTGCAGCATACATATGGAAGCGTAGTTCAGTTCAGTTGCCAAAATTTACAATCCATTTCCTTTTTGCAATATTTGAGTCCATATGGGTATTGGGGAGATCCAATTATTGTCAAAGCACCTTCCATATTTATAGGACAAGATAGTTAAGCTTAGGCATCATTTTAAGATGTGTTCAGATTTAGTTTAAAAGTCCATAATGCACTTAGTTAAGACAGAATACTAATAGGTGACTATCTCGAGGTGATTGTTTTCTCTCAAAATATGATAAACATTACATTCTAGAGTATTTTAAAGCAAACTGAGAATAAATATTTTAGATATTCAAGAAAAAGCAGATTTTAACATTATTTTAAAATTTTGTCAATATTTGACCAAAAGGAAAGAAATAACCCACAGAAATAAAGATTTGCATTTATATCTCTGGTGTCATAATAAACTCAACATTTGTGTAATTAAGAATGTAGCAACATAAGTGAAAAAAACCAGACACAAGTACTATATATTGTATGATTCCATTTATATAAAATGTAAAAAATTTATATAAAATGTAAATTTAAATCAAATTATACAGATGGAATTAGATTAGTGGTTATGTTAGACTGGAGGAGAGAGGGACTGCTAAGGGGTGTGGAGTTTTTTATTCTAACAATGGAATTGTTCTAAATTTTTTGTGGTGATAAATGCACAACACTGTCATACTAAAAGCCATTGATTGTACACTTTGGATGGATTATATGGTATGTGAATATATCTCAGTGAAATTGCTTTTTTAAAAAAACAATATAGCAACTATAATAACATTTAGGAGTGTCTTTATAGGTGAATGCTTAAACTGTGAATCTAAAGTATATTAAGATAAATTCTTACAAGTTAAACAAAGCACGATATGAAGGGTAGTACTTTTGAGAAAAAAATAGTACAAACATATCTTAATTTCTTTGGGCTTTTTGGTGATACTTACATTTTTTATTTACTGTGTTTCATTAACCACTATAATTTTAAATATGCATGTCATTTTCTAAGAGACAATCACAATAAGTAGATATTACTGTAATCATTTTATATGGTTCTGCATGCATATTAGTAAAAATAATACATGAACATATCTGCAATTATTTATCTTTACTTTCAAATATTTCAATTAAGATTTATAGTAGCCTCCATAATTTAAAATAAGCATAAAAAGACCATTTAGTCTTTCGCACATGTTTTAAATTTCAATTAGGATTTTATGTTTAGAGTTTTAAAGTTGCAGAGATTTGTATTTCCTTAATAATACCAATTGCTAATGATCTGACTACAAAGGAAGACATCGTGAACAATTATAACTTTATGGTTTTATTTGCTAAAATTGCATTGCTACTTTCAGTATAACACAATGAACATTAGCTATGTTATCTTAGTTCATATAATTAAATTTGGTGTAGAAAATGTATAAAAACAATTCTACGTAACTCTTCATTAAACTTTTATAATTACCTCTTCTAGCCCATTGAAAATCATATCATTTTTGGCCAGTTCAGAGTTTTCTGAACATATGTTGAAAGGTAAACTAATAAATGATAATTAAGGGGAAAAACAGATATGCTTATGTGACAGTTTGAAGTTCTTTTATGAATCCCAAAAAGAGGACCCTTTTGATCGGACTGCATCAGTGAGGCATGACTCAAGTTGAGTTTCCACCCTCTTGCTCGGTCTGATGTAAATGGAGACACACACAGATAAAGGAAGCTGCCATATTTGATCCTGCAATGTGAGAGAAAGGACCCTAGTTTCATCCACAGCTGAGCTGTAAGGAGAGAAGCCCCCAAGAGACTCAAAGAACTAAGGCTCAGGGAGAGATGAGCCATATGCCTGATAGCTTGTAGCTGAACTCAGGAAGAAAGCAGAGCAGCCAAGACTGATAGAGGAGGCTGGAAAAGAGACAAGCCCTATGCCTGGTTGCCCACAGCTGAGCTCTGGGAGGTGGTAGGTTCTGGAGGGGAAGGCAGAGACCTCAACAGAGATTGGTGCCCAACTTGCTTCACTATGTGGCCGGAACAGAGGATCAACAGTAGCTGACTTTGGTGAGAAAGTACCTCTGATGTGCCTGGATTTGGACATTTCATGACCTCAGAATTGTAAGCTTTTACCCTTAATACATTTCCCATTATAAAAGCCAACCCATTTCTAGCACTTTGTATTGGCAGTCATTTGGCAAACTAAAACAGCCTATGTTACAGGTTGGTTTTCATGGGAAGCAGATTCTGAGTTAATAATTGGCATGCAAGATGTTAGGGTGTGCTCTTGGAGTCCCCACTCATAGAAAGGAAGGGAAAGGAAGGGACCAAGATTGGGCAGAGGGAGAAGCTGGGCTGCAATGGAACGGGGATATTACCTGGGTGAGGCAACTCTCTCTAGATAAGGTGTGCTGAGTTGAATGATGTCCCCCCAAAATTGATGTCCACCCAGAACCTCAGAATGTGACCTTATTTGGAAATAGGGAGTTTGCAGATGTAATTAATTAAGATGAAGTAATACTGGATTAGGGTGGGCTCTAATTCAAGGACTAGTGTTCTTATAAGAACAGAAAACAGAGACACAGACATACACCCATTCCCACATGCACACACACACATCTACACACAGAGGGAAATTCCATGTGAAGACAAACAGAGATTGGACTGATGTGTCTACAAGCCAAGGAATGTTAGGATTAAGGGGAACCATTAGAAGCTAGGAAATAGGCAATGTACAAATTCTCAATGGGAGCCGCCAGAAGAAACCAACCCTATTGGTTTTAGACCTCTATCCTGCAGAATTGAGAATAAATTTCCACTGCTTTAAGCCACCAGTTTGTGGTCTTTTGTTATGGCAACCTTAGGAACCAAATGTTCCTAAGACTAACAACTAAGGGCTGTCTGCCACAGCACTACAAGCAACTAGGGGAATATGTCCATCAATCTTGAAAAGAAATCTGGGTTGTGCATCTTGGTGTCCATCACAGCTTTCTGTGTACTTTCTGCAGGATTCATCAATGAAATCGAAACTATTGGAAATTAGCTATTATTCATCTACTCCATTACACATTCACCAAACATTTATGGAATACATATTTTCCAGAGCTTAACTCAACACTTGGCTCAGAAGAAAAACCCAATAAATATTTGTTGATGAATGCATGAATATGTAACAGTTACTTTGAAGGAGAAAGAGCATTTGGGCTGGGGCTTGCCTGTTACTAGTGCTATTTTTCTTAACTGATACTAAAATGTGTTTAAGAAATGATCTCAATCAATTATGATGCTTTCCATGCCCATCTCTTAATTTGACTTTGTATTTTAAGTAGGCAAGAACTATGTCTTTTCATCTTTATAACCACAGAATCTAGCAAAATTTCTTGCTCATAGAAACATGAAATATTTGTTGCATAAATTAAACATGATTAAGATGGTCCCTGAATGTTGTTCCAATAGGTGTGAATTTTATTTTTAAGACAGCAGAGGGATTGCCTTTTAAAAAAATGAAGTAAATGAATGACATTAACAGGTCAAGTTTGAGGAAGCAGTTTGGAAGATGGATTGAATAGTGGAGGAACAGATATAAGGACCCCAAATGTAGATTACTGCAAGACTTTAGGTCGCAAGTGAAGGTCTTGGCTAAGGCAATGAAAGTTGGAATGGAGTGGTGTGGCTTGAGTTGTTCATTGGTACAAGATTGGATGTAGGTGGGGCAGACAAATATGGAGGCATGAGAGAGGGAAAGTTTTTAGGGCATAGTAGATTTAATCATCTTTAAAGCAAGAGAGAAAACAGCCAGTACTGGATGAAAAACAAGATTATATATAATGACTAAGCTGTCATTATTTGGGTTAGAAATTGCAACTTCTTGCTCAACTCTGCTCACCTATTGCTCCTTTTCCAGCCTTAATTAGAAAGGAAGTCTCTGGTCAGGTTCTCTGAGCACTTATATAGACCAGAATTTAAGAGCATTGTATAGTAAAGTTTAAAAGATCTGGCATATTTCTGACAAATAGGAATTAAAAATTATTCAACTACTATTTTTTCAACTATTTAAATAAAAGATGATCATTTTAGTGCTTTTGCTTCAAAGGGCATGTTTCAGAGAATGAAGTAATTAGTCTCCTATGCAAGCAAGATTAGGTTATTTAGCTTTCTTCTTACCTCTCTCCCTCTTTTTTTTTTTTTTTTTTGGTTTCTTTCATTCCTTCCTTCCATCGTCCCACTCTTCTTTCCTGCTGCCCAGTCTTTTTTCTCTTCTTTCACGAAACAAGGAATTTGGGGTTCATTGTTTTTCTTTCCCTTTCCATTTAATGTGGACACAGCATTATATTCTAAAGTAAATGAACAAATGAAGATCCAGATTCATCAAGGTTTATTTCCCTGGCAAGTAATGCTTAAGAGGAAGTTTCTAGAGAAGGGGAACAGAACCTGCTGTGACTTTGTAGGGAGGGATCTAAGGACCTCACTTGACATCCACCTGAGGTTCCTTGTGGCTGAAACAAAGCCTCCCCTTCCTGGCTTACCTTGGCTGATTCACTGATGAAGCAGGCTGCCATGTTGGGGAGACCCGTGGGGTTATGACCTGAGGGTGGTGGCCTGTAGGCACTAGCCAATGAGGAACTGGGGCCCTTGATCCAACAGGCTGCTAGGACCTGTATCCTGCCAACAACCTTGTGAATCGGGGAGCAAATGCTACCCCACTTGAACCTGGAGAGGACTACAACCTTGGCCACAGATTGCAGCTTGTGAGGAATCTTGAGGTAGAGGGCTAGCTGAATTGTGCCTGGATTCCTGACCCAGAGACTGAAATGATAAATGTTTGTCAAACCACTAAGTTTTGGGGGTAATTTGTTACACAACAATAAATAACAGTTCTGTAAAAAAAAAAAAAAAAATAAATAAAAAATGTATACTCATTATAAATAATGAATCTGAAAAAAAAAAAGCAAAAACAATGCACTGTAAGCAACAACAATAAGAAGAACAAGAAAAAGAACAAAAAGACAAGACAGGGAGAGGGAGAAATAACCAAATTTAACTTTTCATTTAATTCAAGACAACAGTTTTAGTATCCTAGCTGTTTAGTTTACTGCTACACATGACCATTTTTGGTGAATGAAACTTCTTTAATAAATATTTTTATTTCATTTAGCCTTTATTTCTACTAGCAGTATAAAAACTACTCATGGAATTTGTATTTAGAGGACATTTGGTGTTTGCTCTGATTCCCATATGAAAATATGGTTGTTAACAAAATATCCCCATTTAGTATTAATCATTTCATATGTAGCAAATGTATATAAGTATGATATTTCCTCAGTGGTTATCATTTGGCTGGAAATCATTCCCTAAAACAGTTATAGATTATCAAGCAGAGACTGAAGTTTTGGCTCACATGAAATACCAGATATGATGATATAGTTATATAGTAAAGTAAAAATAAAATAAAAATACAAAGTGGTACATCTGACTCTTTTGTTTGTTTGTTTTGTTAACCATCAAACTGTGAATTCCTTTGAGTTGCTAAAATTATTTCACATGTCCTAGAAAATGTCTTTAAATTGTTTGACTACATGTGTGTGTGTTTGTGTGTGTGTGTGTGCATGTGTGATACCAAGGGGATGCAATAGAGCAGTTGTCTCAGTTCCAATTTCTGATTAGCATTGGAGTGGCCCAGAGGAGAAACCAAATGGATGAACTGAGTATTCATGCTATCTGGATTGAACTCTGCTCTTTACGTGAAGTATAAAATTGAACTGAACACTTACATATTCCATAGAAGCCTGCCCCAGGTGTGCCCTGTTCCACATAACCCCCCATATCCAACACCCTACCCCAGTAACCCTCCCCTTCCATATTTGCCAAAAGAACATTCCTAATGTTGTAGTTTTAATGACAGACCTGCAAACCCCCAGGGTTTACCTGCTCCTTCTTCTGGCCCTCCCCACATTTCCAACCCCCCCAACCTACTCCCCCTAACAGACCAGCACCGCCGAACTCAATCACATCACTGCACCACTGTCATGCTCATCTACTACACAACTACACCCTTCCACCTTATTGTAGATTTTGCTCATACGTGGCAGGGACAGATATAGGCCATTTTATATTTTGTCATAAACTACAGAATTGTGCAGGCAGAATGTAAACTATAATGTAAACTGATCTATGTTTCAATGTGTGTTCATCAATTGTAACAAATGTATCACACTAATAAGGGATGTTGATGTAGGAAAGTGTGGGAGGGGGAAGGAGAGGGGCATATGGAAATCCTTATAATTTTAATGTAGCATTTATGTAATCTAAAGCTTCTTTAAAAAATAAACAAAATTAATTAAAACTATTTTTAAAAAGGAAAAAAGAGAAAAAAAATTGAACTGAGCCTTTGACCTGTAGTTTTGAAATACTGTTTCATACTCACTGCTTTAAATGCTAAAATGTCTTCTTTTTTAGAAAAAACAAAACATCATTCAGGTATGTTTGTCCACACAGGAGTATATGGCTATATACACTTCAGCAAGATGTAAGGACAAGTTTGTAGTCTTACTCTGTTTTTATAAGCAAGGTATTTTTGAAGTAAAATTTCATATAAAATATGGTTTTGCATGTACTTCTCATCTCTTTAAAGTCAAATTATCAGAAGGTGTTTCATGAAAAGGAAAGTTATACCATATTCAATTTGTCCATTTTCATATTTGCCTTGATTTAGGAACAAAGAAAAATCATGTGTGAGAAAGCACAACACTAAAATTAATCATCTTTACCCACCATAAATTAAAAAGTGAAAGCTAAAATTTTATGTATATTTGGTATACTAAATAGAAATTTGGAATATTTCTATTTAGTAATAGAAATATTACTGGCTAACTACTTAATTTTAACTATTTTATAAATTACAGTAGTTAGCATGAACAATACACATGAAAATTAAACTAATTCATGTGTTCTTATAATTCTGTCCAATAAAAGGTTTACCATGTTCCTTTTGAATTTTGTTGTTACAGAAATGTTTAAGTATAGTTTTTTAAAATGATACAACCAATATTTATCAAACATTTATTAAGCTATACTTTTTGTAAATTTGAATATTGACAATCCTGATACTTATCTCTAAGACTATAAAAAGATGAAATGGTAAGCCAAATATATACATACATCAAATATTTCTATTTATTTCTTTAGTCAAGTTATCCTATGAATACTTACAATTTGAAATCCACTGTATTCCTGCTCCCCTCCTTTCTATCCAGAGATTGCCAATAATTTAAAGTCCAGCTTAAGCCATACATAAATTTCCTTTTCCATTGTTCCAGCTTACATTTTATTTCCCATCTTTCTTAACTTTAATTGTGCTTATTATCCATAACACTTATATTGGCCCTTATAGTTTATTAACTTAAAGAGAAATAACAATAGCTATAGTGTATTCAGGGCCTGTGGAACAAGTTGCTACAGGAAAGCACAACAGAAACTTTCAACAAATGACCACTTTATAACTTACACAGGAAAAAGGATCCAAAAGAGCAGGGGAAGAGATCCCATTGCAGTAGGTCTCCCAGGGAGATGGCAGACCGGCATGCTCCACTTTGTGTTGAAGGGGAGAGACTGTGCTGTTTCAGTGTGAAGTGTTTATCTACGCCCCTGCCACTGAGAGTTCCTGCCCTGATAAGCATCTGCTGCTGCTTGTTCCAGCTTCCTGGTTTAAGGTCTGTTCAGGCCTTTTCATTAGACCTAACATCTTCCCAGAATTGTAGAATGGAAACAAACTGAAACATCATCAAATAATAGAAAAGAAGGTGGGGCGTAGGTGAGGGATGGGAGATGACCACTAAAAGTGTGTCTGTGACCTTCCCAGCAATCCACCCCCTGGCCTCTCAACCAGGTATAGCTTACTCCTCCACCTTAGCTTCCACAACAGAAGCCCACCTCCCACCTTGGACATGAAGGCAGAGACAGGTCGAGCCTGCAGGCCTGTGACTCTCAACAATGTTGCAGTGAAGGTTCGGGAACATGAGCAACCGCAGCACATTAGGAGGGCTTTGCCTATGGACACAATTACTCCTAGCAGAGTGATCAGGCTTGTCTGAAGTAACAGCTGGATGAAGATGTTTTCATTCCAGGCTGCCACCAGGTCAAACCTGTAGGAAGCAGGAGATGGGAGCAGTAAATAGTCCTGACAGAGGTGTCGTGCAACCACTTCACACGGGAGACATTTCTCTCAGCCTATTTGCAGTAACTTATTTTTTCCTTCTAAGACCAACCATACTATCTGCCCCTTATCCTGAACTATAACTTCTCTGCTTTCCCATTGAATTGAATGTTTTACCCATATCTTCTGGCCTAAGGCTCATTGGGGGGGGGTGCAAGCATTTTGCTCCCTGGGGACCCAGCTGAGCATGATCCTGAATAACCCACTTCCATAAGATGAAGCTCTGTTGTTGGGTATAGCCTGGGTGAGTGTTCTCATTATCCAGGACCCAGAGCATGATGGCAATATCTCACCTCAGGAGGACCTGACAGCTCTCATTGATCCTTTCCATTTCCACCAAGGCCCAATAGCAATGTCAAAAGTTGCCTTTTGAAGAGGGAGTAGTGCTGGGGCTGTGTCTGGGAACTTCTTGGTCCAAAACCCAGGGGTCTTCAACTTCCTGTTGCTCCCTCCATCTCTCAGAGAGACCAGTTGGCATGGGTCTGGGTAGCAAAAACCTGTAGCTCAAAAAAAAATCCAGGTCCTAGGGGCAGGCAGGCTGAAAAGGCCACTTTTACCTCCTGCAGGGCTTGCTCCCCCTCTCTTCCTCAGTGGAAATTACCTGCTTTCCACATCACCTGATATAGGTGAAAGATACCCAGATGAGGAATATGCTGGTGCCAATATGCAAATAGCCCAACCAACCACTGGTCTTCTTTTTTTGAAGGTGGTTGACCTTAGGGTCAGTAATTTGTCATGTACTGGGTCAGGAATCTGACACTTGTCTCTGGCCATATATTACAGAAGAAAGTGTCCTGCTGGGCTGGGCTTTGTAACTTGTTGGAATTTATGGCCCTTTCAGACTGTGGAAGTTCAATTAGCAATGCGTGCAATGCCTAGGAAGTTCCTCACTCTGGCCCACTAAGATGATATCATCAATTTAACGGAACACTTGGGGTCCTTTGAGCAGGGGTAGCTTACTTAAATCCTATCCCACCCTTTGGTGCCAGATAGTGAGGGAGTTTAAATAACCCTGAGGCAGTACAGTGAAGATATACTGTAGGCCTTACCACTGGAAAGTTAATTGATCCTGCTCCTCATCCCAGCATGGGATAGGGAAAAATGTATTTACCAGGTCATCGCCCACAGACTAAGACCAGTAGAGGCCATAATGGCTTCTGGGAAAGTCACAATATCTGGGACCATGGGTACCAAAGAGAGCACTTGTGCTTTCAAATGCCAATAAATCTATAGTTAGTGGCCACAGTGGGTTAGTATAGGTAGAGATAGTGGAGCAGAGGACACCACAAATAGGAGGTCTTTTATGAGTTCAGGAATGTCATTTTTCCTAGTAGAGAGGCAGTTTTGCTACTGCTGGACAATGTGGTGAGGAGATGAGATGACTGGAGCTGCCCAGTCAGGCACTTGCCCCACTATGAGAACTAGAATTTGTTGGAATGGAGTTGCATATCCTTCCAGTGGCTTCTGGCAGGTGCAGCAGTACAGGATATCAATCCCTATAATGCATTCACCAGAGGAAAACATGACCTGAGAGTGGTTTGAGAGCTATAGGGACTGACCTGACTCCATACTTGTATGGAATATCCACAACCTCCCAATATTATTCACTGCCCTCTCTCCTCAGCATTTCCTGGAATAATGGTGATCTGGGAGCTTGTACCCAAAAGCACTGTAAAGGTTTGTTCACTGCCTCCAAATTTTACAGTACTGGGTCTTGTGGCCTTTAGTCCCCGGGAGGTGGTTGGGGACCTTGACCCTACCGCTAGGCCATTTTTAGTTTAGTCAACTGTGGGTAGAGAAGTCTCTTCTAAGGGGCCAAACTCCTTGGTTGGGGCCAAAGGGAGAAGTGGAGGATCTCCAGGTTCCATCTCTTCCTCTACTGCCTTTATATTGTGGGGAGGGGATCGGGCAGGGGGATATTGTCCCTCTTAAACCCACGGTATTCCTTCTAGTTTATAGTTGCCCCAAAGTTCTCCATTGGAGATCTCGTCTATGGTGTCCTTGGGATCCCTTGCTTTAGTAGACACAAGAACATAGGTTGGCGAGTGGGGGGTCCATGAGGAAAGGGCAGTTGCCAACACAACCTCAGGTCCCAGGACCTGCCAGGTTAACAAGCATACATACCCATCACATCCTGGCCTGGCTGCCCTGCCAGTTACCATAGTAGCCACTCCCTTAGCACAGGAGGCCCTGCTCCAACGCCGGGAGGGAACAATAAACCCAATCATGTCTCCCAGGGAAGCCCTGGGGTAAGGAGCAGAATCAGCTCATCACCCCATTCTGGGAGGCCCTTTCTAACAAATCATCAATGTCTGTCTCAAAATGGGAAACTGGTGAAGTACTAAATCCCTCTGGCAAGGGTGGTATATACAAGCCGCCAACACCTGCTTGTCACAGCGTGATCAGGACTTCCTTCCTCTTAGTTACTCCCTGAAGAAGGCAGCCTACAGTGGCTGCATAGTTAGCTGTTCCCTCCTGGACTCTGCTTCCTCCTCTCTTAATTCTTACTGACTAAGGGCTTGTTGTAGAATGGGGTCGGACATGAGGCAGCCAAGACTCTTCCACTCGGCCTGGTTTATCGGGGTAGTACTGGCACCCCCATCATAATGTCAGGATAGCCCGGAGAGGAGATCCTCTCCCGGTTTCAAACCATACCTATCTTTCATATACCACATCTCCTTCTCTGTAAAAGCTTGCACTTTCATTTCCTCCTCTGGGTCTCCATCTTCAGTTCTCATAGTCTCCTGAATAATGACTGGCCTCACACTAACCTCAAGTTCAGCCTGGGTGGCCTGAGTGTGGGTATGCCTAGGTCCAGAATGAGAGCAGATATAAGAGGCCATGAACCTGGGGACTGTATACCAGGTGGTGGAATCACAGCTTCATTGATCCCAATGTTGAACCAGCTAGTCAACTCTATGATATTCCTGGAGGGATTTTCAGAGTCCCACTTATTAATTCTCCAGGTCCTCCAACTGTGAATCAATACCTTCACCCATGCTAGTAGGGTGGGGATGACTCCTCAGTTTAGCCCAAAAAGCCATGAGTCCTATCTTGCCTCAAATGCTCCTGTACAAAAAGAATGTAAGAGCAATATAAATACCCGCCAATAAATCAACCCACTCCTAGTTCCCCGAACACCCTGCTTGCTGCCCCACAATCTGTGAAGAAACTTGCTACATGGTGCCTCCTAGAAACAAGATCAGGCACAACAGAAACTTTCTGCAAATGACCGATTGAATTTTACATAGCCCAAAGCATTCAAAAGAGCAGGGAAAGAGAGCCCATCGTGTCAATATCCAGGGGAGGCCAACTACTCAGATCAGGGTCAGTGGATGGCAGCTCCACATGCTTGACTTCACATCAGAGGGAAGAAACTCTGTGCTGTTTCAGTGAGAAGTATTTATCCATCCCAGGGGAGGAACCCCTGCCACTGAGAATTCCTGTCTTGATATGGCTCAGGTACCGTTTGTTCGCAGTTTCCAGGTTTAAGGCTTGGTCTGGACTGTTCATTAGCCCTACCATCTCCCTCAGGTTGTGGAATGTAAATAGACTGAAATATTGTTGCACAATAGAAAAGGAGGCAGGGTTGTGTGAGGGCTGGGAGATGGCCACCCAGCATTTGTCTGTGACTTCCCCACTAGGGCCTTCTATGGAGTAAGTATTGAGCTAGTTGCTCCCATAACCAATTCTCAACTGAATAACATCCCTGTAAGGTAAAGATTATCATGGTCTTTTTTGATAGATGAGGAAACTAAGATTCGGGCAGTGAAGCAATTTGCTAAAACATGCAATTAGCGAGTATTAGAACTAGTACTCCACAACTTGGTCACTCTGGCTCCAAAACGAATGTTCTTTCCATCCAAATCTTAAAACAACATGTTACAACAGAGACTGTAAGATACTGAAATCCAGGAACCAAGTAGCTTTTTTCCCCCAATATTCTCTTAACTGCCTGGTGAGCTGCTGTGCATAGTCTAAATCCAGCAAAGAATGACTTTATATGAACAAAGTTAAGTCTATCCTTTTGTACAATTTAATTTGCTAATAGTAGTAAGATACTCAAAATGAAAAAGTTAGATGTAAGCTTATGGATTATTCCTGTGAGTTCAATGATAACTAATTTGGAGGTAGATGTTAAGATTAATGTTTCAGCTTTTCCTTTGTTTTCTCAAATCCTTTGTGTGATGTACAATGAACTCAATTATCTGCATTCATAAGGAAAAGTTCAGGTAACAATAGTGGTGGAATATATAGAATGATTGCCATTTGTACTATTTTTTTAAATGTACATATTAACAAATACATTTACTATTCTGGTGATTTACTTTAAGAAATAATGGTGAATCAAAACAATGAAATTCAGAGGACAGGAGAACCTTCCTAGTTTTGTGGTTTTCATCTCCAGTGACTTTGGCCATGTTGAAAATTGAAGGCTGTCTTATTTGTATGCAGCACTGATGTAGTGGATGCATTTCAGTCCTTCTCTGTCTTGTGGCAGAGAATGGTTAAGTGTTTGAGAGACACCATTATCTATGTCCACCTCTTCATTGGCACTTTGCTAAATTACAGTGCATACAGGTGGGGCCAAATGACTGCTTTCAGCCAAGGGAATATAATTGAAAGTGATGTATTCCACTTCCAGTTCTGGCCCCTAAAACTTCTTATAAGACGTCCACACTTCTTTACATGTTGTGGCAGTTTGAATTATGTATCCCAGAGAAAAACAAACATGTTCTTACTCTTAATCCCATTCCTGTGGGTGTGAAACCATTGCAAATAAGACCTTCTGAAGATCCTATTTTTATGGTCAATTGAATCAGGATAGGTCTTAATCCTAATACTGGAGGCATGTGGTGGTTTGAAGCTGTATGTACCCCAGCAAAACATATTCTTAAACTTAATCCATTCCTGTGGATGTGAACCCAATTGTAAATATGACCTTTTGATAAGGTTATTTCAGTTGAGGTGTGGCCCAGCATGGGTCTTAACCCTATTACTGGAGTCCTTTATAAGCAGAATGAAAATCAGATGGAGAGACAGAAAGCCAGAAGGAACAGCCATAAACTGAACATCAGTGGAACCTGGAAGAGAAGGGACTCTGCCACATGCCTTGCCATGTGACAAGCTAAGGACCAAGATCAACTGCAGCCAGCCCCAGAATGCCACAGTCTTTGGGAAGAAAACATCAGCTTGATGATGCCTTGATTAGGACCTTTTCCTAACCTCAAAACTGTGGGTTAATAAATTATCATTGTTTAATCCAGCCCATTTCATGGTATTTGCTTGAGCAGCCAAGGAAAAGAAAACATGGCCTTATAAAAAGAAAGCCATGGGGAAGAGCTGAAAGCTGGAAGCCAATGGAACACAGAAGAGAAAGGAGAGGATATTGCCATGTGACAGTAAAGTCAATGACACTGAGGATTGCTGGCTAGCCAGAATGCCAACCCCAGGAGAAAGAAAGTCTTCTAGACTCTGAAATCATGAGCTAATCAATTCCTATTGTTAAAATAACCCGTTCAATGGTATTTATAATCCCAGCTGGAAAGCTAAAATACACGACTTTAGGACTTAATGAATGGCAGAACCATCAGCTAGAAGAGAATAGGCTCCTGAATGATTGTGTGCAACAAATCTCCCCACCAAAACCTCCATTCATGCACTATTCACTATGGAGTAAACAAATAACAATGAAAAAATAAAAGCCTTGGTAGGTTAAGGTTAATGAAAATTAGGGGTATATATATTTTTCATAGTTAGTACCATGACTCATGAAAACTGAATGCAAAATCATAGTAAATTGGGTTTATGGATTGCCAACACATAAGTAAATAGAATATCATAGGCATTAATTTTAGTTAACACAAAGTAATATTTATAACAATTAAATCAATGTTTAATGTCTGGAAATAATTACCATATATTTTCTAGCTAAGGAAAATTAAATATAAATTTCATTTTAATGAGAAGGATTTGGACTAAGTAATCATTAAAGTACTGTCCAGCTTACATTTCCATTCAATCCATTTGAAAATATTTCCTGAGCCCTACTATGTGTCAGACACTGTTCTAGGATATAAAAGCATGCTCGTGAGCCACACAGTTGGCCATCCCTACTCTGATAGAGTTTAACTTTTAGTGAGACAGACCATAAGTAATTAACATAAAATCAGTTTGTTACATATTATATTAGAAAGTGATAAGTGCAATAGTTAAAAATGCAGCAAGGTAAATGGGATTAAGATTTTGGAGGCAGGGTAGGGAAAGGGGATATACTTTTTTGTTTTTTGTTTTTTTTTCTTTTAGGAGGTACAGGGATTGAACCTGGGACCTTGTACATGGGAAGCGGGTGCTCAACCACAGTGCTACATCTGTTCCCCAGTAAGAGTTGGTTTGTTTGTTTTTAGGAGGTACCAGGAATCAAACCTGGGACCTCGAACATGGGAAGCAGGTACTCAACCACTTGAGCGACATCTCCTGATTCACTCATTCACTCCCTTCAGTTCTCAATATGAAGGTCCCTTTTAGAAAAGCTTCCCTCATAATATAATACAAATCACCAATCAACTCTTGCCTCTCTCTATCTCCCTTACTCTGCTGTGCTTTTCTCCATTCCACTGATACCTTATGTATAATTTAACTTTAATTTATTCGTTTTTTGTCTGAATATCCCCTCTAGAATATAAACTCTATGAGGTCAAGGACATTTTTAGTTCCAACTATCTATATAAAAAAATAATAATCAACATATATAAATTTTTATTTTGGTGATGCCATCCAAGTTTGTTTTCTTATGAAAGATGAAGATTTTAGAAGAAGGCAAAAACTATATTTGCATTTTTGGAGTAGTATTTTGACTCTCAGTAATGTGTCCAATGAAATCTTAATACAATTATTTGTCCAGCAGTTTCTTTTTATCTTCTGGAAACAGACCCTTCCTACCCCTCATCTCCACTATAACCATCCCCCTTCCTTGCCAATTCCTTTTGGGAACTGCTATTACCCACCAGTCCACCCATTTGGTTCAAGGATATTAGTCACATTCATATATTATTATTATTATTTTTCTAATTTTTTTTCATTGTAAAAGAACCTTTAGATTACATAAATGTTACATTAAAAAATGTAAGGGATTCCCATATGTCCCACTCCCTCTCCTTCCCACACTTTCCCATATTAACAACATCCTTCATTAGTGTGGTACATTTGTTACAATTGATGAACACATATTGAAGCATTGCTACTAACTATGGACTACAGTTTACATTATAGTTTACACTCTGTCCTGCACAATTTTTTATGTTATGACAAGTTATATGATGGCCTGTATCCATCACTGCAATGTCATGCAGGACAACTCCAATATCCCCAAAATGTCCCCATATTACACCTATTTTTCCCTCTCCCAACCCTCAGAACCGCTGGTGGCCACTGTCTTTACATCATATATTATTTTGATTCCCTGTCTCATTAGTCAAGTAGGATTGCCAGATCGAGTTGAACCAATGAGAATCCTTTCCAGTTTTTTCAAACTAGAATTGATAGAGTTGGTTATCTCTAATAATTAAAACAAACAAACAAACAAATAAACAAAACTACTTGGAGGAAGTTGGTCTGCAGTAAGAAAAAATGAGGCAGATACATACAGACTTTGATGTTAGAGTATCTGGTGGGATTCACTTCTTTAACTCCAGTTATTATATGTCCTTTCTGCAGTTGGGTCATTCTACCTGTCCTTGTATACTGAAATAAATAAAGTTTCCTCTTGCCAGTTTAGTTTGCTTTGGGTTTCTATTAGCACATACATGATTTCAGATCAATGCAATATCTATAGTAAATATCTACCAACGTTGATGTAATTCCTTGCTAATAAAATGTCAGCATTCCTTATCTTATCTAATAAGGATATATGGAAACACACATGAAAGAAAATCATCTATAGTTTAATTTTAAAAAATTTTTATTATCAACATTTCTAGAATGGATGCTGCTATTGTTTTCACCAAAGTACAGGGAAACAAAAGTCCTTCAGGAATGGACCATTGCACCTATGTGCTTCTGGTAAGGATCAAGTGCTTGTCACTGAGGCTTACAAAACAAATTTGAACGAGAGTCCTAAAGAAGGGCTCAATTGGTAGAGACATAACCTTTTTATGAATCTGACCTTTGAAACCGACATAGTGGGCAATAACCATTAGCAGATCAAATGTGGGGAATGTCAGGTGTGGAATAAGCCCTGACAAGAAATATTTCATCACCCCAAGCCCTTGAAAAATCACTGACAGGACCTTGGAGGCCATTCTGTAGGCACCCTTCTCCCTTCCACTCAGTGATAAAGATGATGGGTTGCTTCTTTTAGCACTGCCCTCTTTAGCTAAATGTTCAGCTAAAAGGAGATTGAATTAACTCAAGTGTATTATAATTCTGAGAAAAATTACCATTATGAGGTGACCCAGTTTTTTCATTATTGTCATAGAGAGGAAATCCTCATAGATAAATAAACTTAATGTCTTTAAGTACCTACTCCTATATTTTGTAGGCTCTGTGCACTATGTAATGGTATTGCATATTCTTTTAGCCAGAGGCATCTTCAGGCAGGTTCCCCAAATCTACTTTTCCAATTGTCAAGTACATCTCAGCTTCAGGTTTAAGGTCGCTGTGGAGCTGGAAACTGGCAGGCAGGTAAAAATAGTTATTGATGTGCTATACAGTTACTATTCTAATACTTTTCACTGACCGCATTTTGACTTACCATTCTGTTACTTTCTTTTGATGCCAGTTAACCAGTTTCATTATGAAACAGTAGTAAGCCCTCTAATGATATTACACACACAAAAAGACATACTATATTTACATAGACCATTGTGATCGTCAAAGTAGGTTCCCCTATCTAGATTTATCTCCTGACTCTGGGCTGGTTCTGCTAAATATCTTCTTGTTGCTGAAATGAGAATTACCATTAGTGACACATTTGGGAATGTCTTTAATATGGACTTTGGATTTGAATTGTGGGAGGAAAATCACAGGGTAATGCTTGGTCTGTGGCAGTGATCCTTGAGCTCTTTCAGTAAACAATCCATCAGCATCCACAGATCAGAGTGGAAAATAAATTGCGTGCATCATCTAGCACCCAATAAACACTAACAAGTAATAATAAGAAAAGTTGAAGTGCAGGTTTGTTACTACAGGGAAATAAGGATGGGTACTAAAAGGGAGGAAACATTTCAGTTTTCTTCCTAACAGCTACTTCTGTCTGCCTTCTTATAAGTTCTATTTCCTTTGCACTCTTGTACTTTCATCCTGATGACATAGCTATTATTTTATAGCATTTCAAGCAGTTAATTAATGAACTACACACAAGTGACATGACACCTCCTTGCCCAATTATCTCTAGCATCTATTTTTACAGTACAAAGCATTGCCGCTTTGTGAATTGTCTCCATTCGCAAATTGGCTCAGGAGGCAGTTACTTTAATAGCCAAAACAATGCAACAGTAGTGCCACACTGGTGACACAGAGTAATTGTAAATCACCATGTGAGATCTCATAAAGCTCACCATAAAATCCTGGTGGTATCATGTAATAAAAGTTCTCTTTTCTACTGAGTTAAGCAGCTACCGCTCAATTTACCGTGTCATCTCAGGAGCCCCAGGCTCATTAGCTCATCTAGGATGGGATGAGGCATGAGGGTATGGTGACCACATAGAACCAAAGATCCACTGATACTTTCTTCTTCTTCTTCTTTTTTTTTTATTTCCTGATTGTGCTTATAAAATAGACGAAACTATGTTGTCAGGTTGTCATATTTCAAATTTTGTTCAAGCTGCTCTATCTTCATGCTGTTTTTCCTCTCTAATCCATCCTCTTCCCTCTCTGATCACCAGAAAATGTTCGTGGCTTTAACAGCACACTCACACCCACAGTCTTTGGCTTTTCGATTTGCATATGCATGCAACAACGTTGGTTTTCTTCTAGAGTTTGTCACGCAGGTCTTTTTTTAATTGAAAATTATTATTGTGTAAGATACCACCAATATTGTCACAGAAACAAAAAGCGTTAGTTTTGAGCAAACCAAGGGTAAATTTTATAATTTACTTTTTGCATAATGAAAAGGTATGCCTCTGTGTTGGATAGTTAATGGAATGGTTTATGGTGTTTATCTGTGAGGATGCCCATTCTGTCATTGATATAATTAAGAATCCCAAAAAAATGCAAAAATAGTATTTGTATATACTATATCAATTTTCACACACTTTTAAACTTTACTTGTAATTCTCCATTAAAGCCATGTCTAAACGACTAAAATGTTTCATAAATATACCTTTAAAATTATTCCTTATGTAGCAGAATTGTTCTAAAAAAATACAGCCTAAGATATTATTTTCTACCATCTACTATACTATTGGTAAAAAAATAAACCAGCACATATTTTAATTTAAGTTGCTTATGCTATCTGTTTTTCACTCATTTCTTATCATTTGTGAAAGTTCTGCCTATTTTCTAGTAAGCTCACTTGCACTTCAAGATGCCATTACAAGAGGTCATATATGCCAATAACATTGGCATGAATTTTTGGAATTCAGCTCTTGAAATTATCTTCAGAACAGGTTTTTTTAAGGCATGTAGAAAAACCAGTTTTGTTACCTATTATATAACCATGCTTAGGTTTAATTTTCTTTAAAATCAAAACCAATATTAAATACCTTACCTTCAAATATTCATTAACTCCCAAGGGATTCTGGCTAATTCTAAAATCTAAGCTACTAGCAAAAATCAATTGAGGGTGTATATGCAACTGTGTCATGAATTCTGATAGACAATCAAAAATGGCATTGAAATGAAAATCACATTGGAATAATTTGATAGCTTAGAAGTAGGGTGCATTGAAGTAAATACCCCGATTTAGGCCTGTTCTTACTCTTAATCTGCATTCCTATGAGTAGGAACCCATTGTAAATAAGATCTCTTAAAGACATTATATTTAGGTAAGGCATGACTCAATTGAATGAAGTTAGGTCTTAATCAGGAACACTGGATGCCTTAACAGGAGGTAAAAACTGGAAGCAAGAGTTTGAGAAAGCCACAGTGAGAAGCAAGAAGGGAAAGTCAGGCTTGAACCTGGAAGAGAAAGGAGGGGACATCACAATGTGACAGGAAAACCAAGGAATCTCAAGGACTCTTGCCAGCCAGCCAGCATCAGAAAGCCATTGTCTTTGGGGGGAGAAAGCAAGCCTTGCCAATCTGGACTTCTCTTGGCCTCAAAACTGTAAGCCAATAAATAACTGTTGTTTAAACCAACCTATTGTATGGTATTTGTCATAGTGGCCTGGAAAACTAAGAAAGTGAAATAAGCTCTTTGACGAGTATATATTTTGGTTCTAATATAGAGTTAAAATTATTCAGATGCATTCTTTTATGGTGGTGACTTGAATAACTACCATAAAACAAGGAAACATTATTATATGGTTCATTTACTTGTTTAAAGAGAACAATTAAATGTAAGACTATAAGGTATGGATTAGCTGCATGTAAAAAAATTCACACTTAAAACTTTATGTAATGTGTTTTATTTCCTGAGAATCATTTAGGAAAGAAGAGACAAAACATGCTTTACATGGTAGATAATTTAACACAGAACTACATATCTGCTGTGTTGTATAAAAAGATGAACCTTGCTTACACGTAAAATATGTGCCTAAAAATCGTTCTTATGATATAAATTATTTATTTATATCACAGTAAGTGTACGTAAATGTGTGTATTTTAAGTCAGTGGATCCTTAATATCAAAATGTTATATTAGATATATAATGACTTGCCAGTGTTTTATATTTTTTTCCAGGCAGTTTCCGGTGGCAACAGATGATAGCTGAAATAGAAAATAATTTGTTGATTTATTATACCAAAGCCACACCTAGTATTAATCTACTTGGCCAATAAAAATATCAAGAAAGATAAACAACTAATTGGATTAAATAACTTGACAAGTGATTATTTATTGAAGGAGGATAGATTATAGCAATAAGATCCAGTAAACACAGACATCATTGTACATACACTCAGAATCTATTATAGATTACATTCTATACCTTGGTATATTTTTTATATTGACCTTGGAAAGGAAAAGTATTTCAAGAATGATGATATCCAGGAATATTGAATGGAGGTCTTGTAACTTTGGAGGATGGTGCAAATTACCTGTCATCTACTTTCTACTTGAAGCAAAAGTGATATATTTGCTACAAATTGTCATAAAAACAAAAGTGGATCACAAAGCAGGTCCTTGTATCAGAAATTCTGTAATATGCAGTTGCCAGAGTTTGAAACATTTCTGGAGGTCTAGGCAGGTAGTAAGGGAGGAATCTAGGTAGGTTATAATTATGAACACATGTGCTAGAGTTTTCCACTAAGACTCCAAGGTGAGAATATGAGAGAAGGGGAAACCCACATTTATACAGACCTGCTGGGAGAGTTATATGCTTATTATGTCGTCTCCTCTCCACAATCCACTGATTAGGTTCATTCAACAGATATTTTCAGGGGACTACTTTATGCCAGGCAGTGTTATAGCTCTCGGATATTCTATGGAGACATAAACGGACAATATCCTTCTTCTCACGAGTTCACATCTGGGTTTCATAATCTTGGCACTCTTGACACTTTGGGTTAGATTATTCTTTGTTATGAGGCTGTTCGGAGCACTTGAAGGGTGTTTAACAGCATCCCGGGCCTCTACCTATTAGATGCCAGTAGTACCCCCCTAAGACAACTTTTTTAGTGACAACTAAAAAATATCTCCAGACAATGCCAATTGTCTCCTGGGAGATGTCACCTCCATTGAAAACTGCTGGTTTACATAATAGTGGGACATGACAAGCAGTAAATCATAACACAACTAACTAAATAAAGCAATGTCAGATAGTGACAAACATGGATAGAGAATTAATGGGAGGAGGGGGTTGTTGAGAGGACAGGAGGATTCAGGATATACAGCTATTCAAAAGGTCTCCTGAGGAGGGGGGTCTTAAAAATAGACCTGATTGATGGCATCTGAGTGAAGGGTTAGAGGCAGAGGAAGAGTAGACACAAAGGCCTTGGATCTGAAGGATCTTAGAGAGGTTTCTTCATTTGTTCAAGGTCATACTGAACGGGGATTCAAGTTACATCTGTCTGTTTCCTGATCCTGTGTTCTTTACATACCCCTTCTTGCCTAACTATCAGTCAAGACAACTGCCATTCAAATATCCTAGCATGGACAGGGTGAATTCTGCAGGTGGAAGAATCATCTGAATCTGGAGCAAAGACATGTTAGTGGCTGCTTATGGTTGGAGGGTCTGGGAAGGGGACAAAGATGATGATATTAACAAACATATAGTCAGAAGCCATAAATTTCTTACAACAATAGCATGAAAATTATTATGCAAAATATTAATAAAATGATCCATGACCCTTCCCCTTTTTCTTTGCTTCCTAAGAATATCAGCTATCAGAGACATCCATTTTCCACAGAGTAAGTTTTTTACAGGAAACCACTCTGGGTGGCAGAGTAACAAGAAATTAGAAAATAAAATCTTATATGACAATAATTCATCCTAAAATGTCATATATCTCTGACAACATGAATTAAAATTTATTTTTACAAAGAGGTATTGCCTTTCCCTACAGTAGGTAATATACTTGTTATGGATTTATGGCTTGTATATAATATTAAGTGGCCCAGACAGAGACATTTCATTGAACTCTTGGGAAAGATTGTAACTTATATTTCCTGCTGACTTTGTTTTCCATAGTTCCATATTAAGATTTATGGAATATTTAGTCTTTGATTCTTTAATTATAATTGGCAGGTGTCCCTGAAGTTGTAAAGCAATTAGGAAGCCTGTAGTTATTTTCTTGTTATAGCAGCACTGGTAGACTTGATTTTTTTCTTGGGAGCTTATCATGTCCTAGTTCTTCTCCTTTATCATTCCAGATTGGATTCCTCAAAGATAGCATCCTAGTCGTGACTAATACTTCATGGCACAGAGGAAGGTAATTTGACCAGGGAATATACAGGCAAGTTTATTGCACATAAGATTTGACCACTGGTGGTAACATTTAACATCTTACAATATGAGTTTGTTTATATAATATCTCTAAAAGTGGAACCCTCCTTGATTTTAAAAGCAACTACACATTTTAACTTTGTTAATACTTGAGGCCTTTTCCAGAGATAGTAAAATGTTCCATAGTTAAAAAGCCTGTTAAGTGAGGAATCTCATCTTCCAAGTTTATAGAATAGAAATTTTATGACACCTTAAAAGGAAGCAAGCAAATAAAACCAGATCCAATCCCTTGATTAACCCCACAAAGTCCCTTAAACTTGGTTTTCTTTTAATTCAGGAGGGACTTTTCTATTCCTTGAGAAGATTATTATATTTTTTTCTAGAAGTGAAAGCTAGTGTAATATACCTTTCATATTATTTGCACTTTATATCATAAATTTTAAACTGAGCAATATTATGATATATGCTAAATATTTTCAATGATGGGTTTGTTTATTCAATAAATATTTGTTGCTCCTCTCCTATGTGCTTTGGTGAAGAAGGCCTTGCCTGGAATTTGTAGATAAATGCTGGTGAGAAAAACATATGCCTTCCCTCATTCAGTTTATAGTCTAGGAGGGAAATTTTCATTCTTCATTTATTCAATAAATATTTATTGTATCAGGCTTGCATCTGTGTTTACAATGATAACGAAGACAGCGAAGTCCTGAATTAATGGAGTATATTCAGTCGGTAGGCATTAAACAGTAAACAAATAAATATATGCTATAATGAATAGCAATAAATCAGAGTAAGTACATTGTGGCATGCAGCTTGAGGACTTGATCTCTATGGCTACCCCCTTTTGTAAGCTTAAATATTGTATAACAATTTTCATTTAGAAAAATAAATGCAAAGTTGAGAAGCCAAAATAATGGGTATCTATAATATTTTGATCTGCTTAATTGTAAGCAAAGTGATAGAGAGGTACAGGAAGTAGATATATGGGGCCAAATGAAACATTTTAAAGGCAGAAGCTCCTCAAACATGTTTCAGTGTGAATAGGAGTGATGTAGGAGGGAGGGAGATGTTGAAAATTAAAGCACAGAGAGCAGATTTCTGACGGAGTTAAGTCCTTGAGAAGGCAGGGAGTTATGGAGATCTTAAGAGCATTAATGAATAAGAAGCTCTTTTCACCCATTTATTTACTCACCTATTTAAGCATCTCCTATTTTACTGACAAAATATAAAAACTGTATCTGTCAAGAAAGAGTTTATAATTTGCAAAACAAAACTATATGACTAAAATAATTAAAACACATGGAAATTAAACTGTAATAGAAAATAATGATATTGAAATTCAGAAGAAAAGATCACTGTAGATTGAAGTTATATTCTATATTAAGTGCTTCATCCTGGAAATTCCTGGCTTTCTTAGGCACTCAGTGAACAGTGCCACTGTCATCATTCATACAGGAAACTATTTAACTCAGACTTTGGAGAAGGAGGAGGTATGGATACAGGAAGAGAGGGCATCCAAGATGGGGGAAATAATATGAGCACATGCAGAAGTAGGAATGGCATTTTAGAAACAGAGATATTACTTGATATATGCTATACTGTAGATATTTCTTTAGTTGTATTTAAAATATGGTGATTCTGTCTTTTAATATTTTTATCTTTTTTACTTCATAAGAAAAGATTCTATCTGGATATTAGGAACAAACTTTTCAAATCCATGTTAATTATATCACAGTTTATCATACTAACAAAAAAGAGGTATTTTAAAACTCAGTGAAATTATTATGATAGGTTATGTGGTAGAGACTTTTAAACCTATGTCTATAGTATTTTAAAATATTGGAAAAAAGCTTATAACATAATATTAAATAAGGACATAATATAAAATCATTGATATGGGTATAGACCTAGTATAGACATCCACATGCACATCCACATACAATAATAGAAATTAATTAATGGGGGAAAAGACTAGAAGGAACTATTACAAAATAGTGATAGTAGTTATAGATAGATTTATTTTTTATACTTGAAAATAAATCTAAGGTGAGTATACATTCTTGGGAATAAAAAGCCTCCCATCCATTTAAAAACACAAATTAACCTTTGTTGGCCCACAATGATGATTTATAAATTAGTTGCTAATGTAATTTAATGTTTGTCTCCTAAAACTGAGCTCAACCAGTGAAGACATTGTCAAAATGTGCTTATTACTTTTGAATTATATTAACATATTAAGTCATGACTCAAATAATATTGGTCTTCTGAGAGCAAAGCTCAATTTTTAAAACATTGTTATGAGCTCAAAGATAGACTATTGACAACAGCTCTGGTGTCCTCTGAGTTGGGGTTCTGGGCTGTCCACTTACAGAAAGGCAGCACTACAATGCCTGCTCTGCCAAAACATCCACGAAGCAGTAATGTACTGCCTCATGATCCATAGGCATGGAGCTTTAGCTCTTTTCCTGTGCAAACTGAGAAGGACTTGGGGAGCAGAACTCAACTCACATCAAGTGGAATGTAAAAGGATCTTGCTTACTATACCTTTGGTGATTTTCTATGATTTTCATACCCCCCCCCCCATTTTCTATGGTATTTCTCTCTCTATTAATGAAATTTTTGAGAATATTATACTGAAATGGGCATTCAATATGAAACATTACTAGACATGAAGCAGTTAATTCCCAAATAAATGTTTTTGCAAATTTCAGGCAAGGCCTTCCTACACCTACCTGGCTTAATGATGAATTGTGGCTTAAACAATAAGGGACTATGCTTTTAAAAACACAACAGTTAAAATGATTACATCTCTAAGTTAAATTTAAAGTGTGTTCAAAGAATAATTGGGTTTTAGAGCTTGAAGGGACTGGAAATTAGAAACTTATGAAGTGGAATCTCTTTGCTGTATATATGATATATCTGAAGCATGGGGAGGCAAAATCACTCCTTAAGTTTCCTTAGAAAGTTTGTGTCAGATCTGGGATGGAACAAAGGCCTTCTGATTCCAGGTGACGGCTCTTTCCATTATATCATGCTCTGCTATGATGATCTGTCAGAGATATTCAAGCACAGGCACAATGACTGTCAGTCAACCTGAACGTAATCCACTAAGTTATGCTAATTCCCATAAAAACTAAGATGACACACAGCAGAAGGAATCCCCACTAGGATTTCGTTCATATAAATTTGCCCATTTATGGCAAATACATCCTATTCTTTGGAATCTTTTTGTTCTCCTTCTGCTATCCCTATTGTCATAAACTCAAAAACCTCTAGGATTAAAGGAAGACCAAATGAGGAAAAATGAAACAGAAATGAAAGTGTGCTCTTGTGTATTAGAAACTAGTCTTTTGGAGATGAACTCCTTTAATAAATGAAATGGGGAAGATGTGAGAAGACATGCCCGGGCATCTAATAAGTTTCACCAACATAGGGTGCTATAAGCAGAGAAAGGGTCTTTTCTTAAACAGGTCAGAAGAAGAAGAAATTTGCATGTAGTAATACAATTCTGGTAACAGGGCTTTCAGTATTCTAAAATAATTTAGCAAATGCAAGTTTATCATGGACTCAATGAGGCTTTAAATGTAATCAAAATGTAAAAGAAAAAATCCACTCTGGAATATCCAATAACTGTTATTACTATTATTTTAGGGTTTAATTTGTTTAAAATGCTTAAAAACACTCAAAGAAGATAAAAATCCTTGATTCTATTATGAAAACTTGTTTTTTTGTGTGTGTGTATTTTTTAAAATTATATTCTATGGACAGTTTGTGGATAGAAACAGATTTTAAACTGCTGCCTAGAATGCCTTAATCAGTAAGGACTTTGGTTTCATAATCTGAAGGCCAAATTTAGAGATGAAGGAAGAAAGGCAGTTTGAGTAATTGTTGATCACCCCCCAAAATCTTTGTTAGAGTTTATCCTTGGCTATGAGACTAAATAGGATATAGAATCATTCTCATTCTAAACTCCTCCAAATTTCTGCCAGGGTAATTTTTCCCTAATATGTATCATTATCTAAAGTCACTGTTTAAAATTCTTCTGTGACTGTCCATTCAAAATCAAAATAATATATAAATAAAAAACATTTAAAGGTTTTAAATTGTCGGTATGCTATTCTAGATCCTTCCCACTATTCAAGGCTCATTTCTCATGGCTACACAATACTTGAATTTTATGGAAATTGAAACTCTCCTTGCCTTTATATGCAAAGTCCTCTCATCCTTCAGTGTCTTGACTCATGAACTTCCCTCTGCCAGGCATCCCCTGCTATCCTTTAATGCCTAATGACCCTTCTTAAAAGCCCTCTTCAATTTTCTACTTACCCACTCAGAAAAGTCAGTCTTTCTTCCTCTCTGTGTTTATAGCATTTTTACATACCTTTATGGATGGCTTCTATGACAACGGACCTCAGCTACATACATGTGGGAATAGAACATATGTCTTACTCATCTTCCTATTCCCATTACGAGCCCAATGTTTGTCACATAGTAGGTGGCCAATAGATGCTTTAAGAATGAATGAATGGATGAATGCACAAACCTACTGAAGCTGAAATGCACATCCTACACAAAAAATATGTAGGAATCAGGGAATGCTGTGTACTTTCCTCAAGCACATTTGTAGACTGATGAGTGATATCAAGATAAAGGCAACATCAAAGGCAGTTTCACTCATCCAAAATACAAAAGTGGAGGGAACATTGCTAACACGTTCTATGATGCTAACATCAACCTAATACCAAAGCCACAAAAAGATGCCACAAGAAAAGAAAACTAAAGGCCAATCTCCCTAATGAAAGTGAATGCTAAAATCCTTAACAAAATATTTGCTAATCTAATTCAACAATACATCAAATGAATTATACTTTATGATCAAGTTGGTTTCATGCCTGGTATGAAACGATGGCTCAACATAAGAAAATCAATTGTTGTAATACACCACAGTAACCGATCGAAAGAAAAAGAATCACATGATCTTCTCTATTGATGCAGAGAAAGCATTTGACAAAATACAGTATCTCTTCTTGATTAAAAAAAAAAAAAAAACAACCTCAGGACATCAGATGTGGCTCAACCAGTTGGGTGCCCGCCTACAACATGGGAGGTCCCGGGTTTGGGTCCCAGTGCCTCCTAAAAGAAGATGAGCAGATGCTGCCCCTGCCACAATGAGCTAGACGCTGCTCCTGTCACAACGAGCAGATGCCACAAGCCAGCAGATGCTGCAGCCCGTGAAGAGTGGATGTGGCTCAGGCTGTTGGACACTTGCCCCTCATGTGGGAGGTCCTGAGTTTGGTTCCCAGTGCCTCCAGAAGAAGGTGAGCAATCAATGAACAGACAGTTGAGAGAACCATCTGTGGAGGTGGGGAAGATAAAGAAAAAATAAAGTAAATAATTAAATCTTAAAAAAAAAAAAAAAACACTTCAAAAGATAGGAATAGAAGGAAACTTCCTCAACATGATATAGGGTAGATATGAAAAACCCATAGCTAACCTCATACTCAATGGTGAGATACTAAAGGCATTCCTTCTAAGATCTGGAACAAGACAAGGATGCCCACTGTCATTGCTCTTATTTAGCAGTGTGTTAGAAGTACTTGCTCAAGCACTTAGGCAAGAAAAAGAAATAAAAGGCATTCAGATAGGAAAGGAAGAAGTAAAAATTTCATGATTTGTGGATTACATGATTCTGTATGTAGAAAGCCCTGAAAAATCTACAGCAAAGCTTCTAGAGCTGATAAACAAGTTCAGTAAAGTGGCAAGCTATAAGATCAACACGAAAAAATCGTGTTGCATTTATGTATACCAATAATGAGCAATCTGAGGAGGAAATCAAGAAAAAGTCCCATTTACAATAGCAACTAAAAGAATCAAATACATAGGAATATACTTAACTAAAGATGTAAAGGACTTGTACACAGAAAACTACATAATATTGTTAAAGGAAATCAAAGAAGACCTAAATAAATGGAAGAATATTCCATGCTCATGGATTGGAAGACTAAACAAGATGTCTGTCTTACTCAAATTGATTTACAGATTTAATGTAATCCTTAGCATAGCTTTTTTTTTTTTTTAACTGAATTGAAAAAGCCAATTATAAAACTTATTTGGATAGGCAAGGGGCCCCAAATAGTCAAAAACACATTGAAAAAGAAAAGCGAAATTGGAGGAATCATGCTACTTGACTTTAAAGCATACTGCAAAGCTACAGTGGTCAAAACTGCATGGTATTGGCATAAAGATAGACATACTGATGAAAGGAACCAAATTAAGAGTTCTGATATAGATCCTTATGTATATGGTCAACTGATAGTAGACAAGGCTACTAAGTCCACTCAACTGGGACAGAATGGCCTTTCAAAAAATGGTGCTGGGAGAACTGGATATACATATCCAAAAGAAATGAGAAAGTATTGCCATCTCACACCCTATACAAAAATTAACTCAAGATAGATAAAAGTTCTAAATATAAGAGCCAAGACTATAAAGCTCCTAGAAGATTATATAGGGAAGCATCCATGAGATCTTGTAGGAATGGTTCCATAAATTTTACATCCAAGGCATAAGCAATGAAAGAAAAAATAGATAAATGGGACCTCCTCAAAATAAAAAAATTTTGTGCCTCAAAGTAGTTTGTCAAGAAATGGAAAATGTAGCCTACTCAATGGGAGAAAATATTTTGAAACCACTTATCTGATAATGGTCTAATGACCAGCATATATAAAGAAATCCTACATCTCAAAAATAAAAAAGACAACCCATTTAAAACAGGGGCAAGAGATCTGAATAGCCACTTTTCCAAAGAAGAAATAAAAGTGGCTAAAAAGCACATGAAAAGATGGTCAACATCACTCGCTATTAGGGAAATGTAAATCAAAACTACAATAAGGTATCAACTTACACCTATTAGACGGGTGGCTATTAAAAAACAGAGAACTACAATGGTTGGAGAGGATGTGGAGAAAAGGGAACACTTATTCATTGCTGGTGGGAATGTAGAATAGTGCAGCCATTCTTTTAGTTGTAGGACGGTTAGGCAGTTCCTCAGGAAACTAACTATAGAATTGCCACATGGTCCAGCAATCCCACTATTGGGTATATACCTAGAAGAACTGACACAAACAGATATATGCACACCAATGTTCAAAGTGTCATTATTCACTATTGCCAAAAGTTGGAAGCAACCCAAGTGTCCATCAACAGATGAATGGATAAGCAAAATGTGGCATATACATACAATGGAATATTACTCAGTTATAAAAGGGAATGAAGTATTGACACTCAAGACCACAATGATGAATCTTGAAGACCTTATTGTGAGTGAAGCAAGCCAGTCACTAAAGTGACCTCACTGAAAGGATCTAAGCAAACTGAACAGAGTCACAGAGATAGATTCTGGAAGATAGGTTATCAGGAGACAGAAAGGGAGTAGAGTGTGGTAAGCCAATGCTTAATTTGGACAGAACCTATGATAAAGTTGAAGGGGGTAGTTTGGCAGTGAATGGGGGTTATGGTCATGCAGGGATGTGAGTGTGGTTGACTGTAGTGGAATGTGTGGGAGGCTTGGGTTGGACTGCAAATATGACAGGGGAAGATCACTGGTGCAGGGAGTTGGTAGTGGGGGCATAGTGGGAAAGGGTGCACCTGGGGTATGCTTCTATGGTATATGGATGTGTTCATCTTGTCATGGGGTGTTATCTCAGTGGGTGGAGACCCACACAATAAACAAGAAAATAGTAAACTCTCATCTTGGGGAGTCCTGTGACATTCTCAAATAGAGGGGCAAAAATCTCTCGAGTACATAGGCAGTGCCTAATAAAAGAAAGCAGATCACTATGTCAAGCCCTCAATATTAATGCAGGTAAGTATGAATCTTAATCTTGAAAAATTGAAACTTAGCAGTTACCATAGGCTCTGAGGGAAGGAAGAGGGAAGAACAGGTGGCCCATACAGCATTTTTAGGGCATTGGAATTGCTCTGCATGATTTTGCAATGACAGATACAGGCCATTATACATATTATCAAAACCTATAAAAGTTTACAGTGCAAAGTGTAAACCATAATGTAAACCACTGACCATGGTTAGTAGCAATGCTTCAATATTTATTTATCAATTGTAATAACATATTTAGCATACTCATGTAAGATGTTATTAGCAGGGAAAATGTGAGAGGGGGAAGGGGTGGGGTATATGGGAATCCCTTATATTTTCAATGTGACTTTTCAGTAAACTAAAGCTTCTTTAAAAATAAAGTGAAAAAAGAATAACTCACTGGGGGAACATACAGAAGAAATTTTCACTATATATAAAAGATAACAGATCCTATGGTGATGAAAGGCACAATGCAAAAAAATGTTTGGTTTTTTTTTTGGCTTTGTTTTGGGGGAGGTTTTGGATTACAGAAAAGTTACAACTATGGCAGGGGAGGATCGCTGGTGCAGGGTGTCAGTGGTGGGGGGATGTGTGAGGAAGAATGTACCCAGAGCATGCCTCTATGGCATATGAATGTGTTCATGTGGTCAGGGGTGTTATATCAGGAACCAACAAAATATTAAATTCCCATCCTGGGGAGTCCTGCTACATTCTCTAATAGAGGGACAAGAATCTCTATAGTATATAGGCAGTGCCTAGCAAAAGAGGACAGACCGATATGCCAGGCCCTTGATATTAATCCTTGCACTTATGAACATTATTCTTGTAAAATTGAAACTTAGCTTAGTAATATATATTGCCTAAGAATTACTTCCTGAAACCCTCCTTTTTACCTAATTGCTTCCTCTCTTTAAGCCAAACTCAGGATATAAGCTCCCTGCTTTTCCCTAAGTGTAGGACATGACTCCCGGGGATGGGCTTCCCTGACATCATGGAATTATTACCAAGTGCCAACTAGCAATGCATTTGGAAAAGGACCTTCACCAAAAGGGGAAATATTAAATATAAATGAGTTTTTATGGCTAAGAGATTTCAAAGTGAATCGAGAAGTCATTCCAGACGTTATGCTTATGCACATCTCAGGAGTATCTCACTGACCTCCACAGTAAACAGTGCCTCAAGCAGGAGTGCTCCTGGGATGTCTAGAGACATCTGGACACTATAGGCAGGACAGACAACCCAAGGAAATCGGCTCCATCAGTGGTCCTTACCTTGTAATATGTGATAACCTATCTCTCCATTATAACAGATTTAAACACATCTATAATTTTCCTTCACTTAGTTCTTCTGCCCCTTTTATTTGAACCTATAATTATCACTATACCCATTAAATGTTTGTCCCAGAGATGTGTGCCGTTTGAGCCCTGAATCTCCGGGTTGCAGCCAATACCTACTCTCCAGTTCACCCAGGACAACTAACAAAATGATGATGATGGCTAATGCCCATCCCAAAAAACAGAGAGTATCTACAACTGCAAGCAAGACAGTTCCATCCATCTGCCCCATGGGATCTAAGTCCCCTCTCAATCAGAAGCAGAATGGGCATCACCATCCCCAAATCCTCAAGACTGAGGAATGAACAAACATAAGTGAGGGATACAACCATGGACCAAAGTGGGCTTATTATTATTCTACTAATGGAAGAACTTGTAACATTGATATAAAGACAGTGGTCTCCAGAGTTTCTGAAGGGAGGGGGATGGAAGAGTAAGTGTAACAAGGGGCATTTTTTAGACATTGGAATTATTCTGCATGATATTGCAAAAACAGATACAGGCCATTATACATTTTGTCAAAACCTATAAAATTGTGCAGTGTAAAGTGTAAACCATAACAAACTATAGACCATGGTTAGTAGCAATGCTTCAATATTTGTTTAGCAATTGTAACAAATGTGCCATAGTAATGAAAGATGTTGTTAATGGGGGAAAATGTGAGGGGGTAAGGAATGGGGTATATGGGAATTCCCTCTATTTTCTATATAACTTTTATGTAATCTAAAACTTTTTTAAAAATAAAGAGGAAAAAAGGGCAGTTTCAAAAGGAGAAAGAAGTCACACCTGAAGAGGGTATGAAAGGTTTGAGAGCTTTCTCACCTCTTTGTCTTAGAAATGATTCCATGTATGGAGTAGGATAGTGGAATGGTTGTATGTACTTGGGCTATTTAAATAAAGGAATTTCAAAGGTAAGTGGTATAGCTATCTTCTCTTGGCATTTACTTTTCTTCTTCACGCCAATATGTCTCTGACCCCTCTGAGTCCCTTCCTGGATTAATTGGCCTCAATCACGCTTTTTAAAAAAATATTCTACCAATGGAGAAATGTAGTTGACCATAGTAGTTTTCCTCCCGGAATAGGTAACATGACTAGACTGAATACCCAAAAGCCTTTCTTATCAGACAAACAAATAGAATTGGCTTGGTCCATTTTGAGTGCCTAAACACTGCAAGTAAATATTATCATTTGGAATGCTCTCTTCTTCAAGGAGTAGAATAGACATCTAATAGTAACTTTAAAAGATAGAGACTTAATTTATTTCTTTCATATATGAAAGAGTTGAAGAATAGGCAGGCATTGGCTTAGCTACTCCAAGATGTAAAAAGCCAAGTCTGTCCCTTGCCTTCTCTGTTCCATTTTCTGGATGTTAGCTTTTCATCCTGGTCTGGTTGCTTTATTGTCAAAAGAAAACCCTTGCATAGTCAGGTATCCATGACTATTTTGAAAAGCAGAAAACTGCAACTATCATTTGTGTATGCTGGAAATAAAGTCTATTTATTCCTCCTGGCTACGTTAATAAATAACAGAGCCATGATCTCCTGGCAGCAACCAGAATTATAGGCAAAATCCTTTACAAAGTTATGGAGTCATTCACAAATCTAATTTATTTCTGTTATGGCTGTTGTAGCAAAACAAGACAAAGGAATATGAACTTTTCATACACCAACGAGCTCTTTGATAAATATTTTATATAAGTTGATTTTTCAAACATAAAAGATAAAATTGTTGATAATTATGTAGAAAAAGGACAATTTAAACTTTTCAAAAGAAGCTTAATTTTTAAAATTAGGACAGATTTATTTATTAAAGGCTAGGTCTGAACTGTTTGTGTTGTTATGATAAAAATAAGAAAATTTGCTTTAATAAAATTTTATAAAATTGGCTATCTATTTTTACTTGAAATTTTACAACAGTATATTAAAATAAGTCAACAAAAGATATTCTAAAAATTAGTTCTCAAATTTTTAAAATTTACTTTCTTATATAGCTATATTTAAGGGAAGTTTCTGGGACTTCAGTTAACCCAGACTGGAAGAAAGTTCTTTGCATTGCCTTCAGTGTAGATATAAGGCCTCACTTTACCCTTTACCCTTTACTCTAAGAAGGCATGTTTATTTGTTTTTTTTTTTCTCTTCCTGCAGAGGCAAGACTTGAAGTAACTGCTGTTCACAGCTTGAAGGAACAAGACCTTCACTACTTAAGTCTTCTCTCCCTAGAGGTAGTCTCTTGCTTTAATAAATTGAGGCTTTAACCATAATGGCTAAATAATTTATTTTTTAAAAATTGGTTCAAGGGTAAAGGGCAGAAAGGCAAAACCCAACAGCATATATTCTTTTTTTTTTTTGATATGTAAGAAATTTATAATTGTAAACATGTATTATACTGACAGAAGTTATTCTATTCTATTCTAAATCATAGGGAGGAGATAACAATAAACATCTCATAGCATATATTGGTTGTAGAATATTTTTTCATTTCTCATTAAAAAAGCAAAAACAAAATACTGTTATAATGGTAAACTCAGAATCATTTGAAAACTATGCTTGAAATCCTTTCAACATTTCTACTGTCAAAACATGAAGTCTATGACTCTTCCCTAGCTTATAGTGATTTGTTTCTAACTAAAAAGAATGCTACAGAAATGATGTTGTATTACTTTCAAGGCCAGATTAGAAAAGCTCATGCAACTTCTGCCTGGTTCTCTTGTGATGATACTCTGGGGAAAGCCACCTATCATGGAAGAAGTTCTATTATCCAGAGACTACCTTGATGTAAAGACCACGTGTGGGCACTTGGGTCACCATCAACTTGCCAGCCATGTGAATGTGCCTTTTGGACACTCAGCACAGTTGAGCCTTCAGATTACTGCAGTCCTAACTGACAGCTGACGGCTGCCATGTGAGGGAAGCCGAGAACTGTCCAGCCAATCCCTTTTCTAATTCTTGACCCACGTATCATGAACCCATTCAAATGCATTTTTTGAGTTATTTATTTTGGGGTAATTTGTTCTTCAATAATGTTGTTAAAACTTTAGTTAAAATTGTTTAAATAGGTTTTATAAGACAGAAAAATTGTGGAACAAATCTGTTCAAAATACACATCTTTCAGTATATGAAGACATTTTGCAAGGGCTGGAATTTATTCTTTATTTTTAGTTTATGTTATGTCTACTGGGAAGCTGAATCTATGGGTTATTTTCTAAATTTGAATGTACAGTTAAAATTTGGGGGGTATGTTAAATCTTCAAAGTAGTTGTAAACTTGTCATAAGAAGCAATCCTTTCTGCTTTCCTGGGTATTTCCTATATGAGATAAGACAAGGTCAAATTCCCTTTAAAAGACATTTATCTATTTTTTAAAGTAATTTACATAACTTGTTTTTGAAGTTTCTAAAAATGTGTGTAACTTTAGATACTGTTAAACTAAATCACAAAATTGAGCACAAATACTAGAAAATAAATGAAATGTGATAAAATGTCTTCTGAAGACTTAGAAGGTTATGAAAGTTTCAGAGTCACTGGTCATAAGAAGAAAGAGAAGTTTTGTAGGTAGTGGAAAGAGGGAGGTCAGGAGTAATAATGTAATTTATCAGAATAAATTCGAAGAAAGTTCCAAAAGTTCTAAAAAACAGACTTGATGTTTCACAGTATCATAATTTCAACTGGCCAAAATCTAAATTTAATATCTTTCTTCTCAAAAGTTTAATTATAATCAACAGAACATTTGACTGCATATTATAACAGCATATTAAACAAAATAAGGGTTTTGCTATTATTATTTCACATTCTTATTAATTGTATTTGGCTATTTTATTGGCTTAATTTTTGAAGAAGTTTTGGATCACAGAACTGTGGCAGGGAAGTTTAATTGATCTGGGGTTTCAGTGATGGGGGATACATGGGAGGAAGTTCACCTGGGCATACATATAAGGCACATAAATGTGTTCACATATTCATGGGGCTTTGTCATGGTGGGTGGAGATTCACACAATAACCAAAAGAATATCGAATTCCCATCCTGGGAGCTCTGCCACATTCTCTGATGGAGCAGCAAGAATCCCGCAAGTACAGGGACAATGACTAGTGAAGGAGGATGACCCAGTATCAGGCCCTTGTTATTGATGACTGTGCTTATGAACCTTTACTCTTGAAATTGAAACTTAGCTTAGTATTACCAGGTGCCTAAGAGTTACCTCCTGAAAGCCTCCTTGTTGCTCAAATGTGGCCTCTCTCTAAGCCAAACTCAGCATATAAATGTATTACCTTCCCCTCAGCATGGGATATGACTCCTGGGGATGATTCTTCCTGGCACTGAGGGATTACTACCAAGAGCCAACTGGCAATGCAACTGAAAAAAGACCTTGACCGAAAGGGGGAAAAGGTAAAGACAAATGAGTTTATATGGCTAAGAAACTTCAAAGTGAGTCGGGAGGTCATTCTAAAGGTTACGCTTATGCACATCTTAGCAGGATCTCATTGACAGCCAAAGTAGATACTACCCCAAATAGTAGGGCTCCTGAAGGCTCTGGAGACATTCAGACACTATAGTCAGGGCAAATAGCTCAGGAGTTTGGTTCCTTGCCAGTGAGCCCTACTTTGGAATTTATGCTCCCCAGTGTTACAGGGTTGGACTCAGTTGTGGTTTCCCTACACATGGCTCTACTGTCCCTTCTATTGAACCTAAATTTAGTACTAGAGTTGGAGGTATACATCCAAGAGACTTAAATCTTTGGGCAGTCCATATGCTACTGGGTCTTGAATCTCAACTGAATTGCAACACCTACTCTCCAGTTCACTGGACTCACCCCGGACAACTAACAAGGAGGAGATGATGGACAACCACCATACCAAGGAACAGAAAAAGTCTAAAACTGCAAACAAGAGAGTCCCTTCCATCAGCCATATGGGATCGAAGCCCCCTCTCAATTACAGTGGAGTAGGCATCACCATCCCAGAATCCTCAGGACTGAGGAATAAATTATGGACTAAAGTAGACTTACTGGTATTCTGCTATAGACATATTGTGATTCTATCAATGGAAGCAATTATATCATTGATGTGGTAGCTGTGGCCAATGGAGGTTCTGAGGGCAGGGAGAGGGAAACACAGGTGTAATATGGGGGCACTTTTGGGACTTGGGAATCATCCTGAATGACATTGCAATGACAGTACAGGCAATCATATATCTTGCTATAACCTATAGAATTGTGTGGGAGAGAGTGTAAACTACAATGTAAACTATAATCCATGCTTGGTGGCAATGCTCCAAAATGTATTCATCAATTGCAATGAATGTACCACACTAAAGAAGGATGTTGTTAATGTGGGAAAATGAGGGAGGTGTGGGGAGTGGGGCATATGGGAATCCCCTATATATATATATTTTTTTTTAAGATTTTATTTATTTATTCATTTATCCCTCCCTTGCTGCTTGTGCTCGCTGTGTCCATTTGCTGTGTGTTTTTCTGTGTCTGCTTGTCTCCCTTTGCTGGGTCGTCTTGCTGCGTCAGCTCACCATGCCACGTGAGCCAGCTTGCCTTCATCCAGGAGGCCCCGGGAACTGAACCCAGGGCCTCCCATATGGTAAACGGGAGCCCCACTGATTAAGCCACATCCGCTTTCCTCCTATATTTTTTATGTAGCATTTATGTAATCAAAGTATCTTAAAAAATATACACACACAAGATAAGGGTTTTGTCTGTTTAATGTTTTTTCTCTCATTGAACCAAAAGTCTAGGGTTTAGGGCTGGAGTAGCATTTCTGCAGTGTCACCTGCAATGATCCAGGCTCCATCCATCTTCCTGGTCTACCATTCTTAGTGTCTGGATTTCAGCCTCATGATCACAAGATGGCACTTTGAGACTTGATTGAACCATTGTTCCCAATAGGAGGAAAGTGAAGGACACAATGTGAAGGGCATTTGTGCAAAGGAAGCATGTCTGCTAAGTTGAATCTCTTTAAATAGCATTTCTTAAGTCCCATCCAGAAATTTCCTATTTCCAGAAGTTGTCCATAGAAGAGAGTCTTAGTAAATAAGTAATTTATCTTACATAATAACAACCATCCGAAGTTAGAGTTCTATAGGTTAAGAAGATGAAAACAGTTACTGGTAGCAAAGAACAGTTTCTCCCTACATCCCACATAAATATAGAGCCATTCTCAAACTTTCCATCTACTTTAAAGTACCCCTCAAAACTCTTCCTCTGTGCATCAATTATTCAAAGGTTTTATCAATCCCTCATCAAATCTGCCTTTCTCCACTTTCGGTTTCCATTGTTCAACTGTAGTGGATTGAATGTTAGCCTCTGAAAAAATATGACCCACTTTGAATTTCTGGAACCTGTGAATTTTACCTTATTTGGATAAAGGTCTTTGCAGATGTAATTAAGTTAAGGATCTTGAGGTGAAGAGATCATCCAGGATTATTCAGGTGGGCCCTAAATGCAAAGATAAGTTCCTTATAAGAGACCCACAGAAAAGATTTGAAAGACAAAAGAGAAGGCCATGTGAAGACAGAGGCAGAAATTGAAGTGCCGAAGCCACAGACCAAGGAGCCAGGAACCATCACAAGCTGGAAGAGGCAAAGAATGCAATCTCCTTGAGAGTGTCTGGAGGAAGTGTGGCCCTGCCAAGAGCTTGTAGACTTCTGACCTCTAGGTCTTGTTGTTTTAAGCCCCCAGGTTTGTGGTAATTTATTACAGTAGCCACAGGAAACTAATACAACTGTCTTAATCTTCATTTGTTTGCCTGGATTGTCACAAGAATGCTGAGTGGTCTCTTTTCTATCCTCTACTATTGTTCTAGTCCCATCCATGAAGTCATTAGACTAGTCTTCTTATAACACAAATATGATTATTACTTTGTCTTTGAAACTTATCAATATCTCCTATTGCCTATATGCTAAAGTCCAAATTCCTGCATTTGTCATACAAATGCCTTTACAACCAAGTCCCATTTATCAATAATAAATTTAGCTCTTGTTTCTATCTTATAATGTGAACTTAAATCTTACATAGTTTTCTTTGGGGCTGTTAATTCCTTCTGTTATACTATATTTCATTTCCTCTGCATGGATCATTTTCTCTGCCCTAAGTACTCTCCCTTCTTCTCTATCCAGTTAGATTTACCTCTTTTGTATGCAGGTAACAGCTGAACAGCTGATGCTATGGTCCCAAGATACAGTATGCCATTTTTTTAAATCCCCGTTTGCCCCACTAAAACATGAACCCCTCAAGAGTCTAGCAATCTATATTCCCCTAGTGTAGGGAATAGCAGCTGCATAAGTACTCAAAAATTTTTTGTTAAACAATAAAGAAATGAAATTTATTGTGATCATTAGAATTGGATGCTGAAGAGAGTGTGTCTATTGAAGTGAAACGCCATTGGTTTTAGGTAAAATAAAATGATTAGATATCTTAGAGCTGGGGATTTAGGGAAAAGATTTGGCTGCTGATGCCTGGTTACTGGGTATTTAAATTCAGCAAGTGTTTATGAAACAGACAGAGTGGCTATAGGTTCTGACTGTCAGAAATCTGGCCATGGAAGAAAGTAAAGTTATATTTAACATTTTAATTAGCTCCTGATATCATATTCTTTTTATTAAAGATTGTGGATTATGATTTGTGGTACTGGACATGTATTGTTACTGCCATTGCTTTTTGCTTTCAGCATGTGTTTCCCATGTTTTTCTGTCAGCATTCTGCTTTTATTTGAAGAATTTCCTCCCTACCATTTCATACAGTCTTAATGAGACTGAAAAGCAAGATATTCCACCTTACACTAACTGAGGTATGGCCTAGGATCCAACTTTGGCCAACAGATTCCCATTGCACTTTGACTCTTGAAAAAATGGATTAAAAAACTTGACCTAAGTGCAGTCATTCCAATAGGGAGGCATGATGAGTGAGTTGAGTGGTTCCTGATACGTAAGCTCTCAGATGATCTTGTCCCTATCTTTTTTTACAGCCTATTTTATCTTTATATTGCTTCTTGGAACTATCTATTATTCCAACAAAATTTTTGACCTAAATCAGGAATAAAAGAACCCTAACTGCTAAACTTGTTTATCTGAAAGTGTTATTGGTGTTAATGAATGAAAACAACTTTCGAGCTGGAAGAGGAGAGGGACAAAAGCATTTGTTTGCTGGAGAATAAAGCTAATGTTTGCATTTTGGCTACTATTCTTATCACACTACTTAATGGTCCATATTAAGATAGCAAAAGGTGATTTTCTGGGAGAAATCGAAAGTAAGAGTAAGTTAAAAATAATAATTTCAGAAGTCTTTGTAAGAAATTAAATGTCACAGATTCAAGATTATTCAAATTTACACAGAGAACTACTTAGAGGACATCAACTAGATAAAAACTGTGATGTTTGTCATTTCTAATTCCAGTAATTAAGTGCTGCTCTCGTTCTACTTGAAAAGGCCTCTACGGGATTGCATTAATGGCATAATGGAGAGTCATAGAAAAAAATCAAAACTATTATGAAAAAGAATGATATTGAAAAATTCATGAGCTGGAACCTTTAGAAAAGGAGAGTGTTTATGGTGATAGATGATCAGGATTACTGGAATGGTATGTGGTCTTTTGTCCAGAAGGACAAGCCACCTCTTCTATTCTTAGAATCCATATAATGCATTAGAAAAATTCCAATTGTGAAGACTAGAGTTGAGTGCTTTAACCAAAATTCTTCTGTTAGAATCCCATAAGGTAATACTGATATCTTCCTGAAATGACGATTGCTTGATTTCTGTTATAAGGTGATTATTTTTGAAGAGTCAATGTGATTATTATAGCTACAAGTATTACTACTTTTATCAGCTTTGGAAAATGAGGCTAATATCCTGCTTGGGCTTATTGATGGGAACCAAAGTTATTATTTGCCTGTATTTGACTGGTTGTCTGCCTTCACCTACTCAGACATAGGCATTCTGACTAATGACTATATTCCACCCTTTGTGACAGGGATAGCTAGAAGTGGGAGACAGGAGAGTTTGACAAGGATTTTGAAGAAGGACAATTCAGAGAAACCAATTAATAGGTCTAGGAAATCAAATATTTGTGTAACTTTACTCAAGATATTGTAACATCTTTATATCTTGGTTTCTTTACCTCTAAAATGTAGTTTATGCTTATCTACTTTTCCACAGCTTGCTGTTGGTGAAGGAAGTAAAGAATAAGAAAAAATGTGAATTAAAAAATTCCTAGGTCAACACAAAGTCTATTACGAATTGAATCACAGATCATGTTACATAATAATTTGGGGAGAGATGTGCTTCTCTGCAAAATACTCATATTTTTTAAAATAATAAATTAGTTAAAAATTAAAAACAAAAGTATTTTCAAGTGAAATGAAAATATATAACTTTAAAAGTTATTATATACAAATACTCTCAAAGAAAAAGCAAAACGTATCCATCTTGCACATTCTGGCTGTATTAGTCAGCCAAAAAGGGTGCTGATGCAAAATACCAGAAATTCATTGGTCTTTATAAAGGGTATTTATTTGGGGGTGGAAGTCCACAGTTACCAGGCCATAAAGCATGTTTCTTCCTTCACAAGTCCATTGCCATGTGTTGGAGCAAGACAGCTGCTGACGTTTGCCAGGGTTCAGACTTCTTGGGTTTCTCTCTTCCCTGGGCTGTGTTTCTATCCGGGCTTAGCTCCTCTGTTTCCTCCACAAGGCCAGCTGTGAACTCTCAGGCGAATGGCTCGTCTCTACCCTGGGGCCTTCTCTTCTTCCTCACCAGAACTCCAACATCAAAACTGCTTCAACGCTGTCCTTTGCAGTGTCTTTCATCTTCGATTCCTCCACCCACCAAGGGGTGGGGCTCAATGCCCTACTGATATGGCCCATTTAACGCCCTAATCATAACTTAATCATGCCCAGATTAGCAGACCAGTTTACAAGCATGATCCAATATCTATTTTTGGAATTCATAATTACATCAAAGTGCCAAACTTCAATACTGGCTAATACACTTAAAAAAAAGAAAGACTCTCTATGATATTGGTAACAATATGTAATGCAATGTTTGTTCTTTTCAAACATTGATATGATATTTCCTTGAGTTTACAGCCTATGTTGCCATTGGCTTTTACTGATAACAGAAACACTAATCTATATATAATAGTCATAGTGCAGCTGCTATCATTTAAAACCCAAAGTCCTCCATCTCATCAATGTTGTGCTTTTCTATTCTTATTCTGTAGCAAGATGCAGTGCAGCAGTTGCAATGAAATTCTTTTTTAAGTGTATACTTATCAAGACATATCAATGCATTAGAAAAATTCCTGTGGTATGCTATATGGCTAATACTGAATGTTTTCAAGGTATGGCCTACATTTTATAATTGCATTTACTTAGCTATATATGGCACAAAAGATTACTGCATATGTATTGTCTACTTGAATAATATTTCAAAGTACATCTTTTAATTTTACTGCTTTTATTGATACTGTTACAGTTTGTGATTTCCCCACAGCTGTTCTTATTTCGTGAAAATCATTCATCCCATGAGCATGACTATAGCTCTAAGCATTTTATAATAAATTGTTATGATCATTAAACACATGTAGTTAAGGACTTCTTTGCATCCATTTCCTTGTTCTTAGTTTTAATTTTTCATCATCTTTATTAATTTTATATATCAAATATAATTTTTAAACCCCCAAATTAACAAGCTGCATATGCTCTGTGTACTGAGAGCTGTCTTCCCACATCGTTCCTACTCACACTGCACATCTCCTCCCTGCTACAGACTTCCCAGAAGCGATTTGGCTTCCTTCCTGCTTAATCTTGCTGATTGCCTCCCATTCCTGCCATATACTGTGGTCTTTGTTGATTTTCCACTCCCCTGCTACTTCTTCTCCTCTTCCAGTCTCCCAAACATGATTCAATTACCTCTCCTGCTTTGCCGATCCCCTGATAGCATCTTCACTTTGCCCCTGCTGTCTTTTCAATGGTATGCATGGCATGGTCACAAGATGCTTACACTCACAGTTTGGCACTGGTTATTCACTCATTCATTATTCACTCAGTCCACAAGCAACTCTTCAGGGCCTACTCATAATCATCATGATTCTAGGGAGTGAGGTTACAAAGACAAGTATGACACATTTGCTGCCCTCAAGAAATTCAGGATACTGTGTTCTAGAGGGAAGACTTCAGAATGTAAAGCCCTCAACAATTTTTTAAAAAATTTCTGGACTCCAAACAAAATTTCCTCTGGAAAAATATCTGTTATGGGATCTATTTTCCTTCCTCAATTTCTCAAGTGATATAAGACTTGCTTTTGTGGTTGGAAAAACTTCATGAAACTTCAGTTCAAGGCTATTGACTATTGATGTGTAACAATCTGGGAGTGAATAAAAGATATTATTTTTATATTGTAAATTGTGCCTCTGGAAAAATAAGTTCTTCATAAGTAATGAAAATGAAAATCAAATTTGTGTAGTAAATAAAATCATCATCATTTGTGTTGTTTCCATAACTTGAAAACTTAGTTCGTGGCTTTACTTGGCATCAGACTGAAGGTTGTATAAAACTCAGATTTTTTAAAAAGCTTGTGCAATTACCAGTGCTAAGTGCCCCACAGGATAGCAATTCTGAGGCAATTACACAAGAAGCTGGACCCTAGGAACTATAAAGGTATATAGACTCAGCCCCATATAAACAAAACATAAACCCTAAACTAAACAACAAAATCCACCAACAATAAAAAGAGCAATTCTGCTTTGAATTTCCAGAAGGTTTAAGGGGAAATTTTCCCTCCTTCTGAATCAATTTACCTTTATAAAAATAAAATTCTATTTCATAGATTTTGTTTTATATACGGTGATCCCAGAGATCCTATAAAGTACTCACACAGAGCCAGTATTCAGTAAGTGGAACAACGTCACTCAGCATCTGACTAAGATTCCTACTTATAATAGTTTAATAAAAAAGCCAAATGGGACATTTTTTTCCATGATATTAATGAAGAAATTCTATCCTTACCGAGGGTGTTGTGAGTCTGGGGAGCTTTTAGTGGTAAATGACTATTTAAATTGGAAAGAAGACGAATTATTAAGGATTTGACAGAAAAACCACTATGGTGGACAACATAACAAAGATGTTCAAAAATGAATGCAAATGGAGATGCCATTAACAGAACTACAATGTCCAAAACAAGGAAACTAATAGTCCCAATGAACTGTGCTGTATGGTATTATATTTTGGCTGCCATAATATCTGATCAATTTTATGTAACTAGAATGGAACCAGGAGAGGACCACCAAGATGACGAATCATCTGAAAATCTCATCTCTTTAAGGAACAAAGAATTGTTAACTTGGGAAAAAAGACAGAATAGGGGGACTTTGGGAGCTGTCTTAAACTATTTTGGGGATTGAAATCTTTAAGGATACAGACTTTTTTTTTTCAAATGGTAATGAAGGAAGAAATCAGCTGAAAGTTTTACTGGGGCAGATTTCAATGGACTATTTAGAAGATTTAACTGTTAGATCATCAATAGGAGTCTCCAGAGGGCAGATCCTGTTGCAACAGGCTCTACTGACTGACTTTAGAAGGCATTGCCAGGTTGGGTCAGGATGCTCAAAGGCTGAGACAATCATTGACATTTGAGGCTGTGTTAAGTAGTGTTTAGGTTTCCTAGGCTGCTCCAGCAAATACCATGAAATGGGTTCGCTTAAACAATGGGAATTTATTAGCTTATGGTTTGAGGCTGGGAACATGTTCAAATCAATACATCATCAAGGCATCATCAAGGCAATGCTTTCTTCCTGAAGACCAGCTGCCAGTGATCCTTGGCTCCTCTCTTACATGGCAAGGCTTATTCACAGCTTGCTGTGGTGGCATCTGCTGGTCTTTCCCTTTTCTTCCAGGTTTCGTTGATTTCAGCTTCTTGCTTCCATGGTTTCCTCTCATTGTTGAAGGTAATCTTCTCTGTTGATTGTAGATGTAATTAGCCAAAGATGCAATCAACTTACTGACAATTTAAATCCATGAAACATCCTCACAGTGAAAATCAGGCCAGTGCTTGCTTGACCAAACAACTGGACCATAACCTGGCCATGTTGACACATAAAAATAACTATCATAAGTAGATTATGATTTGTCTGGCTAAATCAGAGAAGGTCAAAATATTTGTGCAAGGTTGTGAATAATTACTAAAAGCTTTGGTTTATTTTAATAAAGTGTTACAGTTTATTTCTTTTAATTGAGACACTCTTTCTTGTGTCTTTCCTACTTGCAACTGGGATTAATTATCTATATTTGGAATATTCCATCTTGGGTATCTATATTAAGCAGTTAGAAATAAACTCATATATTAATTTTGTTGTATATCATTGATATATTTAACATGCTATTTCCATGAGGCTATCAATTGACTGATAAACCAACAAAAGATCCAGTTAGTCAATTAAGTAGGTATTAATCAAGTCCTTGCCTTTGAGTAGCTTACAGTCTTATTGCAGAAAAAGTCTTAAACTCACAAAACAATTAAAATTCTGACAGCTAGAGACTGTCTGCTGACAGCAAGGATAACTCCTTCTTTAAGGGTGATATGGGTCTGACTCTACCACAGAAGTCAATAAATAAACAGATATAATTGGAGCTTCTTTGGTTGAAGGTGGGGCAAGCTAAAACAATCTCAGTCTGACAACCATCAAGGTCATTCAGTACAACCTATAAAACCCTAGAGTATAATGGCAGAGTAATAAGAGCTAATGGTTATGCAGTGCTTGCCAAGAGGCACACGATCTTCTAAGTGCTTTGTATATGTTAACTCTTAATCTTCCTATTAGCTCTGCAACATACACACTATTTGCTCTCTTTTACAAAAAAGGAAATGGGCACAGAGAGGTTGGGTCAAAAGGTTTTTAGTTCCAGAGTCTGCACTCTTAAACCCTGCACATAAATCTTCAAATAAAGCATCATGGATAATTCTTCAGGTAAAGTTTAAGGAAGCAGGAATGCAAAAGGATGTGCCTTGAAGAATGGGTATTATTTGACTTGACATAATCCTGGAGTTATTAACTGGGTTCACAGAGGCTTATGAGACTTTGATGTGTCTATAGTCTCTACTTCTTCAGATATTAGTTTGTATATATTTATATAATTTTCTGAATAGACATTTGTAGTTTTCATTGAACTTATGGCCTCAAGTTCAGAATCATTGTCATAAGGAAATGAGAAGCCAGATGCCCAGGCTAATAAACTTTCTAGTTTTTGAGAAAGTAAACAGGAAACACTAGCTAAGGATAGAGTTTCATATTTGGATGAGTTTAGCAAATGTTAATTGCACATCTTCTCAGTGCTACTCACTGTGCTAGACAGTAAGAAATTAGTGATATTTTAGTTTGGGTTCTCCTGGAAGCCACCCTGAGACTAGGATTTGAATGCAAATAGTTTATGTGGGAGATGATCCCAGGAAGCAAGGTAGGAGAATGGAGGAAGTGAGACAAAGAGAAGGAAACCAATAAACATTGTTATCAACCAAGTTACCACTCTAGGCAACTGGAGTTTAAGTTGGCTGAGGCACCCTGGGACACGTTGTTGAAACATGCCTCAGAGGTATCCCAGTCAAGGAATATGGAAGCTGGGTATTTATTCTCCAACTCCCATCAGTCTTTGTTTGAGGGCTGTTCTCTACTGTGGAGGAGAGTCATTAATTGGAGGCTGTTGAGAAAAGCCAAGAAGTAGTGTTTTGCTCATACTTGCTGCATTTGGTAAGATATTATAAGAAATGGATGAGATAAAGCTGGAAATGACTGGTTTAAGAGAGGGATTAAAAGAAATAAAGAGTCCAAAACTTTGGGGGTTTTCAAGATTGGAAATGCTGACTATTTCTGGAATCTAGGCAGAAAACAAAGATTAAAAGAGGTTTTGAGCAAGGAAAGCTCATTATGAATTCTCACTTCAACAAAGGGACTTCTCCCTCAGCAAAGATCAAATTAAGGGTGTTGCCTTCTTACTCAAGCTTATTTATTTTAGTGATCTCAACTCAGTTGCCATTAGGTTGGAAGAAGCTTTCTGGTGATAAATCACACTTAAGAACTTTATATAGAAATTTTAGGGGAAATAAAATTTTTTTAAAAACCTTTTGGAGTGGTTAATGGTATGGAACTGACAAGAAACAAATAAAAAGAGGTCTTTGGAGTGTTTAAGGGGCTTGGATTTTCAAAAAGACTATGAGACTGGTCAGGAAAAGGCTATGACTATAAAACAATCCTTGAGCTTCCAAGGTTTTACTATCAGGAAGCAGCTTTTGAGAGCTATACTGTCCCCAGAGAGGGCATCCTTCTCAATGCCCATTTCAGATGTGATCCTGGAGGATCATGGAGCTTGAAATACCAGATACAACATCCCAGAGGGCAAAGATGGGGGCCAGGTGAACAATGAACAAGGCTTCTTCTCACAGAACAAATTCAGGATTTGTTCTAATCATGGATTTTTTTCTCTTCTGATAAGGCAATATGGCTCACAATGGCTTTCTCTAAAGGATTCCAACATTATTTTCCAGTGATGGCTGTGTTTCCTTTCTTCCGTAAAAATAGCTGTTATATTGTGGATATATCATCCTTTCTACAACATTGAGTGCGTATCTGGGGATGGTGGTAAAGAGAAGGAATCCTTTTAGGTTTTAGGTCATGGGACAATGAGGTGCTATATCAGGCCCTGATGGAGAAGGCTATACATAACTAAAACACTCTGGACTTTTAGCTGAATGATGTCAATCAATGGAACTTTGGGTTGTCTGCCTTTGGGAGGACAGTTTAGTTTTTTTTCCCTATGTAGAGAAAAAGTTACAAGTATTGACTTGAAGACTAATGTGACTTAATTTAACTAAGACTTAGGCATTCACCAGAACCTTTTATGTTAATTGGAGTCCTTTTAGGCACAGAAATCAATACAAGATTATTTGTGCAAAATATATATATTGGGGGGGGGGGCAGGATTAGGGTAAGCACCTGTAGAGGATAAAGCAGAGGAAAGCAGAGAAGGTGGACAGAGACTTCAGATGATAATGTAGGTCTGACTCTTAAGAAGGAGAGGAGGAAGGAAGTAGGTTTGGGTAGGAAGACCTTTGAAATGCAGTGCAGTTCCAAGAAAGGCTTGGCCAGGCCAATGAGGAGTCTTAAGCCAAAGCTGCTTGTAGGAGAAGTTCCATCTCTCACAGACATGGATCTGCCTAACTATCGCTGTCATATTCGGTCTTTGCCTGGGAGCTACATGTAGGAAGTGTTGCTTCAATACAGATGCAATGGTGCATCCAGAGGGATGGCAGGTGGGGACAATAGTCATTTATGCACCCTCTTGCAGGACACCAGAGCAGTGAATTTTCATGGCCACTACAATCTGTTTCTTCTTCATGAGCTTACAGGTGGACTATATTTCTCTGCTTCCTTTGTAATTAGGTGTGGCAACTAAATTCTTACCAGTAGAATGTGAGCAGAAAGGAATTATGCAAATTCTGGTATGAATAAGAACTTCCTCTTCAAGGTCATTCATGTTCTTTTCCTCTTCCATATAATTAGAATTAAGTCTTCCCTTAGAGCAACCTTGAAATACATGTATAGAAGATGATAAAATCTCTGTTACCAGAGATACCAGAATGACTGCATGAAGCAGAGCAGCCTGCCCAATAGGACTACATTTGAGTGGGAAATAAAATCTTATGTATGTATGTATGTATGTATGTGTGTGTGTGTGTGTATATACATAGGTATTATATATATATAAGCATAATGGATACCACAATCTAGTCTACTCTTAGTCTTCTCTACTCAAAGACTTTTAAAATGGCTTTCATCTCATTATTAGATGCAGAGAATGCTGTTCATGCCCAGTCTAGAAAAGAGACTCTTCTGCAGCAATGCTGATTCATTCTTAACACTTAGTCCTTGATGAGGAGGCAATCAAAATTATCAGTGCACCTATGTATCATGTTGTTCATTGTGGCTAAATATGTGTTGGAGATGCCCAACCCATCAGACCCTGTGAAGAGTGTCATACTCTTAAATCCAGCATGTGGATGTATGGGGGAAAAGGGGGTAAAGTGAATATATGCCCAGCAGCAAAGACAATTCTTCAAAAATATCCCAGGCATCTGGACACCAGGTCCATGCTGGTCATTCTGAATACAACGAGGAGAAAATCATAAGGATAAGTGCCAGAATTCGTGAGCTTTGCCAGGCTCAGCCTGTAGCAGTGCTTGGGGATTTGCAAAGTTTCAAAAACAGTATTACAAAAGACAGAATCCCTCTATTGGCTCTGGGTCCAACTAAAAATTAAAATGGAAAGATTTGATACTTTTTCACAGAATACTTGTCACAAATCAATAAAATGATAATTATTGTTAATATTGGACTACATTTAATGATAATATATTTATTTTAAAAAATAGTTATTGGGTCCTTACCTACTAAGTGGGAGGCACTGTTTAAGAGACAGGAATTCAGCAGTGAATGAAACAGAATAAAATCCCTGACTGAATACAGCAGAAGTTTTCAGTCGGCAGGTAATATAAATGAGTGGGTTTTAATAACAATGATATGGTTATTCACAGATCACTAAATAAGGTGGATACCCCCTGACAGATATAAAGTTAAAAATAGGTGAAAATAGGAATGAAGCAAACATTAAAGAAATCTTTCTGGGAATTCTATGTATGACAGCAGTTTTCTTTATTGACTCTGGAGCTAAGCGACAATCTTGAGCCAGAGAGAAGCGTGGTTACATAATCAAGGCTTAATTATGCCCCATGTTTCAGATTTGGAAAAAAAAAAGAAAGATAAATAAAATTTAACAAAGAGCTGAGATATGTGAAAAAATACATGCAGGTATTTTTAAAATAATACCTTTCATATTTGACTTGACAGGGAAAACATGCTAAGGAAAAAATCGCATTTACAAAACAGACTGTTCACTATGTTTCAAATGACTTGTAGAAATTCTAATGAAAACATTATAAAACAGATTACTACATACTTTATAATAGAAATATATTTTCAAATACATACACTTGCACAGATTACATTTCAAATAGGTGGTCCACTTTACACATTTGTTTTTCATGTAATATAACAATTAGCATGACTGTTGAACATTGATCTGTAAATACTACTTGTGATGAGTATCAGTGTAAGATCAAAATCCTCACAAATGCAAATCGTGCCAACCTAATTGAGCATTTAAAGGTACATGTGGTCCATCTATGTTTCTGATTCAGTTCAAACATTTAAAAACCTGACTCTTCACACTTTTCAATATGTATAATCTAATTCAAATAGATCTTAGAAAATGCAATTTTATGCCTTCCCCTTAGATATGTTATAAGTCACACAAAGGAAAGCAAACTGCTTTTTTCAGGACTCATTTCCACCCTGAACTACTGTACTCTACTTTGATAACACTTATTTAATTTAGCTTTGTCTAAATTTGAAATTAATAATTAGCACCTGGGTCATTCCTACTACACCAACCAAATAACTTGCCATGGAAGATCCTTTTAAAACTACTGATGAAATGAAAGGCATTGTTCCTTGCTACTTTTGCTGGCCTACAAGCAAATCCAAATAATACTGGAAGTAGAGAGAAATTGTACAACATTTTTCACTCAGGTTGAATTTACTTTTATTTGGTCTGGAAAAACACTGGTGATGGAAATTCTACAGAGACAAATTAATTTAGGGGTTAAACAACAACAAAATAGGGAAGAAAAGTTAGTGAATCTACATGTGCAGAAGGCCCTGGAGAATCCATAAGCCTAGGGAGAAACATGAGAAGTTTGTTAACAATACAAGGGCTGTGAAATTAAATTGATTTTGTATACTCAGCTGTTTCGGGAGTACATCATTTATAAGACATTCTTGTCATTATTAATATTTTCCATTCCATAGACTCTTTTGACAAACTATCTGCTTTTTCACCACATTAATTTTAAATTTAAAATGAGTATCTGGTAACTGCATTTATTCATCTGATTCACAACCATCTACCCTCTCTGATTTTCCTCTCCTGCCTTTCTAAAGAGCCAAGGGAACTTGAAAATAAGTACTGTAGATCTAATGTCATTAAATGTCTATTGTTCAGATGGAAAAATGATATTTCCTTAATTAATCAATCATTCAATCAATATGTGTTCTGCTGACCATACTTATCTTTGTCCAAAGACAACTTGACTTATCTTAGTCTGGTCTCAGGTGACCCTCTTCAATGTTCCCAGAATACTTTGTTCACCATTGTGTTTTGAGTTCACTTAAAAGCAGAGGCTGAGACAAGACTTGATGCAGGTAGTGTATTGTGAAGAGATCTCAGCAGGGAGAACAAAGGAGAGTGGGGCAGGGAAGAAAGAAAAAGCCCATGTAAGTGTGCATTTTGGGGATTGACAAAGAGGGCAACAGGTGTTCAATTCTCTTGGAACCTCAGAAATATGCAGAATACTTTCTAGAATGGCCTATGTGAAGGACGCAGGTTGGAGTACTTATTCACTGGCTGCCTTTCCTCATTGGTTGAAGACTGACCCTGGGAGCCTTAACTCCCCTGCATGTTCAGGTAGAGGCTTCCACTGTATTGAAGTCCCTAAGGCAAAAAGGAAAAAGCAAGACCTTGAGGTGGATCCCTGCCATGTCAATGTGTATCTGAGGTGATGGAACCTAAATAGTAGCTGACTATGAAATCACATGTGGTCTGAAGGGATGTGAGGGTGTGGCATCAAAGAAGCCCATTACATTCTTCCATGTTCCACATTCTTTAATTCTGAAGTGCAATTGTCCATCTCTTTCACTAGTCTGAGATTTATTAAGTTCAGGAAGCTCATCTTCCTTAGTGACAAGTACTATGCCTGCTTTATAATTGAGTTTTCCAAATTCTTGTTGAATAAAGAATGAAATTGTATTTCATTCCACTGTACATTGAAATTGACTCCTTATAGACTATTACTTTTTTAAGAAGCAAAACAAAATTCATGTTTCCTCAATTAAATAAATATATTTTTCGTATATAAACATTTATTTATTTATGTATTGAAGTATGGGAGGCCAGTCTCAGAGAAAAATCTACAAATCCTCATTTTGGTTATCTATTGCTACATGACAAACCAGTTCAAAAGTTAGCAACTCTGGGGGAAAGGGTGTAGCTCAAGTGGTTGAGCGCCGGCTTCCCAAATATGAGGTCCAGGGTTCAATCCCCCGACCCCAGTACCTCAAAAAAAGAAAAGAAAACAGACAAACAAAAAAAAAACTTAGCAACTTAGAAAGTATGATTTCTCATAATTCCGTTGCTTGCCTTGGAATTTCAGATTCATGTGGTATTTGTTGGGATACTGGTTTGACTAGAATGTCCAAAATGACCTTAAAGACATGGCCAACAGTTGAGGCAAGTTGCCAGGTGGAAACCCAGCTGGGTAGTGGTCGGAAGCCTCCATTTTTTTCCACGTGGACTTCTGCAGAATGGTGGCTGGGTTTCAAGAGAGAATGTTCCAGACAGATACTTAAGGCCTGGCCTTGGATGTTATGCAGCATCACTTTCTACACTTTTTCCAGACAAGTCCTGATTCAAAGGGAAATCAACTATTTATATTATGTGCACATATTCTCAGGGGTGTGGCAAAATTCCATTGCAAAAGAGGATTGTAGGATGGGTGAGATTGTTGTGACCATCTATGGAAACATGCTCCATATTCACTGTGCACCCCGATGTATGCAGGCATACTTATATTAAGTGGTAAGACCCTTGAGAACAGAGCCTGTATCCAATTCATCTTCTTATCCTTAGAAATTCACACAGGAGGTGATAGGTACTGATGCATAATAAATGTTTGTTGAATAGATGTTTGGATGGCTAGAAATTTAGACCTGGGAGAAAAACAATTTTTTTGCTTATGGAGACATTGGGATTGAAGATGGCCCATCCCATTAGGATTCTCTATCCACAATCCTCTGGTACCAAATCAATAATCAAAACTAGTGCCTTGCCCTCCCAGGCAGTGCACTAAAAAAAAAAAAAGGAGATCACCTGTCAGGAAGGAGTTGAAAAGGGAAAAGTTGAAGCAGGCATGTGAGTTGGGCAATGAAAGGAGAAGGCAATTCAGAAGTTTTTCCTCAGCTCTCTTTTGGTTCATACGGAGGTGGATGCCAAAAGGACCATGAAAGCAAGTCAGGAAAAGAGGTAAGGAGCCAGGAAACCAGTAAGAAAGAATGATGCATCTAGTTTGACACCTAAAAGCTCTGTAATAATATTTTATGCTATCACCCTGGCATACGAGAACCCAAAAGCTTAGCTCCTTTCTCATTTGTGAAAGTTGAAATGAGAATGGAGCACTACATTCAAGACTCTCAGAACCAGTACAATGAACAGTAGGATTAACAGACAAGGCTTTTAATTTATAGCTGTGTCAACAGCTGTCTAATCTGCATGAGGAAAGCAACTTCTATAGTGATACATAAGATAGGTTTTGATATCTGGCAAAACTATGTGAGTTTTCATCATAGTTTTTAGCCTTTCCAAGATTCGCTTTTGTGCTTGTAAAATGGTTGTAATAAAAGTACTAATATCATAGGGTTTTTGTAATGATTAAATAAATCAGGTATAGAAAGCATGTGATAGAGTGCTAGGCATAGCAAGTTTTAAAAAATATTAACTATTGGTATTTTAATTATGCCAAACAATGGCCTTGAGCATGGTTCTTTCTGGGTAACCTTGAAAAAAAAGAAATACAATAGTTCCTTGAGATCAATTGTAAATTTCAGCTTGATTAATTCCTGGATAACTATCTATCACAAAATATTTACTCATCTAGTTTCAGTTCCCTCATCTTTCAAAAGATAAAAATAACAGCATAGAGGACAGTTTTAAGGAACAAATAAAAGAACATAAATAAAGTAATTAATTCAATGCTTGAGCACCCAAACAATGAAAATATTTATCATTATTGTTTTCATGTAGCTTCTGCAACTATAGGTCAGTGATATAGAATTTGGACAAATTCAGGGCTCTGTGAATATCATTATTTTAAAATACTATTATTTACTAAAGAATTTATGTGCATGAAATCAATAAATTAAAATTTTCAATGCAAATTATAATTTGTATAGAAATAACTCATTCACATTTCCTTTAATTAAAAAAAGGCAAATTCAGAAATATTAATAGTAATTGAAAAGAACAACTTTTAAAAACCCCTCTCCATGAATTGTTATTTCCATCACTTCCTACAAGGTTTTAAGTCTCATCTTTCTAAACTTCTGGGGAAAAAAGGAAAGAATAGAAATATAATGTGTTTGTATATAATATATTTTCAGCTGGAGGATCAGTGTCCAAGCCCTTGTAAATAGTATGCAACATTTGTTTCCTTATTGGAATATTTGAATTGTAAATCGAAAATACCAATGGTAATGGAATGAATTGTTCATTTTCTTGTTTAATGCACTGAGTCCTCTGAAAAACAGAGAAGGCTCCCATTACTCTGAATTATCTTAAGTGTCACTATATCAGAAAAGTACTGATTCGGCCTTAGAAGGTAAATTCTATCAAAGGAAGATACTCTAAGCTCTCCAACCTCTTCCTTGTTTGAAAAAAATATCAATTCTTCTGTGTTGGTAGGTTTTGCATTATTTCTATCTATTGGATTTTCAGTTTTGTGTTAATCACTCATTCTATTTCCTTGAAGAATATTTTCTCAAAATGTTGGGACCAGCATTTTAGCAACAAGTTAAATTTCATTAGTTTTGAAAAATGTAAAATGAAAGGGAATTTTACAATGACTTTATTTTTTAAAGACCCTGTGTTAAAACATTTTCAGCTGGGATCTCATTTAACTCTCACCACAGGACTAAGGCTTACGTTCTATTAAGATATTTTAGATATGAGGGCAATGAGGCTCAGAGTTTAAGCAACTTGTGGAAGGTCTCTCATTTAAGAAGTATGAATGTTGGTAGAGAAATACAGGTTTGGTTATGTGCACAGCTTTTTAAAGGTTACACTTTGTAGTAATAAGCTTAGGGAACTCTATTTTAGAGAGTGGCTTAAATTAAAAGAAGAATAAGTTCATTTTTACTCAAAAATACTAAATATTGTCTAGAACATATTAGCAGCTAAAATTCTCTTGTGCAAGAATATATTTTTAAAAACTTCTCAGGTACATCAATTGGATTTTATGCAAAAATATTTTCTTTCCAAATATGCTGTAAACTTCTAAAAAGTTGAAAGACCATGCAGTTACCTCACTCAGAAGTCATAAAAGGCCTTAAAAATCAAAACAAAGCAAAAAAAAAAAAAAAAAAAAAAAATAGAACTGCAATCCCTGTTTTCATAAATGTGATTTTATCGAGTGTCAAACTAGTATAATATTCAGAATGAAAAAGTCTTAGCTAATCATAAATCTGTCTTCAGACAAAATCCTCTCCAAATCCAAATGGCTCCTAAATCCATCTCCCCTTCACTAAGAGCACAGAGTCAATTACAGAAAAGGGCAGATGGACCGTCCTGTTAATGTGTCCCACAGTTTTGCTGAGAATAAACCATCTTACAAAAGGGGATTAGCTTCTTCAGATCATTTTCTTAAATGGGATGTTGTTGTTGTTGGAGCCTTAATTTTCACGTGCACTCCATTAGGAGGTTTGCTTTATTTATGTGAGTCATCTATGTGTTTTGCACTGGCTCCTGGTTAGCTCCTAAGTGCAAGCTGGTTGCATTAAAATATTGATTGTAATCCATAAAGTCCTGTATGGTTTGGGTACTGTCTGCCTACACTAATTTTACTTCCTAGAAGCTAAGGTGAACTAGAGAGAGCTGTCTATCTTTTCTAGATATATATACTCTAGGGGTAAGGATAGATCCAGGGTTTGTGGGGCCTGAAGTTTATGCAATTTGTGGGGCCCTCTTTAAAAGAAAATATAATTACAATACAAAATTAAGTATAATTTGGGCTATTTTTCCAGAGAAGAAATCATGAAAAACTCTAACTTTTTAAAAAGCTAGTCACAAAAATCATGAAACTTAGAGAAATCACAATTTTTAAGTAAATGAACTGCCTGACGCACCTCTATTTTACATTTTCCTACAATTTTTTTCCTACATTTGGCTGCATATCTTTGATCACCTCTTCATATGATTGCATTTTTGTACTACTATTTTCCTTAGAAATAATAGAAAGATAATTCAGTCTTTTTTCAGAAAATTCAATCTCTTATTGATCGAAATGTTTTATTACTGCAAATGTTTAAAAAGTTTCTTTTGGCTTCACCCCTTATTATTGGTAATGTCAAATACATTTTTAGTATTTTATCAAATTGAAGAAAATGACTCTCAAGATTCTTTTATAAAGGAGCTGTAAGATTTCAAGGCATTTCAAGTATTCTTCTTTAGTAATTAATGTCAAATACTTTTTGAAGCAAACTCATTAAGCACTAGCCACAGACTGCTGGTGTCAACTGCCATAGGACACATTCCCACTGCTCTCTGACTTCTGACCTTGCAGTATCAGTCACAGTGAGCACTGGGTGGCAGGAGCATTCCTGTAGCAATTCCTGCATTGGGATGGCTGGCTAGCAATACCTGAACTATGTACAGAAGTGCATGTGAATCACTAAACCCAAATTAAGTCGATCCATAACTCACCTTCACCTTAGCTATGACTATGCCACCTCAGTGCCACCAGACAAGAAGTGAAGTAAAATAAAGGGGGGCTTTGGAGTGTAAAGCGATAGCAGATGTGTACAACTGCACTGAAAAGATCTCACTTTTGCAAATTTTACAAAACTATATAAGCACATGGAGGATATGGCACAAGAGGGGAATCACAATCATAAAGCCATTAAAAAATATCACTTCCCCTATCGGTACAGCCAACCTTATGTTTAAAAATAGATTCCAGCTGCTTCAGACTCTGCTAAACCTTGAGATTTTATTCAAATTTTGAGTAAAATAGTTCTGTCTCCATTTTTAAATTTTACAGTATATTATACCTCAGAAAAAGGAAAGAGCCTGGAGCAGTTGAGTCTGTGACAATTTCGATTGGGTACACTTTGGAGTGATATTTTCCACACCATTAGTCTTGTTTGGGCACTTGCATGAAATCATTAGAATAATTTTAAGAGAGTCCAGATTGAAGAATGTAGAAGAAGTAAGTGATAGAGCTTATAAATGGGCAGTCAATCCTGTCTACTGACTGGCATCTAAAATAGGAAAGTAAGGGCCCATTCTCACCTCCGGGTTTGGTTTTGAATACCAGTGTAATCCAGAGATATTTAGGGCAAACTAAGTTAAAATATAAATTGGTTTTGTTGATTTGTTTTTTGTTTTTTTTTTATTAGTGACAGTTTGAGAGCTAGAAAGTTTGAAAATGAAATATAGGTTTTCCATCTTTTTCTTATAGTTGTCAGGAAAGAAAAAAATTTGTAAAGGAAAAACAGAAAAAAAATGATTAACTTCATTTTTCTAAAATGCAAATCGTGGCCTAAATCCTATCCATTTCTCCCTGAAAACAGGATTCTTTGGAGCAGTGTAAATAAGAGTTCCCAGAGTACTTCAGATAACAGGTGGCAAGAGTCAGGGAGATATGAAAAGTCATGGCCCAAGGTTTCAAGCCATGCACGGAGATGTGACAGTCAGCAGTACACCAGGCTGCACTGGGTGGGTAGTAGTTCAAGTAGCCAATGTGCAAAGCAAGGCCAGAAAGATTATGTGAAAACTGAGAACTCCAACCTGTGCTCCTGCTCAAGGGTGAGGTTCATTATAAGACAAAGACTGGCTGAGGCCTGGTCTTACAGAGCCAGTGGTCATAGGAGTAAAACACTCTTAAAGTGAGACAAAGAGAATCATAAAGAAAAGCAGAGTTAAGCACAGAACCTCAGTTAATGCAGCAAAGAAAAAGTGACTCCTACAGAGATTAAAGCTGGATGCACTAAAAAAGAAAAGAAAAGTCATATTTTTCTGAGTAGGCTGAGAAGTGGCTCCTGGTCTGTGTTGTCATGCACATAGAAAAATGAAAATCCACATAGAATAGACAAATCATAAATAAGAAAGAGTAGTGATAGCTATTTCAGAAAGCCTGCTACATTAGAAATCAAACTTAAGTGTGCAGAGGGAAAAAATGATAAATAAATAAATATTTAAGCAATAGGCTGTTCAATAGGCTTTTTTCCCCATTTAAAGCACTGAGACATTTCCCCTCCCTTCTCTTTGGAGGATGAAAGGGCGGTGCTCCTACACAAATCAAAGTGGGGAGGAAGGTAGAAAACCACTCTGAAGTCAGTAAAATGCTTAATAGAAGGAAAGAATGACATCTCACTCCAGCTTTTGGGGCTTCAGAAACTCATTGGCCCATTCCCTGCTATCAGAACAGAGCAAGCTAGAGGAGATCTTGGAAGAAGTGACTCTGTCTAAAGTTTGGGGTATATAAGGACTGGCCCTTGACTCTTACTTTAAAAAGGTTAAAGAGAAAAACCTGGCTGAAGTTGCCCTACATTCTTGTGGGCCAGAGTAGACAGTACAGAGAGCAACTAAGTCCAGCCCTCTTGCAAGGACCCCACACAAGAGGATGGTTGCTGCAATGACTCATCACCCTAAAAGAAAGGATTTTTATGAGAGCAAGAATAAAGGGTACTGGTACAGAGAAGGCAGCCAAAGGGGAATTGCCCCTATTGGAGAATTGCTGGGTAAAATTTTCTGGCAGGAGTGCTTGAAACAACTCTTAACAGTGCCTTTCCAGAGAAATAGCTGATATTTGTGTATCAGTCACACAGTTGGCAACAATGCCAAAAAACAGTAGCATCAATTAAGAAAGATCTTGTCATTTTCCTCAACTCCCAACTTCCTTCCCATTCTGGAGAATGAATGAATCTACTACTTCCCCTTCTTCAATGCTGATATATGGAATTTAGGATTTAACCCTAAGCTCAGGGAGGAGGAGAAACTTTAAATTAGATTAGAAATAAAAATTTGATTCAATTAAAAAAATGTTTTTAATTACAGAAGTTGTGAACTTACAAAACAATCATGCATGTGAGGAATTCCCATACAACACCCCCCAACATACTGCTGTGAATCATTTGTTACAGATATGAGATCATATCAGACTAATACCACTAACTATGGTCCATAGTGTACATTTGCTATATTATTTCCACACACCCCTATTATCAACACTGTACATCTTTGGCATTGATGCAAGAATATTACAGTATTGCTGTTAACTATAGTCCATTTGTTACATTAATTGTATTTTTCCCATGTTTCTCCACATTCCCACCACCCTGCAATAGTGATGTACATCCATTCTAATTCACAGAAGGACATTTCTGCATTTGTACTATTAACCACAATTCTCATCCACTCTGGGTTCACTGTGTTATTCAGTCCCTAGATTATTCTATAGCTTTCTTTCAATTGACAATTACATGAAAATATGGAATGCTTCATGAACTTGAGAGTCATGCTTGTACAGGGGCCGTGCTAATTTTCTCTGTATAGTTCTAGTTTTAGAATATGTGCTGCCGAAGTGAGCACTTGATTTAATTTTGATTCTACTTCTTAATACCTGCAAATGCTGCTCTTCCACTCTCTGAAAACTCTACCCAAGATAGTATCCAGGGAGTAGGAAAGCAGATATAATCGAAAGTCAGTTGAAGGAGAAAAATAAAGGTGTATCTAATTTGTCCTATCCCAATAAATCAGAATATACAAATAATCCAAATAAATGATACCAAAAAAAAAAAAAAAAAAAAAAAAAGAGAAAGAGAGAGAGATGATATTCAAATTCCTCTCCTGAATGGAACTGCCTACAAATATCTAAAACTTTCTCTAGGTGGAAGGTGAGAGCATTTGCATAAGATAAGAACACAGAGCATTTTGCCTAAAAAAGGAAGGAATATGGGTGGAGTCAGAGAAACCATAAAAAGAGATGAGAAAACTTGAGCAAAATTGAATAGTTGCAAGAACAGAGAATGCTTTGGTGTCACTCTTTGGATGAGGGTAAACATATTTTGCATATGTGAAAATGTGAGCAATTTGGGACTAGAAGACAAACTGTCACATTATGAATGCCCCTTTGTGAGGTGACATTCCTGTCCTTTCATCAAAGAACCTGGAACATTAGCAAATGTGAAAAAATCAGAGGCTTGAAAAGCACTTGTGTTTTGGGGTTTATATTGTTTTTGCTACTCTGAGAATGGCTTGTGAAGAAGCCTGCACTAGTTTACTGGCATATGAAAGAAAAAAATGGCCTCATTGCCCCCACTGCTCCAGCCTACAGCCAGCACCAACCACTACACAGATGAGTGAGTTAATTGTAGATCATTCAAGCCATTTAGAAGCCAGATAATTGCACTAAATTAGTGATCTTAGATGAGACCAATAGAAGAATCTTTCAGTTGAGCTCAGCTCAAATTGCTGACTAATTGTGACTAAATAAAATTATTGTTTTAAGTCACTATGTCTCTGGATATTTTTTCCACAAGAAAAGATAACAGAAAGATATTTATCTCATAGTATAATTATTGTTCTTCATTTCTTTGTTTCAGCAAGTTGTAAATTTAAATATTTCAATGATTTGGTATACATGGAGATGCAACCACCCATTTCAGCAACCATACTGACCCAAGCACTTCTTCTGGTCGAGTCTTCCTATTGAGTCATCTAGTAGAGCTATGTCTCTGACATTTTGTGCACAATAGCACATTTCCTGATTTACATATGGGGCCCATTGTTTCACAAATGGTGTTTAAACAGGAACCCTTCTGAGGTGAATCCAAGTTACGGGTGTATTTTGAAATGTAACCTATGGTAAAAAAGTTCATTTGTAGGTTTTATGAACAAAAATTCCTATAAGTTTTATGAATAACAATTCCTGATAGAACATAATTAAATGATGAAATATTCTCTCCAGATATAATGGCTATCTACTTGTGCAAACATAATGATTCTGAGGGATGGCAGGAACTAAAATTTCGAGTTATATCCAGGTGGTATAGTTGTCTACATTTTGGCCTCTCTCGAGGAGATTGCCATTCTGATCACAAACAATCTTTTCTTTAAGTCAAACATTACATTCTCTTGAGTATTTGTTGCTAATGGAGACAGAAATACCACTCTCATCTGGATTTAATACATTTCACACACAAATCCATCATGTGTACTATTTTCTCAGCAAAAGTAGAATTTTAACAGTTTTTTTGTGACTTTTGACACATCATCACTTACAATGAGAACTTCCTTCAGGGGACTGTGCAGAGAGACCTGGCATAAAATTTGGCTGTGTCTTGTTCACAAATGGATAAACAAATGTCATATACATTAGTACTAACGAAAACCAAATGATATCATGCAAAGGAACTGTCACAACAAAGCATCTCTTGTTTTCTCTCTACGCTAACTATGCCATATTTGACTTCACCACATATCAGAATGCCCACACTTATACCCTTGCTTTCTGCCAATAAATGCATAAACAAATATTTTGGAATGATTGTGCCCTTCACAATGCAAAACACCATTTAGAAAGGATTTGTAAGCCTATGTAGTTATACTACACCCATATATACCTTGGGAATTTTTTTCTTCTGAGTCTTAATGCACAAACTCGCTTTATGGGAAGGACGATGTGATATTAGCTGGTGAATTAAAGTGCAATGATTTGGAGGTGTAGTAGACTTTATTGTTGAAAGTCAATAGGATATAGTGAAAAGAAAATGGTGTTTGGTTCCAGAAAAACTTGGGTTTAGTTCTATGTGTGGGTTTAGTTCTACACTGAATTCAATGTGTGGTTCTGAGCAGGTGACTTAGACTCTTTAAGCCTCTATATTTTCATCTAAATAAAGGGGAAAGAAGACAGCTACTTTGAAAGTTTTATTGTGAAGATTAAATTTTGTAACAGAGAAAAAGCACATCTGGTATTTATCAAGTGATCAAGAAATGTCTACCTTAATTCCTTTGAAATCAGTTGCTTAATATTAAAAACCAAGAATGAAAGCAATTATTTTCATTCTCTTTATAAACTTAAATTATGTAACTCCAAGAAAATGTTCATAAACAGTCACTGTTAATTTGAAAATAACACATCTCCATTTTGTCTTTCTGCCACAACATGCTTGTTCTGCCAATACTTAAGCCTCTGAATGAGTCACAGCAACTCAAAAGTGTTTGGGCTAGAGCTGGGTCTGCTGTATAGCATATACTTTCTACAATGTGCAGTAAACTGGGGAATAAGCCAACACATATGCAGATAGGCTGCTGCATGGCAAGGGCTAAACTGGGAACTTTCACATTTCTAATCTCATTTAATCCTTGTAACAACAGCGGGAGGCCAATGTTAACCCTAATTTATAGTTGAGGAGAATAAGGTTCCGAGAGGTTAAGCAACTTGCTCATTAACACACAGATCCTGTTTCAAAATCCAGAGAGTTTTCTAAATTATTCTTGCGCTCACAAAGGATCTAACAAATCCTTTAATAAACACATTATTTGTGGTGATTAACACTTGCTACCTCTCAGTGCCATGTACATTAGATTTGAAAATACTTTTAGAAACTATCCAAACTACCCTATCATTTTGGAGTTTTCATAAGTGAGATAGTAGATAGGCACTAGATCAGGACTAGATCAGGGCTAGAGCTCAATTCTCCCTACTCATAAAAAGAAGTAAAACAAGGCATATGGAATAATTTTCTACCTTCCTTAATTTTGTTTTCTATTACAGAGAAGAATAAAATATACCACCACCATTTTTAGCCCTTTTGAATTATAGAATCACGGAATGATAACCATAGAATGATAGAGTTAGAATGAACTTTCATTATCACTTAACCAAAATGTTCATAGAGGAAATAGAGCAAGTTCTACTTAGGAAAGTTCCTCATTTACATCATCTGCTAGGAAGTAATATTATCAAGAATATAAACAATACATTTTTATTTCTAGTTCAGTGCTGTTTAAATTACATTATCTTATCTTTTTCACTAATCCCTGATATTTGTCCTACAGTACAAATGCTTCATGGTAGCAAAAGTCAAATCTACCAAATCACTTTTTTTCCAACTCTCTGAGCTCTGAGAATCCTTGAGGGAAAATAGAAAAATTAACTAGTAGATGGAAGGTAATATTAGTTTGAGTATTCTAGGCTAAAGTAACAAATCAAAATGTCTAATGGCTTGTATTAGTTTCCTAGCTGCCAAAACAAATACCATGCAATGAGTTGGCTTAAACAATGGGATTGTATTGGCTCATGGTTTGAGGCTAAAAGTTCAAATCAAGTCATCAGGAAGGGGATGCTTTCTCCCCAAAAACTGACATTCTGGGGCTAGTTGCCAGTGAATCCTTGGTCCATGGCTTTTCTGGTCACATGGCAATGCACATGGTAGTGTCTTCTTTCTCTTCCAGGTTCCGTCGACTCCCAGCTTCTGACTGCTCTCCATTGTTTCTCTCTCCTTCTGACTCCTGCTCTCTTTATAAAGGCCTCCAACAATCTGGATGAAATCTCAACTAGTTTCAGTGGGCCATGCTTTAACAAATCTCAACTAGTTTCAGTGGGCCCTGCTTTAATTAAAGTAACACCTTGAAGAGATCTTATTTACAATGGGTCCATACCCACCAGTATGCCGACCAAGACCAAGAACATATCCAAACTGTGGTACAGAATTCAATCCACATCCTGACTCAAACACAATTGAAATTTTTTCTTTCTTACTAGCCTCAGGTGGTAATTCCTAGATGACAGTGTGGTAGAGAAGAGAGTAGAGAAGGGGCTCGGTCCCATGTCAAGGTTCCAAGGCTAACATCATCTCTGTCATTTTTAATTCAGAGCTTCCACAGTCACATTAGAGTTCGTTTCCATCCTATTCAATCAGAGGAGAAAGCTATGTAGGAGATTATTATGGGCAAAGTATGGAAGTGGAACTCATTGCCTTCTCTGTCATTCCATTCCCTAGAATTTAGTCACATGGCCAATCTATAAAGAAGGCTGGGAAATAGAGCATAATTATGTTACCAGATGGGGAAACAAATTTTGGCCAACATTTATTGCTTCTGCAGGGCTTTCTAATTCATTTTTTGGACCACAATATGTTTGTTTTTCTTAATGTTTTTGTGTTCCTATGTATGTGAACTGCTCTGTTCATGGGTGACTTGCTTAGTGTACATTTTTAACTATTTTAGGGTATTGTTCGGCATCTGAGTACTGCTTTTTCTCTGCTTCTGTCTTAATCTGTGAACATAGCTCATTTTGATATATATACTTTCTTCAATTTGGAAAATAGGCTTTTGTTAAATACAGGAAACTATAGGGATTAAATGACTGTTAAACAGTAACTGAATCTCTAATAATATCTCACGACCATTCACCGACTGTTGAAGCATTTCACAGATTGCTTTTCTACATTTGTTGAATTTTAAGCATTTCAAAACCTGTCTTTTCCTAATAAGAACTTATCAGCTCAGCTCATTTGCATAGTGAAACTAAATATGCAGTTAATTTGCACATTTAAAAAAAATATATTAAAAAACGTTTTCTCTTGCACACTGGGGGGGATCTAAGTTGCACAAATAAGAAACTTTAACTCAAAGACAACCAGAAAAGCCCATGGATATACAAATAGGACTAATTGGTATTTGGTTTATAGCTACATGCTGACAACGATTAAGCTAATTATAAGGCACATGGTGCTAAATTACTATCTTTTTTCATACACTTTCTGAAACAGCAAGAACTCCTGAGAGGTTCTGGTTCAAAATCTAACTATTCTAAACAAGAATAGAGTTGAGATTATTCCTGCAGTTAACAAGATAACACACACCAGCACAACTAATGCAATATGCAGAAAAACACTAGGTTTCGTAATAAGGAAGTCAAGCAAAGGCATAGACAGTTGGCTAAACACCAACATAGTTTCCAAATATTTTCTCTATGTTTTGGTCCTGAAAAAATTGAGTTGTCGATAATGAATTCTAAGGCATTATTTTGACAGAAGATAAGAGAAAGTTTATTCTGGGAGAAATAGGTCTAGTATATCTATCGACCATATGGGAGAAAAATAGGAGAGAGCTGAAAAAAAAAAGAGAGATAGAAGTAGAGGCAGATTGTTTGTAAATTAAAACATTGTGTTCCAGTGTAGATAAAATTGTCCTTGGGACTCTAGAGAGTGTGACTGAATACCACCAAGAACCTTGTTAACTAACAGAGTTTCATTCCAAAGTCATTGAGACTAATTCCATTCTAGTCTATCATTTAGATTTATTGAAACCATATGTGCATTCAAATCTATTCAAACTACTGAAATTTACTGGAAGCGGAAGAGGAAGAACTGCTTCTTTAATACTTTTGGGACCAAATGTTTTTCAGGAATTGAGTTGCTAGCTTTACTGTATAGAGTCTTCCTTCCAATGGATGTCCAGGACTGAGCCTTCTCTGCATTGCATAAATATCTGAGCATCCAAAATTTTAGTTATGCACATAATTAGTGTGAACAAATAGCATTACTGATACTTAAGTTACTGAGCATACTTGAAAAGGGCTATAAAATTCAGCCTTGGAAAAATGATTCAAAGGTTTTTTTAAACTTCTTAGCATTTCACTAACTCCACACATATTTTCTGACCCAAAATCATTTATTTGATGAGAAGAAATTCAGGATTTTAAGGAAAGACACATAAAAGGATTAAAATAGACATGATAGAGTGTCCAGTTTTCCTAACCTTCAAACCTTACTTTCTTCCCTTTTTCCTCCTGCCACTTTTTTTGCCCCCTAACTTTACCATCCCTGAACCTTGGCTAACCGACCAACTTGTAAAACTTGTAAATCACAACAGCTCTCAAATGAGGTATCCTGGAAGAGTATTGGGATGGAATTGTACCAACTATACTGAGTGTGAGGCAGGAAAAACCAGAATAGTCTCCAACCATTGCAACCACAATTTTCACAGCGGTTAGATATAAAATCTGCTACCTGAGCCAAACCACAAAAACTGCATACCCTTCTCTTCTCTTTACCCTATAAAACTCCAATTCTGCTTCATCTAGGACAGTTAACTGATGTTCAGGTGTTCCCTCATTTACATTAGAGGAAAAAAGACTTCTACCTCTCTTTGAGTCACCTAAATTATTTTCTTTAGACAGATGATTGGACCAGGAAGAGACTGTGGGCATTGTTTTTTGCAAATTTTCATGGTTAACACAATTAACTTATAAATCAAGTATAACTTTTTGTTCATCATGAACTTTGTGAAATCATGAATATTGAACTATCAAAGTATAATTTATCTGATAAAGGCATCAGAATACCAATGAAGTCATAAGAAGGAGTGGTCAGTTTATTAAGAAAATTTCAAAACTGTAAATACACCACCAAAAAAAATATCTAGAATAAAGAAAACACATAGAATAAGACATATCTTTTTATGTTATGAGCAAAACAAAAACAATGTAGCTCATTTCATTTACAAATAATCTTTGTAAAAGACATGGTGAAATGAAAAATAAATTTAGAAAGCATCAAAATTTTAGCAGCAACAAAATTTTAGCAGTACCTTTGCTACTTTTGAGAAATATAAAGAAGCACAAGTTAAGGGAACTGGCTGGGGAAATGGAAATTTGCACAAAATTTTATCCCTAAAGCAGACTAATTATTGGAAATGTGCCCCATTATTTTATTCTCTTTGATTTGGACCAATTTGGGAATATTTGGAGACAGTGATCAGGAGAAATGCATTTAAAGATATTTACCATCTCTCTCATTCTTAAAATTATAGATATTTTAAATCTAAAAGTCACAATAACTCTCAAGAGCAAACTCTGTATTACATGAAGATAACTTGTCATTTTTAATATTTAATGCACTTAAAGTTTGTCCTCATAAATACACCACCTCTTTGTGGACTTTCCAATTGTCAGTATTTCATATATTTAAAGTAATTCCACATATATACATTGCTCTTTGGAGCACAATAGAAATGATAGATTGTATTATTCCCATTTGAGGGATGAGACAACTGAGAGAAAGTGATATTAAAGTGGTTTGCACAAGTTACTCAGATAGTCTGTAGGGAAATTAGTACTTGAACCCAAGCTTTCTGACAATACTATAGATAAAGGTTTCAGTTCTTTTTAACTGAAAATAAATTTAACATGAAACCAGAGAGTCTTAACCAAGAAATTATTCTTTTCAAAATTACATAACATCTTGACTATCATAATTTTAATATTTAAATCTATTCAAGTATCAAGACATAAAAGATATGGTTTAAGATGAAGTTGGACATACTCGAAATTTACCATATTTGGTAAGTTATTGGGAAGAAATATTCTCTAAATTTATTATAAGCTTTGAATGCTATCTGCTAGTATTATTGAGGAAAGGGTCTGACAAAATATACTACCGTTAATATAGATTAAAATCATACCAAAAAAAAAAAAAAAAAAAAAAAAAGATTAAAATCATACCAATTCAGTCTATTTCCTTGTATCAAGTTGCAGTGCACCATGGAGAGTGGCTAATGGAAGAGGCCCTGTTTGGCAGTGTGTTCAGATGGCATGCTAGTCAAGAATATATCTGAGTTAGAACACCTGGCAAATCTGAGTAGCTTCTAAAGCATCCCTCTAAGGCATACTTGCATCTCAGAACAAATAACTGCAAGCTTCAATTCCCCAGGATGCCCTCTTTGGGTGACTGAATCATTTCTATTGCAATTTTCTTAAAAAAAATTAAATTAAAACTGAAAAATCTGTTGGTAGTGGAGGTGGAAGAAAGAGAATTAAGAAACTTTACAATTAATATTTAAAATTTACTTATGCAAATTTTATCTGCTTTCCCAGCAACAGGTATTAGTATAACATCAGGCCTCTTATAGAAAAATTCCATTGGAAGAAGCTTTTGTGAATTAACTAATAAGGGCCTCAAATTGCCTGTATTTCCTAATACAGGAAGAGTTGCTAGTTCCTATTTCTCTATGTTGCAATTAATAAGCATAGTATAAGCAGAAAATTAAAATTGGTATTATACAATTAGACAAATAGAATTGAATTTTTGTGTTCTTAAAAATAAATGATAGCACTTAGTTTTATGGATATACACAATCTCATCAGTGATTATGAAAGACAGCAATCAGGAAATGCAGGTGGTAGTCAAGCCAGTCTGTAATTCCCAGGTGACCACAGGCTAGTGCCAAATTAGATGAGATTTGCATGTCTTATAGGAAGGACAAAGTCGCCTTTGTCCTTTAAACATCTGAAATTCAAACATCTGGAATTTCTAATTGTGTTTTTTCTAGGTGTGCAAGATTGACCAGCACTTCACACCAATTCTACCTTTCCATCAGTGAGAGCAACTAAGTCTAGAGAGCTGTGTTCTGTGCCCCTCTATGATAAAAGAGAGAGCACGAGTTAAAACTAATGTATATCTTTTATGATTCAGGTTGGTAGGGCAAAAAAGAAATCAAATGCTTATCCACACAATAATTGGGGTCCATTGTCTCCAAGAGCAGACAGGCTCCTTGCTAATTGGAAAAAAAAAAACATGGTTTCCCTTACTCAATAATCATTTATTGAAAAGATAAATTAAATCTATCCTTGATTAATGTGTTTACTTTAATAGTTCTATTTGTTAAAGGTAGTAGCAGACCAGAGAGTCACACTTAAGAATGTTGATGAATGAAATGCTAATTGTATGCATTACTTCCTTCAACCATTGGGCTGGTGCTCATCTTCAAATTTCGGCACTGAGTAATGGATATCACTGTCATTTTGGTGACCCTGAGGAACTACGTGAGCCTGTAAGACTTTGGCATGGATTACTATATGTGGATAGTAATAATTAAAATAAGAACAAATACATTTTGTGCTTTTTACATGTCAGGCAACTGGCAAGCATTTGGATATGTCAATCTATTTCACTTTCACAACAATCTAATGGTGTGGATTTAGTTTGCCAGAGCTGCTATCACAAATACCATACAATGGGTTGGCTTAAACAACAAGAATTTATTGACTCACAGTAATAGAGGTTAGAAATTCCAAATCAAGGCTTCAACAAGGCTTTGCCTTCTCTCAGAATCTGCAGCATTCTGGTGATGGCTTGCTGCAATCCTTGGGGTTCCCTGACTTGCATCTCTGACTCCATCCCTTGGCTATGTCCTTGGTCTCCTGTGCTTTCTTTGACTTCTGGTTTTTATGTTGTCTGGCTACTCTGATTGCCTCAGAATTTCCTGTCTTTATAAAGCCTTCAGGAATATGGATTAAGGCCCACTCTTATTCAATTTGGTTATGCCCTAAATGAGATTTTAAAAGATTCTATTCACAAATGTCTTCACACCCTAACTCACTTTACCATATTCAAAGATATGGGTTTATACCCACAGGAACTGGGACTAAGACTTGAACATGTCTTTTATGGGTATATGACTCAATTCCAAACATACGTACAAATATGCTTATTTCACAGATAAAGAAATGTGGGCATGAAGGGATTAAATATTTGCCAGTGGCTACGGGATGGCAGAGAAAGGGCATGCACGTAAACAGTTTGTTGCTTGAGTCCATGCTCTTAACACTGCTATATAAAAATATGATGATATTTATTAAATACCCACTCTGTGCAGGTACTGGGCTAACCCTTTGGTATGTATTAATTTATCCTATCCTTATAATAACTTCTTAGCTAGAAGAGCGGATGGAAGTGAAGCAAATATTTAATAAATCTGAGGAGTGAGATTTCATCCTGTGGAGAGGGTTGGAGTTTTATCTGAGAAAAAGAAAGATTTGGAAGGAAAGATATGAAGAAGGGGGCTCTTGGAAGAGGTGTGTGTGTACCCAAAGGTTGAGAAGAAAGTGAAGATTTGAGAAGGTAGCACAAGAGACTGTCTTTTTCATGAAAGTCCTAAGTATTCAGATTCTTCCACATTGGGATTCACAGAAAAGTCAAAATTGACTAGAACTTCGACATTTTCCAGCTTTTATGGAAATTCCTTTCTGTAATTATCTTAAGCCTTCAGTAAAGAAATTCAATATGTATATCAAAATCTTGTGTGCTGGCCCAGGAGAAACAAAAGGGACAGTTGCATTCTGCTCCGTGTCTTCCCGTAATCAAGCAAAGTGGGACAATAGCCCATCACATGGACCATGACATGAGTTCCTGCTGGTCAAAGCCAGTAGCAAAGGATGGCTCACTGCAAAGCCATTTGGACTACACAAATTTGGTAAATGAGTTGCATAATATTAATTTTTAATTAAACAAAACAAGGTAAGGTGCTGGTACCTGAGCTCATTCTGCGTTTTAGGTATTCTTAGGAATCCTGGGAAAGAAGGGGAACTATCCAATCTAGAAATACTCTTCAAAATTATCAAAAACATCCAGATACTTTTTATAGAATTCATTAATTTTTACCATATATTAAATGTAGCTAATCCTATATATCCTACCCACTTCACAAAGTTGAGTATAATTTAGTTTAATTTAGTTTAGCTTTGTTGAGAATAAATGAGATGCTATATGCAATGGGCTCTATAAATGTAAGTACATTACAAATGGTAGTGAACTGGAGAAACCTATATTGTTCTTCACTGGCAGGTATTGATGTGCTCACTTCAAATCTAATCTCAAGAATGTTGTGCCTTGAATCAAGATTATTTGGGTTGCAAGAAATAGAATATCACTTTAACTTATCCACTATAAAATCATTTGATTGGAAGTGTACTAGTTTATCTCATAGAGTTCAAGAAGGGCCTGGCTTCATAAGAGAGAACGAGGACTGATAAAGCTGCAAAAGCAACTGATAAAGCAAAGGCAGGGCTTTTCTCTCTTCAAAGTTTTTCTGCCTATCTGCTTCATCCCTGTCTCTGAAGCAAGCTTTGCAGTGTGGTTAGCCCAGGTCTTTCTGTCAGACGACCATCCTAGATTGAATAATGCCCTTCATTTTAAATTATAAATGTCCAGGAGGGGTCATTTGATTAGCCCAGCTTAGTTGAGGAACTATTACCTAGTCAACCAAATTGGATGGGGTCAGGAGTCAGGCAGTATGTGGGGTCATTTTGGAGAAACTTGATATAGAGGAACAACCCCTATTTTTGGAGAGGAAGCACTGAGAGAAACATGGGGTGGGCCATGGGTTGAGCAAGTCTTTTGAAAGATAGTAATCTAAACATTATTTCTAAAAATAAAAAAGCACACTCTTCACATACACATACACACACACTGTTATATACACATATGCTACTAGTAAGCAGAGACATGTTCAAGTCCATTAAAATCACCACCTACTTCCTTTTTCTACCTGACTAGGCATACTCCCTTTGAACTAGGCACCATGTTTCTATCAATGTAGCCTCTGTTTATAATTGCATTTAAAATAATAATAACTATCTGTGGTAGATTAAAATTTCATTCAGCAAATAGTCACTCTATCCCTCTTCATCTCCATGGAAGAAAAATATTTTCCTCTCCCACTGATGTTGGGTTTGGCCATTTGACTTGTTTTGCAATGGGATGTTAGCAGACAATCTGTGAGCAGGAGGCTGAAATATGCTTGTGCGCACGAGCTTGCTCAATTGTACTCATCTGCCTATGAGAAAATCATGCTTTGGATAGCCAGTGGATCAAGGTAGATGAGAGAAATGTAGAAAAGATTTGGGTGAATTCACAGCTTGGAACCAAGCCCAGATGAGCCTGCTTAGATCAGCCAAACCTAGTAGAGATACATACACGTCAGAAAGAAATAAATGCTTATTCTACTGAACTTTTGTGTTTATTGTTCAGCACAAAATGACTTGTACACAGGCTGCTTGCTATGTACTAGGCACACTATTTCATTTCATTTACTATTAATTTTATACTATGGACCTATATTGAGTCTCTGTTAAGTTAAATACCCAGATTTTTATCAGATAAAATCCACTACATCAGGATTTAATTTACCTTTCAGAAAATTTGAGCACATTCTGTATTAAAATGTTCTAGTATTTACATTGCCACCCAAGCCCCTTTTCCTCCTCTTGCTTCTCTTGCTTTGCTCCTCTTTCTCTTCTGTTTAGGTAAATGAAAAGCCATTCTGAGTTCAAATTCTCATAAACTTCAAGAATCAGGACTTACTTTATTTCATAGCTGAATAAGAATACAACTTTCAGAATTCTTAAGATTTAGTTTTCTATATTGGTTCCACATACTGAACATTTTATATAATTATGGATGTTTTGTAAATTTCTGCTAAAGACTAGAAATATGATAGGTAGAGGGAACTTAAACATCTCCTCTGAATTTTTTCATTTCCTGCTTCTCAGCTACATGACTTTCTTCTGAAGTTAATTTAGATTTGTATGGTAACCAAAGATGGAATGACATTCAGTACAGTGGAACAGTTGATCCACCAGTTTCATGTTTTACAAATATTTTTAAATACCTTTCTGAATAAAACAACTTCCCAAATCAATTCTTTAAATTTTACATATACAAAAACTGCATGTACATCTAAAACTGAATTGTTGTAACTAGATTATTATAGGCTATATGGGATTTTTGCCTAGTGAGGGGCTGATTTATCTAAAGTCAGTAAATAATTCCAATATTATTTTAATATCGGAACTGGAAATTAAGCAAAAAAAGAGTAATAAGAACAATTAATGATTTTTTTTTCCACAAAGATGTTCTTCTCTAACATGCTTCAAGTGACTATATTGTGTTTTCTCTATCCATTAAGCATAGCTCTCTTAAAATGCATGTTTGGAAATGTTTCAGAAAAACCATTGGAGTTGGGTATTCAGAAAAGAATTGGATTGATTTATTAAGACAAATATAAACCATTTTTTTAAAATATAAGGGTGATGTGAAGTATAAAAAGTAAGGGCAGGAAAAACTGACAATAGCACTTCACAATTATCATTGATAGCACCCAAATTCTTTTCTAAATTCAGGGGAAGTAATGACATTTTCATTTATACATTTACATGACCACCCAATCCTACAAAAAGCTATACTGATATATGTGTCTGAAAGATCAGTTCTTAATATCCGTGTCTCTCCAACAATATCTGACCATTAGAGAGCTACAACTCTCTTGTAGTTGCTGGGGAAACAATGACAGAACTCAAGCCAGGAATCAATTAAACTAAGGAGACTGTTCCATTCCTTTGTTTTCTGGGAAGAGAACAGGTGTTTAATAATTTACATAAATTATGCAAAATCTAAAGCATTTACAGTAACTAGACACTTAGCAACAGACATGAATGAAGAGGTAAATTGGCTGGTGATGTTCCGTATTATAGCGGCGCCTGCTAGCAGTGCTTTTGTTATGGGTCTGTCAGCATTTCCATTATAAACACTATTTTTCAGGGATTTATATTTGTCCTAAAATCTGCCTTAGTGTTTTTTTAAGACCATAATAGATATGGCCCTTGCCTGGTAATGCATCTTTCTTGTAAACTAAGTATTTTGTGTGGGTAGAACATTATTTTAATTATGTTTGTTATTGAAATATGATAAGAACAGAATTTGAATTTAAACTTTTGTTTAGCTAATACTCAGAAATGATTCCAAGTGAAAAATATTCTTTAAAGATCATTTAAAATCTGCAATGTGAATCTTAATCTTTGGGTAATATTATACAAACTACAATGGGAGCTTTATTTCAATACAGGAATATAGTAGCTAAAACCGTAAAGTTGTTCATTTCAATTGATAAATTTTCAGCGGAGGCTGGGGGGAATTGTCCATGTGCTTTGTAATATGCTAAATTCAGTAGAGAATACAAAGAATAAAACATTGTATCTCCTTAAAGGAAACATACAGCTTAGTTGGGAGATAAAACATAGATACTTTCAACAATAAATGAAAAAGACAGCTGTATATGTAACTACATTTTATGCTGATACAACAATAGACTGCTGAATTATTTGTCATAGTAAAATGTACTATATCAGCACAGTTTTCCCCCTTGTAAATAACTTTTAAATAGTTGGCCAATACATGAACTCTGAAAGCTCAACCTCACAATTAATGCATGCTGCTGAATTCTTGCCAGATATGTGGGAGCCTTAAAAATCCCTGGGTAAGCAAGCCCTTAGGAATAAGACACTTTTGTTTTCTAATATGATACCCAAGAGGTTAAAATTCCTTTAACTTTACATGATTTAGGCAAGTTAAACATATCCTGTGTGTCCTGGAATTTTAAACTCCCTTGGCAAAGGTAAAACCCTAGTTAAATTAAACTCTCCACATGCTCTGTACCTGTACTTGTGCAGATAAACAGTGTTGGAGGAAAAAACACTATCTTGATGACTAGTCTCATTTTAAATTCATGACTGTGAACCTCAAGAGGGTACTTAATACAGTCAGACTTCATACCGTATGTCCCAAGTCTCTTCATTTTCCCACCCTGATGACTATTTCCCATTTCTCTTCTCCAACCCCAACACCTCCTCCCTTTCCTCTCTTTAAGCTAAAGATCATGCTTCCTTCTTCATTGAGAAAATTAAAGCATTTAGAAGATAATTATCACCCATCAAAATCAGCCTTCTACACTGTCTTGTACACTCACATATTCTGCTTTCCTACTTGTTTCTGTAAATGAGTAACATTAGTCCTATGTAAGTCAATCCCTCCCCTTGAATTCTAGATTCAATCGTGAACTCCCCTACCCCTGAAACACACATCTACTCAAAGAAATACCTCCAGCAATTCTCCCTTCTCTCTCCTACATTGTCATTTTTTTTCACATTCTACTGGACCATTACTTGAGAATATACACAGTTATTTCTGCCATTAAAATAACAAACAAATACAAGCTTTTCTCTTGAGTCTTTTTCTGATGAGGGAAGTGCTAGGACCCCAACCCTGCCCTCAGCAGAAACCCACAGCTTTAAAAAAAAATTAACTCCCCTCAGTCCCTGGTCCCTCTCTCACCTCCTTCCTCCCCTTTTCTCTATGGAATCCATGTCAGGAAGATAAGCACCCCAGGCTGCCCCTTTGAATTGAAATTTACAACTCTATACAGATAATGACTCTTTTCCTCCCTAATGGCCTCTGCTTTTAGAAAGATAAGCTAACCTTGCTTCTCTGCTTTTGTAACCCTGTCTGCCCACTTGCTCAGGAATTTGCCCACTTAGTGTACCTATATAAACTTATGAAAATCGGAAAACAGGGCTCAGAATTTGGAGAGTGAACTCTCCTCTGGGCCCACATGTAATAAAACTTTGTTCACTAAGTTAAGTAACCAAGAGTACCACTTGGGTTACTTCCGGCTGGCTGCAACATTTGGTTCCCTGACTGGGAAACCCAACTGAACAGGCCCATTGTGCCTCCAGCTTGGGGCTGATGGGCATGGCCAACAGCCATCTCTGAGTGAACGAGGTGGGCACTGCCTGTCCTCTTGATGGGACCTCCTTCTGAGGCGGTCCCCACAGGCCACATCCCTGCACGCCAGCCTGACTCAGTGGGGAGGCGGACTGAACAGTGCCAGAAGACTCTGGAAAGGTAAGGCCCCGGGTGCCAAGCCCTCAGTCAAGCCCATCTCTGGATGGAAGAGGAGACTGATCACCTCCTGAAATCTCCAGTACTAAGATTCCAGAATAGGGCAATCCCTGTGGGAGGGACTGCATAACCTCTGAGTGACTGTGTGAGTGAGTGAGGATGGCAGAGGCTTGTGTCTGCCATACCAGCCTGTGACTCCGGTGTATTCTATGGAGCCAGTGTGGCCCTAACCTGTTTTCTGTGGCTATGTCATACGGCATAACGGCCAACCTGACATTTACCTGGGTGCCTTAGCTAAGATGAGCCCAAGTTTTTGTGAGAAACGTGGACAGGTGGGCATCTGAGTGGCCTTGAAAGAGGCAACCCCTTCCTTTGTCTATCTTGTGCCACTAACGCAGGGTATGGGCTCATTACAGTCAAAACCTACAGTTTTAAACTGCATGCTCAAGAATTTCAAGAAGGTTTTTCCCAGAGATTATGGCATCTGAATGAACCCCGACACACTCTGAGCCTTATATGAAGTACAGTGGCCCACTTTTAATGTTGACTGGCCCTCGGAAGGGACCCTGGATATAGCCAGGGTCTGTGCAGTGTGGCTGGTGGTCACAGGAACGGCCACCTCCATCAGTTTCCCTACATTGACTCTTGGTTGCACAGGGAATGGCACTCTGGAAGCCAGTCATTCATCAAAGGTCCTCAGAGGAGGACAACCACCACCCCTCTGCCATACATTGCAGCCACTCTAGCTTCTCCTCCTGGCCCAGGAGCACAGGCAGATCTCCCAGAAACACCCCCACCTTCGGTCTCTCCTCCTAGCCCGGGAATGCAGGCAGATCTCCCAGCAACACCTCCACCTTCGGCCCCTCCCGGAACATTGAACCCCTCTGAGGAAAGCCCTGGAACCCCACTAGCAAGGAGACTCCAGTCGGCACAACCTGCTTTACAGATGGCCCTCTGTGAAACACAAGGTCAGGCCCAGATCGGCGAAAATGGAATCATCCAACCCAGGAAGCCTGTATTATACTACCAGCCCTTCACAACTACAGACCTCTTAAACTGGAAGCACCACACCTCCTCCTACTCGGAAAAACCCCAGGCCTTTATTGATCTCATGGAATCCATTTTCCAAACCCATCGTCCTACTTGGAATGGTTACCACCAACTCCTCCTGATTTTATTTAATACGGAGGCGAGACAACGAATTCTGAAGAAAGCCTGAAAGTGGCTGCAGGATCAGGCCGCTACTGGCATCTTAAACCTGGAAGATTGTGCACGAGAAGTGGCACCAGAAACCCAACCTAACTGGGACTTCAACACTGAACAGGAACTGGCTGCACTCCAGCAATACCAGGAAGCGCTCCTCCAAGGGGTCTGAGAGGGGGCAAAATGACCCACAAACATGACAAAGACTACGTAGTTATTCAAAAGCCCGATGGGTCTCCGGGAGATTTCTATGAACGGTTTTGTGAGGCTTTCAGAATCTACATTCCTTTTGACCCAGAATCTCCGGAAAACCAGAGGATGGTGAATGCTGCCTTTGTTGCACAGGCAGCAATGGACATTAAAAGAAAGCTCCAAAAATTAGAAAGGTTTGTGGGCATGAACATCTCTCAACTACTGGAAGTCGCCAACAAAGTATTCGTTAGTCGAGATGAAGCCGCCTAACGAGAAGCCAAGAAGCGAATAAAACATCAAGCCTCCCTACTAGTAGCAGCCTTAGGAAATCCTTACCCCACCAGATGAGAAGGACCACTTCAAAAAGGGGGGACAAGAGCCAGAAGGGTGCCACTGGCCAGAAACCAATGTGCCTACTGCAAAGAGTGGAAAAATGAGTGTCCCCCAAAGACTCCAAAACATAGAGGGAACATCCCTAAAGGGAAATATTGACCTGAGCCCCAAGACCATCTGCTTGGGCTGGCAGGACTCAACCCTGAATAGGGGTGACTGGGCTCACTGGAACTTGGCCCCCACAAGCCCATGGTCAAACTACAAGTCGGGGGCCAGGCAATGACTTTCATGGTGGACACTGGTGTTGCACATTCTGTGGTCACAACCCTCGTCGCCCCCTTAAGTGGAAAAACCGCTAATATCCTAGGAACAACTGGAGACCAGTCAAGCCAACGGCCTTTTTGCCAGTCAAGAACTTGCCAACTCGGTGGCCACGAAGTAACTCGTGAATTTCTGTACCTGCCTGAATGTCCAGTTTCCCTGCTTGGTAGGGACTTCTTAACCAAACTGGGAGCCCAGATTACCTTTAAACCTGAAAGGCCAGCAAGCTTAAGCCTTGGGACCTTCCTCACTGTCCTCGTCACCGTGCCCTGAAGCAAAGAATGGAGATTTCATGTGGAAAAAAGTTCAGGTCAGAATCCGGGAAAACTGCTGGAACTTTTCCCCCAGGTTTGGGCAGAAAAAAAAAAACCATTGGGAATGGCACAGAACCATGCACCCATTATCATCGACCTGAAGCCTTAAGCGATCCCGGTCCGGCAGAGGCTGTATCCAATCCCCCATGAAGTGCAATTGGGCATAGCTAAACACAGATCACCTGAAGAGAGAGGGGATCCTAATCGAATGTCAGTCACCTTGGAACACCCCATTATTTCCAGTAAAAAAACCAGATGGGATGGGATATCAGCCAGTGCAGGATTTGCCACTCTCACCTTACATCAGGTTGTTCCCAACCCATACACCTTGTTAGGACACCTGCCTCCTGAAGCCTCCTGGTTCACTTGCCTGGACCTGAAAGATGCCTTCTTCTGCCTGCAGCTAACTGTGGGGGGGGCCCCCCCCGAGACAGCCTCTGTTTGCCTTTGAATGGGAAGAACCCAAAACCCGGCAGAAAACTCAGCTAACTTGGACCCAGCTCCCGCACGGCTTCAAAAACTCCCCTACCCTTTTCTGGGAAGCCTTGGCAGCAGATTTGGCCACGTACCCCGGGGAAGACTGCAGGTGTGCTCTCTTACAATATGTAGATGACCTCCTACTTGCCAGTGAAACAAAAGAGGACTGCTGGAAAGGGACCCAGACTCTTCTACAACTTCTAACACAGACTGGATACAAAGTGTCTTCGGAAAGGCCCAGATCTGTAAAAAGCAAGTCAAGTACCTGGGGTTCAGCATCACACAAGGGCACCTTCGTGAGTTCCTAGGGGCTGCAGGTTTCTGCCACATCTGTATTCCCAGGTTTGCAGCCATGGCCAAGCCCCTTTATGAAGTTTTGGTGGGTCTGGAAAAAGAGCCTCTTGCCTGGGGAGAAGCTCAACAGGGGGCCTTTCAAAATATCAAAAGACAACTCAGCTGAGCCCCTGCCTTGGGGCTCCCAGATGTAACTTGAAACTAACCTGTTTATGCATAAAAAGAACAAAGTAGCATTGGGGGTTCTCACACAAAGAGTTGGCCCTGGACAAAGACCTATTGCTTACTTCTCCAAGCAGCTGGACTCCGTGGCTGCAGGGTGGCCACCCTGCCTAAAAGCCTTGGCAGCAACCATGACCCTTGTCAAAGAAGCCGACAAATCAATTCTCGGACTGGCAATTCACGTTATGGTGCCACACGCAGTCACTGCCCTAATGACTCACATGGGCATCAGTGTCTATCGAATCCCCGGCTTGCACATTATCAAGGTTTACTCTGTGAAAACCCCAGAGTGACAATAGAAGCGGTGCGCAGTCTAAACCCTGCCACCTTTTTACCAGATGAGGAAGGGGCTCCCTGAACATGACTGTGTCGAAGTGGCAGAAGTTTACTCCAGTCGCCCTGACCTCCGAGACAAACCGCTCCCTTCCCCAGATCAGACACTATTTACAGATGGGAGCAGTCTTGTTAAAAACGGGGAAAAGCTTGCTGGGTATGCAGTCATCACTACCGAATGGGTGGTGGAAGCAGCGTCTCTACCGCAGGGATGGTCTGTGCGCCGAGCCCTGAAGCTAGCTGCTGGGCAAGTGGTAAACATTTACACTGACTCTAAGTACGCACTTGCTACCGTTCATATCCACAGGGCAATTTATAAAGAAAGGGGTCTCTTAACTGCAGGGGGAAAGGAAATCAAAAACAAAGAAGAAATTCTCCAACTGTTAGAAGCAATCTGGAAACCAGACAAAGTCACCATCATCCACTGCCGGGGACATCAGAAAGGAATGGATATAGTCTCTCAAGGAAACAGGTTAGCTGACAAAGCAGCTCGGCAAGTGGCTGAAGGAACCCATGAAACGCGAGTCCCAGAATTAATACTGCAGCTGTCCCTCTTAGGACAAGAGACTGATCAACTAAGCTATACCTAGGAAGAACAGCAGTGGGCTGAAAGAGAAGGGGGAAGCCAAACCCCCGAAGGAACTTGGCTGCTCCTGGATAGCCAGATTTTTGTACCAAAAGGAGCTGCTCATGCCCTCATCCAGCGATACCACCAACTCACCCACCTAGGGAAAACTGCGCTAGAAATCTTGCTTGGGAGATACTACTACATAGCCCGGCTAACTTCTCTCTGTGCCACCATCAGCAACCAGTGCCAAGTTTGTGCCAAAAACAACCCCTTGCAGGGCCTCCCTACTCCGGCAGGTGTCCAGCACACGGGAATGGCCCCCTTTGAAGATATCACAGTAGACTTCACGGAAGTGAAACCAAGTCGGGGGTACAAATATCTGTTGGTGATGATATGCACCTTTTCAGGTTGAGTCAAAGCTTTCCCCACTTGCACCAAGAAGGCAAGAGAAGTGACAAAGGCTTTACTTAGAGAAATCATTCCACAACATGGGCTGCCACTGTCAATTGGAAGTGACAATGGCCCGGCCTTTGTGGCTGCCATAGTCCAAGAGCTAGCAAAAATGCTAGGAACCAAGTGGAAACTCCATACTGCTTATAGGCCCCAGAGCTCAGGGAAAGTTGAACGCATGAATCGAACCCTCAAAGCCACCCAAGCCAAATTCTGCCAGGAAACTGGTCTCCCCTGGGTAGAATTACTTCCCTTGACCCTTCTCTGAGTTAGGTGCACTCCAGGACCCACTGGCTATTCACCCTTTAAAATTCTATTTGGGCAGCCACCCCCAATTATCTGGGCCTTCAGAGGAAATCTCAAACTTCTAGGGGAGGCTAGCCAAGATTCCATTCTCCAGCAGCTAGGGAAAACTAGCCAAAATACATAAAACTGTCTTGTCCCAGAATCTCATCCCCCTGGGACACCCAGTGCATCCCCACCTGACAGGGGACCTAGTCTGGGCCAAAAACTGGAAAAAAAATACCCCTTCAGCCTTCCTGGACAGGTCTTAAAGTTGCAGGCATTGTCCCTTGGATCCATCATTCCAGGGTCAAGAAGGCACATCTCGATAAAGAGTAGGACAGCTGGACAGCCCAACCCATACCCGGCCACCCCTTGAGAGTGCGAGTCACCTGGGATCCTCGAGCACTGACCTGGTCAAATGCCGGCTGAATGGACCCCTGCTCCTGGTGGATACTGTGCTTATACAGCCTGCTCGCCTTGGTATTTGGAGTTGGATTCGTGGCCCCTGCAGACTGGACTGTTGTGAATAGAGCCCTAATTGCAATCGCTTACTGGTGTATAATAGGATACTTCTGTGCCTTAACTTGCTTGTCCTTTACTTCCTTGCCCCCTCCCTAAGATACCCGCCCCCAAAATCTATGGCAGCTGCAAGTTAGTCAAAGCTGGGGTAAACAATCCATGCTGAACACTTCAGTCCTGTTCTAGGCAGGTGCAACTTCAGACTCTGTAATATTTGACGCTTGCAGGGCAATCCAAGATCATACTCCTTACACCTTGCTGGTTGCCCCATACCCCTACGCTCCTGTACCTGCCCCCAGGAGAGGGTGTAGGGGTCGCAGCTATGGGAGTTATGACAAGCACATCTGCCCAGACCCCCAAAAAGGCTGAGGATTCTGCCACTCTTGGAGCTTGCTGGTAGGTGCCACTGCTCCCTGGAAGGGGGTCCCATCGACTTCTCCATATCTCCTACCGAAAATCTTCAGCCCGGCAGGGTGTGGCATAGAAACCTGTGACCCCATAAAACTCACCTTATTAAACATAACCACCGGATTTAAAGGCCCAGGCAGGACTGAAACTAGGAATAAGAATATACAATCCATCGGGGCCGGACCCAGGAGACCTCATACTGGCCCATCTGATCCCAGTAACCCAACCCTCAGAGAAAACCCTGATGAAAAATATCAGTAAAGCCGCCCAGACGCTAAAAGCCAAAGTTAAAACAGCGCCCCCACAATGCTCTTTTGAACCAGGTTTGAAATTTCCACCAACTCCTAAATAAATCTTGACCCGATATAGCTGCATCTTGCTGGCTATGCACTTCCTCCAGTCTAACTATCTTCCCTGTACCTGTCCCATGGAGCGTAACCCCCCTAACCCATGACAGCTCTTCGGCAAGAATCAGGCTCCTCCCAGTCTGCATAACCGAACCCCCAGGGAAACTGGCTAACTGTAAAAACATAACTACCAGGTCTCCTTCAACCATCCTCCCTCTTGGAAGGGCCAACTGTGACACCACCCGCCCATTCAGTGAACCTGACCAATGAACCGCAAACTCCACCATCTGGGTCTGTGGCACCAATGCCTACTGGTGCCTACCCCAGGATGGCCAGGGCATCTGCTACCTGGCTTGGCCAGTACCATCATTTTTGGTGTTTGGAGATGGATTGCCTGGAGAGCTCTCCCGAGCCAAATGAGTAACACAGGCAATTCCGATACTCTTAGGACTAGGGGTAGTTGAGAGTGCAGCAGTAGCGGGGGCTTCTCTTGCAGTTGGTCAGGAGGGCTTACAAACACTAGCACGGGAAACATCAAATGACCTCAAAGAAATATTGGGGGCTCTCAACTGGTTGCAAGACCAGATAGACTCGTTGGTGGAAGTGGTTTTGCAAAACAGGTGAGGATTAGACTTGCTCACCGCAAGTTCAGGGGGGATCTGTCAGGCCCTGGGGGAAGAATGATGTTTCTGTGCAAACTCCTCAGGAATAGTTAGGAACAAAGTAGCCCTGCTAAAGGAATGAGCCAAAGACCATTGAAACCATGTACACCAGGCATCTGCCAATGGAAATTACTTCCAGTATCTCCTCTCCTGGATTTTGCCATTTATGCCAGTAATAGCCTCAGTCTTTTTCCTCTTAACTTTCGGGCCATGCGTTCTATGGTACCTGACACAATACATCACTTCCGCTTAAATGCCTTAAAACACTAAGTAATGCCTCCTGTTAAATATCAGCCCTTGGGGACTATAGAAGAGTCCCCATGATAGCAAGTGATGCTCCATAAAGAATTATAAAGGCCTCAAAAAGGGGGAATGATGAGGGAAATGCTGTTACCCCAACCCCACCCTCAGCAGAAACCCACAGCTTTAAAAAAAAATTAAATCCCCTCAGTCCCTGGTCCCTCTCTCACCTCCTTCCTCCCCTTTTCTCCATGGAATCCATGTCAGGAAGATAAGCACCCCAGGCTGCCCCTTTGAATTGAAATTTACAACTCTATACAGATAATGACTCTTTTCCTCCCTAATGGCCTTCAGTTTTTAGAAAGATAACCTAACCTTGCTTCTCTGCCTTTGTAACCCTGCCCACCCACTTGCTCACAAATTTGCCTGCTTAGTGTACCTATATAAACTTATGAAAATCGGAAAACAGGGCTCAGAATTTGGAGAGTGAACTCTCCCCTGCATTATAAAACTTTGTTCATCCATGCTCCCAAGAGTACCATTTGGGTTATATCCAGTTGGCTGCAACACTTCCACCACCAGCTACCACCCTACTTCTCTTTACTATTGCAAAAAACCCCAAGAATTGTTTCTATTCCCTGCCATCTAATTTCTCTCTTGCAAGTCTCTCTTAAATTTAATTGAATCAGGCATTGGAGTCCACCACTCCACCCAAGCGGCTCTTGTCCATCTCAATAATAACCTCCATGCTGCAAAGTCCAATCCCCAATTCTTAGCCTTCACTGCAATTATCAGGGGCATTTGATACAGTTAATCATTTCTGCCTTCTTGATATACTTTCCTCCTCAAGCTGTTAGTACACTACACTCTCTGGTTTTCCTCTAACCTCACTTTCTTTTCATGGTTGCTGGTTCCTCTTCTATTTCTTAATCTTTACTGTTAAAGTAATTAGCACTCTATTATCTTTTCTGTTGATACTCCCTTGCTAATATATATTTTTTTCAGTTATGCTTTTCGCTTGCTAATCTTATCCAATTTCAAAGCTTCAAATAAAATCAATACGAGGAGCCAATGTGGCTCAGTGGTTGAGTGCCACCTTCCCACATACAAGGTCCTGGGTTCAATCCCTGGCTCCCATCCCTAAAAAAAAAAAAAAATCAATATGTAGATGTTGCCTATAGTGGATTGAACTGTGTCATCCAAAAAAAAAATATATTCAAGTCAGCTCCTGGTCTTGTGGTTGTGAGCCCATTTTCAAATTGGACCTTTGAAGATATTTTTAGATAAGGTGTTGATTTATTTGTGAGTAGGAACTTCAAAGATCTTATTCAGTTGAGGCCAAATTGAATCAGAGTGGGTCTTAATCTATATGACTGGAGTCCTTATAAGCAGAGGAAATTAGGATGCAGTCAGTCAGTAGGAGCCAGAAGTCAGAAGAAACCAGAAAATGAGTCAGATCATCATGTGATGTAGGCCAAGGAAACTCAACAATTGCAGCAAGCTAGCAGAAGAACACTACAGATTTTGGGAGAAAGCATGGTCTATCAAGAACCTAATTTGGACTTCTAGCCTCCAAAGCTGTGAGACAATAAATTCCTGTTGTTTAACCTAAACCATTCCATCACAGCATTTATCATAGCAGCATTGGCAAACTAAGACAATGCCTAAATTTATATCTCTAACCTAGACTTCTGTCCTAAACTCCAACAGCCTATTGATTTATTCATTTGGTTGTCTAATGGACAACTCAAATTCAGCCCATTCATAGCCAAAGTGCTGATCTTCCTACAACACTTTAATTTCCCACAACTTTCCCCTTCTCAGTCCTTCAGTCTGCTTGCTCAAGCCCCAAACCATGGAATCATACTTGTTTCCTTTGTCTTTGTCTCACAACACACAAAAATTTGTCAGGAAATCCATTTGCTGTATCTTCAAAATGTATTTATAATCTGATCACATTGACTACTAATTCCACTGCTGTCACTGTGGGTCAAGCCACTCTCCCTTCTTATCTGGATTGCTGCAATGGGCTCCTAGCTTGCTTCTATGTGTGCCCCATTGAATTAATATATAACACAGCAGCCAGATGGTACTTTTAAAACTGTAAGTTAAATCATGTTATTCCTCTGCTGAAAAAACCCTGCAAGAATTCTCATTTGACAAAGTCTGTAAAAAGGGCTAGGAGAATCTATATGATTTGCTCCTACTCACACTGTCATCTCCTTCTACTCTTCCATTTCTCAGCCTTCTTTAGCCACACTGGCCTTTTTTAATTAGAGAAATTGTAGGTTTACAGAAAAATCATACATCAAATACAGAGTTTCCTTATGCCTTCATTGTACATATTGTACAGTTCTATGGTTTTTAAAAAATTTTATTCTGGTAACATATACAACCTAAAATTTCCCATTTTAACCACTTTCAAATATACAGTCAGTTGTGTTAATTACATTCAAAATGTTGTGCTACCATCAGCACTATCCATTTTCAAAACTTTTCCATCAATGCAAAAAGAAACTCTGTACCAATTAAGCATAAAATCCCAATTCTCTACCCCCACCCCAGTCCCTGGTAACCTGTATTCCAGCTTCTGACTATATGAATTTGCATATTCTAATTTTTTTTCATACCAGTGAGATCATACAATATTTGTCCTTTCTGTCTGGCTTATTTCACTAGACATGATGTCTTTAAGATTCATGCATGCTGTAGCATGTTTCAGACATTCAATCCTTTTCACAATTAAAATAATATTCTATTGTATGTACATACCACATTTTGTTTATCCATTCTATTGATGGGCAATTAGGACTCTTCCACCTTTTGGCAATCATGAATAATGCTGCTATGAACATCGATATGCAAATATCTGTTCACATCCCTTCATTCAATTTCTTTTGGGTATATACCTAGAAGCATGATTTCCAGATCATATAGTAATTCTATACTTAACTATCAGAGAGAAACTGCCAAACTGTTTTCTCCAGTGGCTGCATCATTTTACATTCTCACCAACAATGAATGTGTGTTCCTATTTCTCCATGTCCTCTCAAACACTTACTATTTTCCATTATTTAAATAATAGCCATTCTAGTGGGTATAAAATGGTATCTCATTGTGATTTTGCTTTGCATTTACCAAATGGCTAAGGATGTTGAACATATTTTCATATGCTTATTCACCATTTGTATTTCTTCTTTGGAGAAATGTCTACTTTTGTCTTTTCTCCATTTTTTAATTGGGCTCTTATCTTCTTCTTTTTTTTTTTTTTTCCTTTGAATTGTAGGATTTCTTTATCTATTTTGGTTATTAAACCCTTATCAGTTATGTGCTTTCCAAATATATTCTCCCAATTTGTAGGTTGTCTTTTTACATTCTTGATAAAGTCATTTGATTCAAAAAAGTTTTTAACTTTGATGAAGTCCCATTTGTCTATTTTCTTGTTGTTACTCATGCTTTTGGTGTCTAAGTCTAAGAAACCATTGTCTAACATGAGGTTATGAAAATGTTTCCCTGTGTTTCCTTCTAGGAATTTTATAGGCTAGTTTTTATATTGAGGTTTTTGATCCATTCTGAATTGTTTGTATATGATTTGAAGTAGGGGTCTACCTCCATTCTTTTCCATATGGTTATCCAGTTTTCTGCCCCATTTGTTATGCACACTATTCTTTCCCCATTGAATGGTCTTTGTCCTCTTGTCAAAAATCAGTTGACCATAGATATGAGGGCTGATTTCTGAGGTCTCAATTTGATTCCAGTGGTCTATATGGCTGTCTTTGCCAGAAATATGTTGTTTTGATTACTGTGGCTTTGTAATAAGTTTTAAGATCGGGAAGCATGACTCCTACAAGTTTGTTTTTATTTTTCAAGATGGTTTTGGATATTCAGGGCCTTTTATTCTTCCATATAAATTTGATGATTGGCTTTTCCCTTTTTACAAAGAAAGCTATTGGAATTTGGATAGGAATTGCATTGATTCTGTAAATCACTTTGGTTAAAATTGATATCTTAACAATATTTAGTCTTCCAGTCCATGAATGTGGTATGTCTTTCCATTTATGTAGATCTTCTTTGATTTCTTCCAGCAATGTTTTGTACTTTTCCATGTACAAGTCCTTTGCATCCTTGGTTAAATTTATTCCTTGGAATTTGATTCTTTTAATTGCTATTGTAAATGGAATTTTGTATTTGATTTCTTCTTCAGATTCTTCATTACTAATGTTTACAAACTGTACTGGTTTTTGCATGCTGACTGTTGTCTTAGTTTGCCACAGGGCTGCCTATGCAAAGTACCAGAAATGTGTTGGTTTTTATAAAGGAAATTTATTTGGGGTAAAAGCTTACAGTTCTGAGGCCATAAACTGTCAAAATCAAGGCATCAGTGGAAATGCTTTCTCATCAAGTCAGCTTCTGGTGATTCTGGGGTGCTTCCACAAAGAGAATATGGCCATGGATCTCTGCTAAGGTTCCTGCCTTCCCCTCCTGAATCTACCATCTCCCAGAGCTCAGCTATTAGCAACCAAGCACAGGGCTTGTCTCTTACAGAGTGTATTAGTCAGCCAAAGGAGTGCTGATGCAAGATACCAGAAATCTGTTGGCTTTTATAAAGGGTATTTATTTGGGGTGGACTCTTATAGTAACTAAGCCATAAAGCATAAATTACTTCCCTCACCAAAGTCTATTGCCACATGTTGGAGCAAGATGACTGCCAGTGTTCAGCCTTCCTCTTCCTTTTAAGGCTCTGTGGTCCCAGCTTCTTCCAATATCAGCTGTAGGCTGGATAAGTCTTGTCTCTCTCCCAGGACTCATTTCTCTCCAGACTCAATTGCTTTGCTCTTTCCACGAGGTCAGCTGTTGACTTATCAGGGTCTCTAGGCTTTGTCTCTTTGCCCAGGGCTCGATTCTTTCCGGGCTCAGCTGCTCTGTTTGCTCCACAAGGCTAGCTGTGAACCATCAGGCAAATGGCTTATCTCTCTTCCCTGGGCCTCTGGTTTCTCTATGGAGCTGTCTCTATTCCCCTGTGTTCTTCTCCTGTGTGTTTACTGCACAGACTCCAGTTCAAAACTCCATCTCTCTTCTCTGCTATGTAGTTTTCTCTGTGAGTCCCTGCCCACCAAGGGGATGGGGATTCAATGTCCTACTGATGTGGCTCAATCAAAGCCCAAATCATAATTTAATCATGCCCAGGTACAGACCAGTTTATAAACATAATCTAATATCTATTTTTGGAATTCATAAACAATGCCAAACTGCCACACTGAGCTTCCTCTCTCAGTCTCAGCTGCTCTGCTTTCTTCCTGAGTTCAGCTGTGAGTTATCAGACAGAAGCTCATCCCTTCAACCTGGGCTTTTCTCCTCAACATCGAGCTTCTCCATGGGCCCAGACTCCTGGGGGCTTTGTACTTAAGCTTTGACTGCTAGTGATCCTCAAATACACTTTCACATTGCAGGGTCAAAAGTGGTGGCTTCCAGGAAGCAGATGTGTCTCAAGCGATTGTGCTCCTACCTACCATATGGGAGGTCCTGGGTTTGGTTCCTGGTGCCTCCTGGAGAACAAGACAGCAAGCTGGCACAATGTACTGGCATGGTGAGCTGATGCAACAAGATCATGTAATGAGGAGACACAGAGGAAACACAATGAGAGAGACAACAAAGCAGGGAGCAGAGATGGCTTAAGTGATTGAGTGCCTCTCTCCCACAAGGGGCGGGGGGGTCCCTGGTTTGGTTCCTGGTACTTCCTAAAGAGAAGACAAGTGACACAGAGAGCACACAGCGAATGGACACAGATAGCAGACAGCAAGCACAAAACAATGAAGAGGGGAGGGATAAATAAATAAAATAAATCGTAAAAAAAATGGTGGCTTACTTTTTCTGTGTGCCTCCATTTATATGAGAACCAGCAAGAGGGTAGAGACCCAAGTTGCTCAGGCCTCACTGACATAGTCCAATCAAAAGGCCCCACACCCACAGGAATGGATTAGTTCAAAAAACATAATCATTTTACTTTTGGGGATTCATAAAAGAATTTCAACCTGTCACAATTGTGTACCCTGCCAAATTGCTGAATAGATTATTAACTCTAGTTGCTTTGTTGTGGATTATTCTGGATTTTCTACATACGGGTCATGTCATCTGTAAATAGGAATTTATTTCTTCTTTTCCAATTTGGATGACTTTTATTTCTTTTTCCTGCTTTGTTGCTCTAGCTAGAACTTCTGGTACAATATTGTATAACAGTGGTGACAGTGGGCATCCTTGTCTTATTCCTGATCTTAAAGTAAAAGCTTTCAGTCATTCACTGTGGAGTATGAAATATATTAACTGTGGGTTTTCAAGTATGCCCTTTATCATCTTGAGGAAGTTTCCTTCTATTACTACCTTTCTAAATGTTTTTTTCTTTAATAAAGAAAGTAGACTGGATTATGTCAAATTACATTTCTGCATCATTTGAGATGACCATGTGTTTTTTTTTTTTCCTTTGTTCTATTAACATGCTGTATTACAATAATTTATTTTCTTATGTTGTATTACACTTGTATCCCTGGGATAAATCCCACTTAATCATGGTGTACAATTATTTTATTGTGCTATTGGATTCAGTTTGCCAGTATTTTGTTGAGAATTTTTACATGTACATTCATAAAACATAGTGGTCTGTAATTTTCTTTTTCTGGTAGTATCTCTATCTGGCTTTGGTATTTGGGTGATGCCTGCTTCATAGAATGAGTTAGGAAGTTTTCCTTCCTATAAAATTCCTTGGAATAGTTTGAGAAAGATTGATGTTGATTTTTCTTGGAATTCTGGGTAATATTTACCAGTAAAAACATCTGTTCCTGGGCTTTTCTTTTTTGGGAGATTTTTTATTATGAATTCAATCTCTTTGGTCATTATTGGTCTGTTGAAATCTTCTCTTTCTTCTTGAGTTAGTGTATATGGTTTGTGTGTTACTTGGAATTTTTCCCCTTCCTCTAGATTACCTAATTTATTGGTAAACAACAAATTATAAAAAGCATGATACTTTTTATTTCTATGGGGTCAGTAGCAACATGCCCCACTTTTATTTCAGGTTTTAGTTATTTGCATCCTCTTTCTTTTTTCTTTTCATTCTAGCTAAAGGTTTGTCAATATTATTGATCACTTTCAAAGGACCAACTTTCATTTTCCTTCATTTACTCTCTTTTAAAAAATACTTTATTCATTCATCTCTGCTCTAAGCTTTCTTATTTTTTTTCTTCTGTTCCATTTGTATTTAATTTGCTCTTCTTTTTCTAGTTTTTCCAGATTTGAGGTTAGTTTTCTGTGGTAGTTTGAAGATGTATGTACCACAGGAACAGATGTTCTTAAATTTAACCCATTACTGTTGTTGTAAACCCATTGTAAGTAGGACTTTTTGATAAGGTTATTTCAGTTAAGGTATGTTTTAGTGTGCCAAAGGGGTGCTGATGCAAAGTACCAGAAATCTGCTGGCTTTTATAAAGGATATTTATTTGGGATAAAAGCTTATAGTTACAAAACCCTAAAGAGTCCAACTCAAGGTTGCTTTCTCACGGAAGTCAGTAGCTACGTGTTGAAGCAAGATGGTGGCTGATCTCTGCAAGGGTTCAGCCTTTCCCTCTGTGCTTCCTTTCTATCAGCTGCAGACTGGCATAGGGCTTGTTTTTCAGGGCTTCCTCTCTCTTCTGGCATAGGGCTCACTTCTTTCCAGGCCTTCTATATCAGTTTTAGCTCTCTTCCCAAGGTCAGCTGCAAACTATCAGGTGAATGGCTTATCTCTCCCTGGGGTCCCAGGATAAAAAACAACAGAGTTCTCTCTCTTCCTGTGTCTTCATGAGTGAGTGTCTGTTTATATCAGCCCACCAAGGGGGCGGGGACTCAACTTGAGTTACACCTTACTAATGTAGCCCAATCAGAAGTCCTAAATTGATTTTATCAAGTAAGCTTAATCAGAGGCCTCTCACTGAATTTAATACAATCAAAGGATATCACACTCAGAGGAATGGATTAGTTTACAAATATAATCTTTGTCTTTTTGGGATTCATAAACACTCTCAAACTGTCAAAAGGTGTGTCCCAACTCAATCAGGACTGGTCTTAATCCTATTACTGGAGCTTTTAAAAAGAGAATGAAATTCAGTCCTGGAGAGTAAATGCCACAAGAAGGAAGAAGCTGAAATCAATGAAACCTAGAAGAGAAGGGAGAGACTAGGAGATGATGCCACATGATAGAGGAGCCACTGATTCTCAGCAGCCAGCCTCAGAATGCTGATCTTCAGGGATAAAGTAATCACCTTTATAATGCCTTAATTTGGACTTTTTTTTAGCTTCAAAACCATAAACAATAAATTTCCATTGTTTTATTTGATAACAATTTAACTTCAATAGCATGCACAAACACCGTTCCTATAACCTTTGGTTCCCCCAAATTGGTTTTACTTGTTACAAATTATATCTTTATACAATGTACATACCGCGTCATAGGTTTATCATGGCATCTTATGCAATTGCATTTTAGAAACTGTTAAGGAATTCACAAACACCTGTTAAGTGGCTGTCACCCAGACCTCATCAACCCCAACTTCCTTCTCTGTGGAAGATAGCCTCATGGTTATCTTCCAGCCCACACCTAACCCTGTCTCCTCTTTTATTGTGCTGTTCCATTCTACAACCTGGGGAAGATGTTACATCTAATAAGTCTTTACCAGACCTTAAGGCTAGAAACTGGAAACAGCAGCTCCAGATGCTTGTCAACACCATACTCAAACAGTATAGATGTGTCTCTCTTCTCCAGTGCAAAGTGGGACATATGGTGCTTCTGACCATTGATCCTGCTATAGAGCAGTTTTCAGCCACCCAAGAGACCAGCCATGATTGGATTTTTTTCCTCTGCTGTATAAGTACCAAAGAGATTATTTGGCCTTCTGGAATCTCTGAAGTTAATAGAGAGGTCATTTGTTGAAAGTTTCTGTTGTGTCCATGAACCTGTGTTTCCATAATGCACCATTGTAGCAACTTGTTCCACAAACACTGTAAGAAGTACAAAGTGTAGTTAAATACAAAAACAAACAAACAAACAAACAAACAAGAAAACATTATTACACACATAATTACCCATATGGTTACTTTACCAAAGATCTTTATTTCTTTATGTTGCTTCAATTCACTCTTGTGATGATTAGGCTAATGTGTCAGCTTGGCCAGGTAATAGTGCCCAGTCCTTTGGTCAAGCAAGTACTGGGCTATTTGTAATATAAGGGCATTTCATGGATTTTAATCATCAGTGAGTTGATTACATAGATGGCTAGTTACATCTACAATCACCTAAGGAAGACTGTCATCAGCAATGAGTGACCTGTCATCTGATCAGGTGAAGGCCTTAAAAGGGGAAGTGATTTCAGCATTCAGAGAGAGAATTCCCATCTCTACTTCAGAGAGCCAGAATCCTGGGGAACAAATCAAGGATCTTCATCAGAGTCCCTGGTTTATAGCCTGCCATAAGGAATTTGTCTCCCTACAGTTGTGTGAGACAATTTTATAAAATTGCATACTATTTCCAGATATCTCCTATTGGTTCTGTTTCCCTAGAGAACCCTAACTAATACAGCTTGGTACAGGGAATGGTTCTTGAGAAACAGAATATTAAAAATGGGATTTCTGAATTGGTTCTGGGATTTTTGCAATTGGCTCTCTACTCTGATTAGATTCAAGGGCACTAATGCCTCTGTTGCCAATAATCAAGAGGTCACTGACAGTCCAGGGCATGAGTTGGCAATAGAGATATTAAAATATCACCACTGGATATGACTACTTCCATGATTATAAGAGGCAAGGATATGGGTGAGAGTGTTTTTAACACCTTAACAGAGTTTTGTAGTGCTAAAAGTTACAATGATGTTGGCTGGCTGTTCCTAAATATGCTGGGCAGTTAAAAAAGAAAGAGATGAGCTGAAGGCTTCAGATTTACAAGTTAAGTGCCACCTGAATGATGTGAAAGTTTCTATGTGTGTTCTGAAAGTTTATCTTGTTTTGTGTAGCCACAGTCTTGAAATCTCTGTAAACCAGACTCTCATTGTACAAGCAGCAGAGTTACAACAGAAACTAAAATCTTAAGCTTGCAGGGTGTCTGCTGTTAAAGTGAAGGGGTAGATTGGAAAGGAGTAGAACCCAGAGGATTGGGATGGAGACATAGATTGATGATGATATTGGTGGGTCAATATCAGAATTTAGAAATCTTAAATTCTGCAAAGACATTGCCAGATAAACCTGTAATGGTCTGCTCTGCTGAGACCATGTCAAGCTTGCATCATCCAGCCTTCAGCCTGCCACAAGGAGTCCAGACCTCCTTCCTGGCCTGAAAACACTACCTCTCAAACTCCACTCTGCCCTGAGGAGTCTGCCATCCAATCCCCACATGAAGAGATTAATCCTGTCTCACCAGATGAAACTGTAAGGAAATGTCTGAAGTAATGAATATGAAAAACACTTCAAATTCTTTTCCTTACCTACCCCCACTACCCCTCTTCTCTTCCAGATCTATAACTAGACTAAAATAACTATAAACCCCCAAAGGTGAAGTAAAAAGTGTGACCCATGAGAAAGCATATTATACTTTAAAAGAACTGCATGAGTTTTACAATTTATATAGGCAAAAATCAGGGGAATGTGTGTGGGAATGGATATTAAGGGAATTGGATAATGGTGGAAGGAATATAAAGTTGGATCAGGCTGAATTTATTGATTTGGGCCAAGTAAGCAGAGATTCTAGATTCAATTCAAGAAAGGGCTCTAACTGTTTGTTTGAAACATGGACCAAAATATGGTCTACAATGCCTGAGGTTGAGATGTCTGATTTACCCTGGTATACTGTAGATGAGGGGATCCAAAGGTTTAGAAAGATTGAAATGCTAGAATGGATTCACCATAAGACCTGCCCACCCACCCCAAGAATGTCCAGAGGACACACATTTTACCAGAACTGAGGAATAAATTTATGAGACTAACTCCATCTTCCCTGAAGAGCTCTGTGGTTGCTCTTCTCTGTAGGTCAGATATTATGATGGGAACTGCTATCATGGAACTAGAATCCTTAAACACTATGAGGATGATTGGATCCTGGGCTAACAGAAGCCAAATAACAGCATGATCCCCAAAGATGAGGTAGGCATGGCTACCACAATGAAAGATGGACTAAAAACAGCAATCAAAAGAGTCTGAGTTGCATAGACCTATGGCATTGGCTAATAAATCATGGGATATCTAGAAGTAAAGTAGATGGGCAGTCTACTAAATTCCTTCTTGAGCTGTACAAGCAGAGGAGTTCTAGGTCAAGTGAACAAAACCTTAAAATTGAATTACAGAAAGAGAGAGTCCATATCCCCTTAATCAATTCCAGACTTGAGACAGTTTATAGACCTGGAATGAGAAGACCAGGTCCCCTTAGGGATCTGTTACCCTGTCAAAAATTGACTGTCAATCTTCCTCCCAATTTCCCCAAAGAGACCCTCTGCCTACCCTGGTAAAACAGGGTAACTGTGCATTGGGGCAAAGGAAATGATCAGACATTTCAGGGATTATTAGACACTGGCTCAAAAATGACATTAATTCCAGGATTCCCACAATGTCTCAGTGGCCCATTAGTCAGAATAGGGGCTTATGGAAGTCAGGTGATCAATAGAGTTTTAGCTCAGATCTGTCTCACAGTGAGTCCAGTGGGCCCCTGGAACCATTTGGTGGTTATTTCCCCAGATACAGAATGTATAATTGGAATAGACATACTCAGTAACTGGCAGAATTTCCACATTTGGATCCCTTACTTGCATTGTGAGGGCCATTATGACAGAAAAAGCCAAGTGGATGCCACTAAAACTGCCCCTACCTTACAAAATAATAAATCAAAAGCACTACCTGATTCCTGGGGGGATTGCAGAGATTAGTGCCACCATGAAGGATCTGAAGGATGCAGGGATTGTGATTCCCACCATATCCCCATTCAACTCTCTTATTTGTCCTGTGCAGAAAACAGATGGATCTTGGAGGATGAAAGTAGATTATCATAAACTTAATCAGGTGGTGACTCCTATTGCAGCTGCTTTTCCAGATACGGTATCATTGCTTGGCAAATCAACACAATCCCTGGTATCTGGTATGCAGTTATTGATCTGGAAAATGCTTTTTTTTCTCAAATACTGTTAGTAACGACCACCAGAAACAGTTTGCTTTTAGCTGGCAAGGCCAGCAATGCACCTTCACTGTCCTACCTAAGGAGTATATCAACTCTCCAGCCCTATGTCATAATATTTTCCACAGGGACCTTGATCATCTCTCCCTCCCACAAGATATCACACTGGTCCTTTATATTGATGAAATCATGCTGATTGGACCTAGTGGGCAAGAAGTAGCAATTACTCTAGACTTATTGGTAAGGCATTTGCATGAGAGATAATGGTAGAGAAATCCAACAAAAATACAGGGGCTTTCTACCTCAGTGAAATTTCTAGGTTACAGTGGTGCAGGCTTGTAGAGATATCCCATCTAAAGTAAAGGCTAATCTGTTGCATCTGGCCTTTCATACAACCAAAAATGAAGCACAGTGCTTAGTTGGTCTTTTGGATTTTGGAGACAACATATTTCTCATTTGAGTTCGCTGCTCCAGCCCATTTACTGAGTGACCAGAAATGCTAGTTTTGAGTGGGGACAGAACAAGAGTGGCTCTGTGACAAGTCCAGGCTGCTATGCAAGCTGCACTGCCACTTGGGCCATATGATACAGTAGATCCAAAGGTGCTGGAAGTGTCAGGGGCTATCTGAAGCCTTTGGTCTTCACAATGAAGACCTTTAGGATTTTGGAGCAAAGCTCTGCCATTCTCTGCAGATAACTACTCTCCTTTTGAAAAACTGCTTTTGGCCTGCTACTTGGCCTTAGTAGAGACTGAACACAGATCCATGGGCCATCAAGTTACCATGTGACCTGAATTGCCTCTTATGAACTCCGTATTGTCTGACACAACAAACCATAAAATTGAACATGCACAGCAGCACTCCATCATAAAGTGGAAGTGGTATAATAATATAGGTCTCGAGCGGGTCCTGAAGGCACAGTAAGTTACATGATGAAGTGACTCAAATGCCTATGTCACCACTCTTGCCACATCACTTTCACTTTCCCAGCCTACAGCGATGGCCTCTTGGGGAATTCCTTGAAATCAGTTAACTGATGTCATAGTACTTAAGGATATCAAGTTTAAGAGTGAATATTGGGGGATTGTGGGAAGATGGCATCAAATTCAACAGATAACACTCAGATCTCTCTGCAAAACAACAAAGAGCCAAAAGCTGCCCAAGGGACCTGCTTTGGGGGTCAGCAGACCAGGACAGTGCTTCACAACTCCCAGGAGAATGAGGGACTGAGAGACGAAGAAGTCAAAACAACAAACTGTGAGTTAGTAAACCTCCCTGCTGCTGGAAAGGCTCCCTTCTGCCATCCTGAGATATTCAGTGGGGGTAAAACCCCTGACTCATTTCACCTGACTGAAAGGGGAGCAGACATCTTCTCCCTGTCAGATGTTACAAAGGAAAAGGGAGGGGAGTCGGGGAGCTTTTCTTCAATGAATTGGGTCAGTGGGACCTGTGTTTAATCTTTGCTCTGGCCAGATGAAAACAAAGGAAAACCGCAGTGGAAAGGTGCACCAACGAGGGCCATCTGCTCACCCCTCTGGAAATTACATAGACAGGAACTGCTTTTAGAGCTTTCTTTACCCCGCCCCTGGGAGAAAGTCTGCACCCCATTAGTGAGTCCCTGGAATAATTTTGATAACTTAAGTTGGGCAATTTCAAAGACTTAGGATAATTTGAACCAAACATCAAAGAAGAGCTGTGAAAAAACAATAACAATAGGCAAGAGAGAGAAATTGGCCATCAGAGTAATTCACCAACATATCAGATGCCTAGACATGAGCAAAAAAATCATAAGCCATATGAGGAAACAGGAGGAGATGGCCTAGCCAAAGGAACAAACCAAATATCCTGAAGAGATTCAGCATTTAAGACAATTAATCAATGATAATCACACAACTCTCCTAAATCAATTTAAAGAATTGAAAAAAAAAAAAGACTAAAGAAAGAAAGGATATTAAGAATACTTGGTAAGCATAAACAATAATTTGAAAGTCTGCAAAGAAAAGTAACAGACTTTATGGGAATGAAAGTCATGATGGATGAGATTAAAAATACATTGGAGGCAAATAAGAGCAGATTTGAATAACTCTAAGACAGAATTAGCAATTTCGAAGTCTCAACACCTGAACTGGAAAAGACAGGAGAACAGAAAGAGAAGAGAATGGAAAAAAATGGAACAGGGTCTCAGGGAATTGAATGACAATGCAAAACGCAAAAAACATACACATTATTGGTATCCCAGAAGAAGAAAATGGAAAAGGGACATTTAGCAGTTTGATATTATTTATGAATTCCAAAAAGAAATATTAATTATGTTTGTAAACTGCTCAGTTCCTCTGGTGTCATAACCTTTTGATTTTATTAGATTCAGCTGAGAGGTCTGATTAAATTTTGTTAAGATTAGGGCTCTGATCCAACCACTTCATTAGACTGAGATTCCTAGCCCCCGTGGGGATAAAACAGACACTCACATGGAAGTAAATACATAGAGAAAGAGAACACAGAAGCAGATAAGCGGGAAGAGACAATGCTCCAAAGACAAAGCCCCGGGAAGAGAGATGAGCCTGATAGACTACAGTTGACCTTGTGGAGAGAACAGAGCAGCTGAGCCCAGAAAGAAATGAGCCCCAGGGAGAGAGAAGAGTCTTATGCCAGCCTATGGTTGAGATCAGGAGGAAGAGGAGGGCTTCACCTTTGCAGAGATCTCCTACCATCTTGCATCAACATGTGGCAACAAACTTTGGGTAAAAAAGTATGTCTATGGTACCTTGAATTGGACTCTTTAGGACCTGGTAACTGTAAGCTTCTACCCCAAATAAATACCCTTTATAAAAGCCAACAGATTTCTAGTACTTTGCATTAGCACCCCTTTGGCTGACAAATACAAGGCAGAAAGAACATTTAAGGCAATAATGACTGAAAACTTCCTTACCCTTATGAAAGACATAAATATCAATATCCAAGAAGGACAACACACTCCAGACAGAATAAATATGAATAGACCTACCCCAAGACATCTACTATATAAAATGACAAATATCAGAAATAAAGAGAAGACTTTGAAAGCAGCAAGAGAAAAGCAAACTGTCACATACAAAAGAAAGTCAATAAGATTAAGTTTCGACCTCTCATCAGAAACCATGGAGGAGAGAAGAAAGTGGTGTGATGTATTTAACATATTGAAAGGGAGAAACTGCCAGCCAAGAATTCTGTATCTGGCAAAGTTGTCCTTCAAAAATGAAGAGGAGTTCAAAGTCTTCACAGACAAATAAAAACTGACAGAGTATGTTACCAAAAGACCAAAATTAAAAGAGATACTAAAGGGAGTGCTGCAGTCTGAAAGGAACAAAAACAAAGGTGAGAGACTTGGAGAAGAGTAATGAAGATTATTAGAAAGGGTAGAAAAGACAATAGTATGATATAACAACAGAAAGCCAAAGGTCAAAATGGATGAAGTAATTAATGCCGCTATAGTTATAACATTGAATGTTAATGGCTTGAATGCCCCAATCAAAAGACACAGACTGATAGAATGGATTGAAAAAAATATGAGCCCTCTATATGTTGTCTACAAGAGACTTACCTTAGACATAAGGGCGCCACCAGGCTAAAAGTGAAAGACTGGAAAAAGACAGTAACCAAAAAAGAGCTGGAGTACTGATACTAATATTGGACAAAATAGATTTTAAATGCAATACTATTAAAAGGGATAAAGAAAGTCATTATATATTAATAAAAGAGGCAATTCAACAAGAAGAAATAACAATTTTAAATATTTATGCACCTATCCTCAGTGCCCCAAGATACACGAGGTACACTGGCAAAGCTGAAGGGAGAAATAGATGTCTATACAATAAAAGTTGGAGACTTCAATACACCACTCTCAGTATTGGATAGAACATCTGGACAGAGGACAAATAAAGCAACAGAGAGCTTGAATAATATGATAAATGAACTAGAACTAACAGGCATATATAGAGCATTGTACCCCAAAACAGCAGGATATACATTCTTTTCAAGTGTTCATGGATCTTTCTCCAGGATAGACCATATGTTGGGTCACAAGACAAGTCTCAATAAATTTAAAAAGATTGAAATTATACAAAACACTTTCTCTGATCATAATGGAAAGAAGCTGGAAATCAATAATGGATATAAAAGGGAAAATTCATAAATATATGGAGACTAAACAACACACTCTTAAACAATCAGTGGGTCAAAAAAGAAATTGCAAGAGAATTCAGAAAATATATTGAGACGAGTGAAAATGAGAACACAACATATCAAAACCTATGGGACACCACAAAGGCAGTGCTGAGAGGGAAATTTATAGCCCTCAATGCTTATATTAAAAAAGAAGAAAGAGCTAAAATTGATGCTCTAACTGCACACCTGGAAGAACTAGAAAAAGAACAAAACTAATCCCAAACCAAGCCAAAGACAAGAAATAGTAAAGATAAGAGCAGAAATATATGAAATCAAGAACAAAAAAGCAATAAAGAGAATCAACAAAACCCAAAGTTGGTTCTTTGAGAAGATCAACAAAATCAACCAACCCTTAGCTAGACTGACAAAGAAAAAAAGAGAATACACAGTAAATAAAATCAGAAAGGCGAGGGTGGCATTACCACTGACCCTGTAGAAATAAGAGAGATCATAAGAGGATACTATGAACAACTGTATGCCAAAAAACTAGAAAATGTAGATGAGAAGGATAAATTCCTAGAAACACATGAACCACCTTCACTGACTTTGGAAGAAATAGAAGACCTCAACGAACCAATCACAAGTGAAGAGATTGAAACAGTAATCAAAAACCTCCCAAAGATGAAAAGCCCAGGACCAGATGGCTTCACAGTTGAATTCTACCAATCATTTAAAGATGAATTAATACCAATCTTGCTCAAGCTCTTCTAAAAAATTGAACAGGAAAGAATGCTACCAAACTTATTCTATGCAGCCAACATTACCCTGCTACCAAAACCAGATAAAGACACTATGAAAAAAGAACATTACAGACCAATATCTCTAATGAATATAGATGCAAAAATCCTCAACAAAATACTTGCAAACTGAATCCAAAAACACATTAAAAGAATTATACACCACCATCAAGTGGGTTTTATCGCAGGTGTGCAAGGGTGGTACAACACAAGAAAATCCATTAGTATAATAAATCATATTGATAAATTGAAGAAGAAAAATCACATGATCCTCTCTATTGATGCAGAAAACACATTTGACACAATACAGCCTCTTTTTTGATAAAAACACTCCAAAAGATAGGAATAGAAGGAAACTTTCTCAATATGGTAAAGTGCACATATGAAAAACCTACATCTTGCATTGTACTTACTCAGTGGTGAAAGACTGAAAGCTTTCCTGCCGAGATCAGGAACAAGACAAGGAAGCCCACTGTCGCCATTAGTATTCAGTATTATGCTAGAAGTTCTTGCTAGAGCAATTGGAGTAGACAAAGAAAAAAAAGGCACCCAAATAGGAAAGGAAGAAGTAAAACATTCATTAGTCGCTGATGACATGTTCTTAAATTTAGGAAATCCTGAGAAATCCACAACAAAGCTATTAGAATTAATAGACGAGTTCAGCAAACTGGTTGGATAGAAGGTTAATATGCAAAAATCAATAATGTTTCTATACACTATTGATGTGCAATCTGAGGAGGAAATCAGAAAAAAAATCCTTTTATAATAGTGACTAAAACAATCTAATATTTAGGAATAAACTCAACAAAGGTCATAAAAGACCTGTATTCAGAAAAGCACAAAACATTGCTAAAAGAAACTGAAGAAGACTTAAATAAACGGAAGGACATTCTGTGTTCATGGATTGGAAGACTAAGTATCATTAAAATGTCAATTCTACCCAATCTGATTTACAGATTCAATGCAATCTCATTAAAAATCCACACAGCCTGTTTTGCAGATATCCAAAAGCCAATAATCAAATTTATTTGGAAAGATAAGTAGCCCTGAATAGCCAAAAATATCTTTAAAAAGAAGAATGAAGTTGGACTCTCACTTTCTCACTTTAAAGTATATTACTTAGCTACAGTGGTAAAAACAGCATGGTACTGGCATAAGGACAGACAGATTGACCAATGGAACTGAATTGAGAACTCAGAAATTGACTCTCACATCTAGTAAAGTGATTTTTGACAAGGCTTTAAACCCACCCAGCTGTGCCAGAACAGTCTATTCAAAAATTGGTGCTGGGAGAACCGGATAGCTATATCCAAAAGAAAGAAAGAAGACCCCTATCACATACCTTATAGAAAAATTAACTCAAAATGGATCAAGAACTTAAAGATAAAAAACAACCATAAAACTTCTAGAAGAAAATATAGGAAAACATCTTCAAGATCTTGTGGTAGGTGGTAGTTTCTTAAACCTTAAGCCAAAACATGAGCAACAAAAGAAAAAAAATAAAAGATAAATGGGACCTCCTCAAAATTCAACAACACTTTTGTATCTCAAAGACTTTGTCAAAAGGGTGAAAAGGCAGCTGACTCAATGGGAGAAAATATTTGGTAATCACATATCTGATAAGGGTTTAATATCCATGATCTATAAGGAGATCATACATCTCAACAATAAAAAGACAAAACATCTGATTAAAAAATGGGCAAAGACTTAAAAAGAAAATTGTCCAAAGAAGAAAGACAAATGGCAAAGAAACACCTGAAAAAATGTTCAACATCACTAGCGATGAGGGAAATGCAAATTAAAACTAGAGATATAATTTCACACCTATTAGACTGGCCACTATTACAAAGTTGGAACACTGAAAATGTTGGAGAGGATGTAGAGAGATAGGAATGCTTATTCACTGTTGGTGGGAATGTAGAATGGTACAGCCACTGTGGATGATGGTTTGGCAGTTCCTAAGAAAGTTGAATATAGACTTGCCGTGGGGCTTGGCAATATCATTGCAAGGTATATCCCCAAAAGAACTGAGAGCAGTGACATGAATAGATACCTGTACACCAATATTCATAGCAGTGTTATTTATGATAGCTAAAAGTTGGAAACAGCCCAGGTGTCAATCATTGAAACTGAATAAATGGAATTAATACTACAAAATGTTAATATCAGACAAAAATAAAACAAAAAACACTATACTAAGTGGAGACTAGACACATAGTACTACATATTGTATGATTCCATTTATATGAATTAAATATAAATCAATTTACAAAGATGAAATGAGATTAGTGGTTATGTAGATCTGAGGAAGGAATGCTAAGGCAGGTGGAGTCTTTCTTTTTGGAGTAATAAAATTTTTCTAAGATTATGCTTTATTAATTTGTATCAATAGCATTGATTTGTTTTTTTTTGTTTTTTTTTTTTTTTAATGAACAGATATTACCCAAGGACTTGCACCCTATTCTGGAGGGATTTAGTGCACTTCTGGTTTTACTCAGGACAGTTGAATATTGTTAGGGGAAAATATACATATCTGATATTGTTTTTATTTAGAGATTAAGTATGGTTTAGGTTGATATGTATGGCTGCCAATTTGACAAAGAGTGGACTGTGGTGGTTAAACTAATGTGTCAACTCTGCCAAGTAATGGCGCCCAGTTGTTTGGTCAAGCAAGCACTGGGCTAATTGTACAAGGGCATTTCATGGACTTTATTATCAGTGAGTTGATTGCATAGATGACTGGTTACATCTGCAGTCAACTAAGGAGATTGTCATCAGCAATGAGTGACATCCGATCAGTTGGAGGCCTTAAAAGAGGAAGTGATTTCAGCATTCAGAGAGACTTCCCATCTCTACTTCAGACAGACAGCATCTCCTGGGGAATTCATCAATGACCTTCACCAGAATCCCTGGTTTGCAGCCTGTCCTACAGACTTCTCTGGATTTTATCCCCATGGTCACATGAGACAATTTTATAAAATTTCATACTATTTACAGATATTTCCGGTCAGTTCTCTTTCCCTAGAGAACCCTGAATAATACAACTCTGTAGTATCTATTCCTTTTCAGTCTGGAGTACTCCTTATATTATTGCTTATAGGTCAAGTCTAGTGGTTATGAATTCCTTCAGCTTTTGTTTATCTGGGAATGTCTTCATTTCTTCCTCATTTTTTTTAAGGTACCGGGGCAGGGGATTGAACCCTGGACCTGATATGTGAGAAGTCAACACTCAACCACTGAGCCACATTGGCTCCCCTCTTCCTCATTTTTGAAAGAAAGTCTTACTGAACACAAAATTCTTGGTTGGCAATTATCTTTAGAATTTTGAATATTGCATCCACCTGCCTTTTTGCCTCTATAGTTTTGTTGAGAAATTTAATCCTATTGGGACTCCTTTGTACAGACACATTGGTTTTTTTCTTGCAGGTTTAAGAAGTCTCTCCTCTACAGGTCATTTAACTATTTGTCTATATGTCTGAGCATAGTTCTCTTCAAATTTATCCTGTTAGGAATTTTTTTTTTTTGGGGGGGGAGGAATTCTTGAATGTGGTTATGCATGTCTTTTGTTAAATTTGGGTAGTTTTCCACCATTATTTCTTTGAATATTGTTTCTGCCTTTCTCTATTTCTTCTTCTGGGACTCCCTAATACACATATTAGTTTCACTTGATGATATCTCACTTGTCTTTTAGGCTCTGTTCATTTCTCTTTTTTCATTCATTTTTCTTTCGGTTCCTCTGCCGGCCTGAATCATTTCAATTGTCCTATCTTCAAGTTCACTGATTCTTTAATCTGTCAGCTCTAATCTTCTATTGAAAGCCTCTAGGGGATTTTCCTTTCAGTTGTTGTGTTTTCCAACTTGTGTTTCTGTTTGGTTCCTTCTTAAAATTTCTCACTCTTTATTGGGAATCTCATGTTCCTTCATCATTTTTCCTGATATCCTTTAGTTTTTTCTCCACATTTTTCTTTATCTCTTTGAGCATATTGAAGATTTTTTGTTTTTTTAAGTCTTTGTTTGGTAAGTCCAAAATCTGGTCTTTTTCATTGAAGGTTTCTGAAGTTTTACCTTGTTTGAATTGCCGACATTTCCTGTCTCTCTTTTTTTTCTTTTCTGCCTTGTAATTTTTCATTGATAAATTACAATAATATTTAATATTTTAATGTGTTAATGCTGGGATTTAGTACCTGAACTGTTTTTTTTAAGTTTGTGCCCAGTTAGTGATGTGACAGAGATTTACTTCAGTGCCAAGAGCTAACAAAAATAAACAAAGCTATGTATTAAAAAAACCTTTCATAGTTTTTGCAAATTGGCTCTGGATTGGTTGGTGTTTTCTTTTAGAGTTTCTCATTCCTATCAAGCAGATCAGCCTGAGATTAAAGTGGTAGATCCTCTCAGTCTTTTCTGAGCCTGCATCTTGTCTGAGCATGCACTCATGGCCTTAGGAATTCCCATGGTTATAGGAATTTGAATGCCTCCTTTACTACCTACAAAATAGATCCCCTTCCTCCTGTTTACCTATTTGTATGTCTTAAAGGCAGTAATCCTCTGCTCTAGGCTGCCTGGTTTAATTGTTTTTTTATACTACTTTAGCTCTTTGCAAGCTGCTTCTGCTTGCAGGGCAAGTTTGGGGATGGCAAACCAGAGAAGTGTGTCCAGGTTCACTCCTTCAGGCTGCCACAGATAGATTGGTACCGACAGGCAGGTACCCAAGTATGTACCGCTTTTGAAGCTCTTCCAGCTTTTATCAACAGTGTTCACTCCTTCATTTACTTTCAATCTTTGTTCAAACTACACTCTTTCAATGGGGCCTACATGATCCCTAGTTAATGTTACAACCTCACCACCTGCCCTAGAATTCCTGGATCTCCTACTCTATTTAATCTTTTAACATAGCGCTATCACTTTCTTATATGCTATGCAATATCCTCATTTATTATGGTTATTATTCAAAGTGTGTCTCTGCCAGGAGAATGAGTTCCATGAGGATACAAGACTTTGTTGTATTCACTGATGCATCCCAAATTCCTCGATAAAGTAATAGATGATAGTAGACATTCCATACCAATTTTTTGAATGAATGAATGACGGCCAAAGAACATCCATCTCATCGTGTAAAAGGAGCTTGACTGAGAATAAAACTCAGGTGGGAGAAAATTAAAACTGATAGACATTACTCCAACAGCATCTCACACCACCATTCAGCTTGCCCAACTCCAGGAAACTCTGGAACACATTGAGATAATTAAACTTCTAACTTCTTTTTTTAAAAAGCTTTTGATAGATTTGAGATGGATTTTTGTTAAAAGATATATTTTTTAAAAAGGTAAAATCATGATTTGGATAGAGATATAAAATGAACATGTATGAAAGATTTTATTTAACTCATTAAATTGGTGAGGTATTACAACAACTCAAAGGAGAATCCAAAGGACATTAATAGATCAGAAATATTGAAATGAATGTGTAAATTGAGGCAAAACTAGCTTCATCTATAGTGGGGGAGGAAAATTAGTTGAACCTGTACTAGACAGAAAAGAATTTATGTCTATTACAAAAGAATTACTTTGTATTTCTATCAGTTATTTACAGTTTAGAGCTGTAAACCAGCTCAGGTAGAATAAGAATCAGATAAACTAGTGGGATGTGCTATAGACAATGCATAGTTTTCTATCGAAGTGCAAATTTTCCCTACACTTCCAACACTATTTTAGACTACCTGTCACGTTGATAAAATTAACTGTAGATATCTTTTACATTTAAAATGATACATTAACACTTATTAGTTTCCTATTACTGTTAAAACATATTGCCACAAACCTAGAAGCTTAAAATAACACATATTTACATTTGATCCTTATTATTCACAGATTCTGTATTCAAAGCACTATTGCCATGATTCATGGACACTTGCTGAGTGGCAAAGAATTCAAGTACTGGGTGCTTACATTCCCTGCTGAGGTGGAACAAGGCCCATTCTCCCTTCCTGTTTCAGCTCTCTATCATAAACAGTGTTTAAATGTTGCTCTAAAATGTTCTCAAGGCAATGATATTGTTTCTGAATGGGGTTAAATGGGGAAACTCTAAAATGCTGATGAAACAAAGAATTTCCTAGGGAATTATTGTCTGCAAATTTAAGGAGGAAGGAAAAGATAAGAATTTTCTTTAAAGAGGACCCTTGTTATTACACTGGGCCTACCTGGATAATCAGGATAATCTGTTTATGGTAAGGTCAGTTGATTAGCAACCTTAATTCTATCTGCAACCTGCATTCCCCTTGCTATGTAAAATCACATAACCCCAGGTTCTGGGTATTAGGACGGAGATGTCTTTGGGGGGCCATTATTCTGTGTACCAAAACACTAGGTTAGACATATTTAAATTTTAGGGATTTCATCTAGTTAAGATCACAAATATTGTAATTATCATGTATGGAGAGTATTTTTTATGCCACTCAAAATTAATCACCATAATGAAAAAAGAATAAGCACAGATTATGATCTGCTTATTTAAGACCAAATCTTAAATAGTAACCCATATTTGTGCTCATAAAATACAGGTGTGAAGTTTTTGCTTTTATTGTGTTCAGGGGGAAAAAAGCAACAAATCACTTTCCTTGCACCTTTGAGAAACAGAAAAAAACTCATCACAAAAACTAATGACTTAAAATATCTTACATCTCCATCTTAAAAAATAAAAATGTTCCCATTAAAAAAAAAAATCACTAATCCATCACTTTATACAAAATAAAACATTTTTCCAGATGAAATTTCCATGTTATACCTCTCATTTGTCTTATCTAATGATGTAGAAAGATGTCTACATAGGTATTCTGGCAGTTTTAGGAATCTTCTCAAGGTAACTTGAGATAAAATCCTGAGTTAGGTGCTCTTTTCATTATCCAACAAGCCCAAACTTTTCACAAACACCGTTCAGTCAATTAAGTCTACTAGAGGTAGAATAAAGACTGTACACTCATTGAAACAATTTGTTTCATGTGCAGTTGTCTCATGGAAGAAGGCAGGAGAAAATATGAGAGTGTTGCCCAATTCCAAATGCAGCTCTTAAGGCAGCATTTTGTCCAGGCAAAGCAGTTCATTCCCTAGACCTAATGACACCCATAATGGAGATTTTTGACACACTTCTGCAATTGCTGACTTTGCAAAGTCCTAATTGCCAGCCCTAAAGATAAACTGTGGTTTTACGTGCTATCTACTCCATTTATGTGTGCTTACAATCTGCATTTGAATGTGCCTCCAAGGCTTTAAAAACAGGTTACGAGTAAGTGACATTAAATATATATTTATAATAAGTAAAAAAGAAAATATATGAGAGGGACATCATCGATCTTTTGCCATATGTATCTTTTAAAAATGTAGTTTTAATACAATTTTTGTCAAAAGCTAAAAAATAGTATCCGTTTATCCTGAAGATCAAGAATTGAAGCTTTGATTCCTCATCTTTAAATCTCCCACACATTAAAAACATTTCCTGGGAAATGTATGTTGCATCCAAATAGACATTTTTCTACCTTTCTCCAGAAAAAAATATCCTTGATTACATTATAATCGTATTAGGTCAAACCCCTGACTATGACTATATATATATCAATAAGACAAATGCAAAGGAAGAAAACCTCATTTAACAAAATTGTCATTAAATAGCAAAGTGATCAGGTATTCAAAATTAACTTTATATCAGTTCTTGCATTAATGCTGCCTTCTTTCCTTATTATTATTATTTTTCTTATTGGTTTCATTAGGAAGAATTCTATCAATAGGCCAGCTGTAAGAATTGAGCAGGACAATAAGTTAAAATTTCAAATTTGTAGGTAGTCAATCTCAACATTTCAATCTTCTCAATTTTTTTTTCTGAAATAAGAGAGGATACAAATAAATGGTTAACAATAAACCTCCCTATTTTCCTCAGCAAGAAAAAGTAACCATAAGAGAAAATGAGTTATTTAAGACCCTTGCCCAGTGTTCCCGCCCAAGTTTCAGGGACAGTTTTGCTTCCCCAGGGTACAGAGAGGGTGGAGCACATTCCCCAAAGATTAGGGAGGTTGAGGTCACCCCCCATGGGTCTGAGAGGGTGGGTCTGTCCCCCATGGCTTAGAGAAGGCCAGATCATCAACTTGTTGCTCTGAGAGGGTTGAGCCTATATGCCAGAGTAGGAAGGATGTTGTCTTTGCTTCATTATACTAGGGGGGTTAAGACTCTAACCCAAAGATTGGGTAAAGTGTGGCAATCACCTCAATGTTCTTTGAAGGTGATGTCTGGAGCTTGGTTACCATCCAGATGCTTGATGAGGGTGGAACCAAGAAAATGGCTGTTGGGCAGGCCTGTGGAAAGGGTGGGTTCCCATGAGGCCCCAGGGAGAAAATCCATCGTCTTAAGAATGACTCTCAGACTTTGACATCTAATGAAATATGTCCTGCAGGTTTACTGAACTGTAGAGGACCCATGATTTATGTTTCCCTCCCAATTTCTCCTTATGATAATGAATATGTTTATCCTTTTTCCATTTGTGTATTGGAAGCAAATAAATGGTTTTGTAAGTTTTAGAGGTCTATAGCAGATGGGTCTTTGCCCCAAGACAAACTATTTCTTTAAACTGATTATGATATGATTTTGTACTTAGTATTGTTACTGAAATAAGGTTTTTTTAATATTGTAATTGTCTTTTTGGGATTTAGAGGGTGGAGTGTGTCAGTTTAATATTGTTTATAAATTTCAAAAATAGATATTGGATTATGTTTGTAAATTGGTCTGTCCCTCCAGGCATATTAGATTATATTGGATTCAGAGGTTTTACTTTTACTTGATTAAACAATGATTAAGGCTTTGATTGGGTCACATCAGTAGGACATTGCATTCCCACTCCCTTTGTGGGTGGGGACACACAGAGAAACTGAACTGCAGAGAACAGAGTTGGGAGTTCTGAGCTGGAGCCCGGAAGGTAAACACATAGGAAAAACAAGAGGAATACAGACAGCTCCATAGACAGGGCAGAGGCCCTGGGAAGACAGACAAGCCATTTGCCTGATAGTTACAGCTGGCCTTGTGGAGGGAGCAGAGCAACTGAGCCCAGAGAGAATCTAGCCCTGAGGAAAGAGGCAAAGCCTAGAGATCGTCACACTCTACAGCCGACCTTGTGGAAAGAAAAGACCAGTTGAGCCCAGAGAGAATGAGCCCCGGGACAGATGAAACTTATCCCAGACTATAACTGATATTGGAAGAAGCTGGGACCACAGAGCCTTAAAAGGAAGAGGAAGGCTGAACGTTGGCAGCCATCTTGCTCCAACATGTGGCAACAGACTTTGGTGAGGGAAGTAACTTATGCTCTATGGCCTGGTAACTGTAAGCTTCTACCCTAAATAAATACCATTTATGAAAGCCAAGAGATTTCTGGTATTTTGCATCAGCACCCCTTTGGCTGACTAATACACCCAGCAAAAGAGAAATAATGAAGAACACTTACTATGCTATTTTGTAGCATTCTCAAAGATGTATCCTGTTCAATCTACTGGTTTATTCTGTCTACCTCCAAACTGACTTAGGTTTTTTTTTTTTAATTTTTTATTATTCTTATGTTTGTATCTGCCTTCCATTCCTCTTTTTTTTCACTCCTCTCTTTTGTGATTCCACTCACTTTTCAAGGTCCAATTTGAATTCTGTCTTCTCTCTGAAGTGTCCCAAACTGTCTTGGGTTGGATTTCCTCCAAAGCTGAACCTGAGATAAGGATTGCATATGAGGAGTTTACTTGGAAAATGGTGCCAGGAAACATCAATTGGCAAGTGTGACAGTTTGAAGTTCTTTTATGCATTGCCAAAAGAAAGATTATGTTTTTTAACTCATCCATTCCTGTAGCTATGAGACCCTTTTGATTGGACTAAATCAGTGAGGTGTGCCTCACCTTGGGGTTCTGCCCTCTTGCTGGATCTGATAGAATTGGACCCAGAAAAAGAGACACATGGAGAGAAAAGAAGCTGCCATTTTTGATTTGGCCATGTGAGAGAAAGGACTTCTGTTTCATCCCCAGCTGAGCTCCAGGAAAGAAGTCCTGAGAAGCTCAAGGAGCCTCAGCCCAGGGAGAGATGACTGATTGGCCACAGCTGAGTTCAAGGAGAAAGTAGAGAGAGAAAAGCAGACCCATGTTTTGCTTCACCACATGGTAAGACTACAGGATCTTTCATCAGTCGACCTTTGGTAAGAAAGCATTTAAGATGTTTTAAGAACATTTCATGGCCTTGGAAATGTAAGCTTTTACCTTAATTAATTTCCTATTATAAAACCAACCCATTTCTGGTACTTTGTATTGGCAGCCATGTGGCAAACTAAGACAGCAAGTGTTGAAAAGAAAGGGAAGGGCAGGAAGTCAACACAGGATAAGTTAATGCAGTACCTCTGTAGGCAACTGAGGCTCAATACTGCTGGGGATTTCTGAGAGATTGCAGAGAGTATGCCTCAGAGTTGTTCTATCTGCTGGCTTAGGAAGTTGGAACATTTATCTAGTTACTCTTACCTGTCACTAGCTGAGGGTTGCTGGGAGGTAAGTGGGAGTAGATTAATTAATTCCCCAATGCATCTGGCCTCCCTTGCCCCACCTGGGTAGCTCTAATGGTCAGAGTTGCCGTAGCAGTTGTTTTCATTAGAAAGCTGTGGTGATAGTGGGGATGAGTTTGGAATGGATAAGCACAGGGCACTGTGAATATGTGATGCCAACCAATGTTTCTAGATCTTTAAAATTATCTCTGTGGTTTGGGTTATAGAAACACATGTATACACAGCCACATACGCACCTCTAATCTCTACAGCTAGTAAAGCCAGGACAGAAGAATGATAATGCCTAGAGCACAGCTTTGCTGTAAGATCATCTGGTTTGTAAAGCTTGTCCAACAGGCTGTGTCACCTTGGGCTAGTTGCTTAATCTCTGAGCCTTAGATTAACCATCTGTAAATTTGAATGATACTGTATATTTCCATTGTATTGTGATTACTATACATACAATATCACTATATATGAAAGTTATGTAAAATACTTGGTAATAGAAGGCATTCCATAAATGCTAATAGTTTCACTTTGACCTCTTTCTTATGCATGCTTCACATCACCTAATGCCTTTTAGTCTTCCAAAAAGTTTGCTGTATCTGGCATGTGCTCACCCACAGAAGAAATGTGTACTCCAGCTCATTTAATTACATTGTTCTTTCTCTTCTTTCTACTATCCCAATCATTTAGACTCTCCCCATGTTCTTTGTTATTTTTTTTTCTCCAATCAAATGGAGACATTTAGAGGAAATCCCATCTAAAAGATGTAATTGAAGAAGATATTTTCCTTGGGCCTCACTCTTTCATTCATTTCCTAGTTCTTCTACTCACCCAAATAGAACACCAAACTCAAGAGAAGCCAAAGAGTTGAGTAAAGGGATTAGAGCAAATGCTCTTTTGGTCTGTGTTTGTAATCTCTGCTAGGTCTTTTCCTGGGTATGGACTGTTAGAATCCCAGTATAATAACTTTGGGGCTTTCTTGGAGGCCCTATAGGACTTAGAAGGTAGGACACTTGGGAAAGGCTCCAAGGTTCATGTTGTTGCTTGTACTGGCAATACTCTATCAACTCCATAAAAGCAGGGTCATGCTTGTTCTCTTGAACATGGTTTCTCTCACACACTTTGCTTAGCATATGATTTTGAATTCATGAATTAGGAGGGGTCTGGGACTTGTCAAAGTTGTGAGATGTTAAGAAAGCTTCCAATTTCTTCGTCTGTAAAATGGGGTTATAGTACTTTGCCCTTGACAGGTTGTTGCAAGAATCTAATGGGATATGACATGCATAATGCCAGGCTCAATACACAAAAAAAGTAGGTTTACAATAAATGACAGTTTCCTCTTTACTCAACTCTTAAGGTTATTTCTAAAAGATGCAGCAATATGATTTTTAAAGCTAATTAAAATATGGGAGAAACAAGATAATCTCTGTATGTAATGGCGGTATTTTTGTTTGTTTTTTTAAAAACCTCAGTATTCTCTGGTGAATCTTAGTATAAAAATGACATGTCTGTGTAGTAAGCACCATATGCTCTGCTGGCTTTATTTTATTTTATTTTTCAAAAGATATCTCTTATCACATTAGAGCAAAGCCCATTTCAAAATGCTGCACCAAAGCCTTTTGCAGTCTGTAATAAATTGTTAAAGAAAAAAGGTTTAAATGAGCTAATAGAAACAGGAGTTTTCTGAATTGAATAAAAGCGATACTTGGAAATGTGTTTTCTAACAGAAAAAATATCTACATGGTTATGTTTACTGGTAAAGCTTGTTTGATTATCCCCACCTGATGTGTCTCACCCCGTGGTCACCACAGGGTAGATTATATAATGTACATTGGTTTTGAAAATGTATCATCCATTCTCCCTTGCTGCAGTGCTTGTATTCCATGCTGACACATTCAGCTAAAACCCTGGCTGAAATATCAAGCTCTTTATTTTGGCTTACTTCATGGTTTGAGTTAGGAAAAATAACCTTAGTGTCTTCTTTTTGCTCTCTTGGATACCTTTCAGAGTAATCTCTTCAGTAATGGACAAAAAAACTTTAAATACATACTCACATATACATGCACATTTCTTTTTTGTCTTTGATGATTATCCCACAAAATATCCAATTAATGATTAATGATACAGTGTGTTTTCTCTCTCATAAGGAATGAGTTATATGCTTGTCCTTATCTGTAGCAATATCTGATTGACATTGGGATAGACTGAATTATGTTCCCAAACAAAAGACATGTTCCTAATCTTCGTACTGTTCTTGTGGTGTGAACCCATTTGTAAATAGGACCCTTTGAAGAAGCATTATCGGTTAAGGTGTGGACTCATTTGGGAATAGAACCTTCTAAGATCCTATTTAGGTGTGGACAAACTGAGTCAGGCCTTATAAATAGAAGCCCCAAGAGGGAAAAACACAGGAAAAAAGACAGAAGTCAGGGGACACAGGAAGAGCAGATATGAGGAAAGAGATTGCCACATGACAAAGAAGCAGAGATGACGGTCAAGAAGCCCTAAGGATATGGCAAGCCAGCCCAAAATGCTACAAACTCTGAGAAAAAGCTCAGCCTTCTAATGCCTTGATTTGGGACTTCCAGTCTTCAAAACCTGGGACCAATAAATGCTTGCTCTTTAAGCCAACCCATTGCATGGTATTTGTCATCGCAAACTAAGACAGTTATCACTCCTGAATCTTTTTCACTTGTGTCTGCTTTCCACCTTCACCTGGGGAGAAGTTCTGACTTTGGCCAATCTTGTCTTTCCCCAATAATAGTTCTTTGAAGGGACTTAGTAATTCAAATTGTTTCTAAACTTCTACAAAACTAAAGCTTTCATATTGTTGAATATGTAGAGCAGAATCAATTATATTGCCACTCAACTAATCAGAGTATGTTTGAGCACATCATCAATTGTTGAGGATTGTGGTAGCATTGATTCAGGTTTGGCCGCTAATGCCAACTGAAAAGTTATAGACATGGTTGTCAGAGTTATGTTTCAGCCTTATTTCATGATTTGATAGACTTGACCAAAAAATAATTACTTACATGGGTGATAAAAACTATGGTCTCAAATTAGTTGAATTAAGTAAGAAATCTAAGAATAAAATTTAGTTGGAGTCTCGGGCAAGAGAACTCATCCCTTCATATAGCCTTTCTTTAAAATGTTTTATATTTACTTGGAAACTGATTGAGAATTTCCACATTAGTGTGGCACACTTCAGTGACAAAGGAGGAAGGGATGCCTGTGGAGCTGGCCCAATCTGCTATACCAACCATAGAGCTAAGATGTCCCAGGCAAATAACATTCACTTCTGAAATTCATTCCAAGCCATTGAGCAATTGACCTGAGAAGAGAACTAGGCAGCATTTATAATTTATTAGCAAGAGGAAAGAGAACACCCAAGGCCTACCATCTTCACATTGGATAATTTGCCAAAGACATCTTAATCTGCTTTGGGAGTATAGGAACATATTGATGACATATTCATGGGTTATTCTCCTTAGATTACCTATTTTTTTCCCAAAAGGATTGTTTCTATATAAAGCATATTGCTTTTCAGAAGATTGGTGGAAATGAGGTTTGCTTGTATTGTCTATTTTATTTGTTGCTGGTTTTTAAGATTTAATTTTTTTTTTCTCCTTACAGTGTATTAGGCACTATATCTTATTAGATATACAGTAAATTTGAGGATAAGAACTTTATCATTTATTTTCCTTGTACCTTCTTTCTTTGTCTCTCCCTTCCCCTAAATTACAAGGCTCCATATAGAGTAGACACAATTTTTTTTTCACTGTTTGAGTATATAGACACACATAGTATAGACAAACTTTTACAAATTTGAAACTGTCATATGCTTATAAGGTATCTTGCTTTCACAGTTGCTGATGTATCCTCCACCCAAGAAATGCTTATTTAAACATTAAGGAATCCTTCTTACTTGATGAGTAAAATTACGATGGGTTGAAGGTTTTAGCTTGGACTCTTAAGATCCGTTTATATGAAAATCTTCTTTTCCAAAATTATTATTTTTTAACTATGTTTCTCACCATGGTTATTCATTTTATTCATAGTCTATAGTCCTTGTAGACTTCATATTACATACTTAGAGCATTAGTGTAACAAGATCTATTACTTAAATATAATACCACAATTTTCTGGCATACCCAGGCATATCACAAATAATTTTATGTGAATTCCTATAATTGTATTTTTTGTATAATTCTTAGCTAAACTGTGCAAATTTCATATGAACTTTCTGCAAAATATGGAGAGCTTCAAGTCCCTAATTCTTTCCATTTAGAAAGAGGTTCTGACAATATTCTTTCAAATTGGAAGAAAAAGAATATGAACAGATGGCTGTGGCAAACAGCACATTGCATTGGGAAGCAGTGTACAGGTACTAGTGAATATGACATTTGGTATTCCATAATAGTCTTGAAAATTAATTTTAAATCAGACTTCAAAATCATAATAAAGAGCAACTCATATATTATTCATTTCTTTATTCTGAGGGCTAATGTTCAGAGTGTTAAGTACAATATATGCAGGAAGAAGGTAAAGGAAATGTGACTTTCAATTAAATACATAAAGTGTGTTTAAAAACCACTGGCACAACTTTATTTTTCTATGATCTCTGAGTAACTTTCTTAGCACACTAAAAGTTTTAGCCCCAAAGACTACTTAAAAATTTATAATTAAAAGAGAATATAAAAGTAAAGATGATAAGAAAACCATTTTTAAAGTTTTCATTTTATATTTTATGCAGATTCTCATTGAATTTTTGGAAGTAATTGCTGAGGAAGTCATGGACAGAAATTCAGTGGCTATATCCCAGCCCTTTCCTACCCCCTAACCCACCTCCCCTTGAAATCTGCTATGATGTTCCAGTCTGTTTTCATTCCACAACCCCATGGAGATGTTAGGCATAGTGAAAAGGCCTGACCAGACCTTAAATTGGGAAACTGGGAATAAGCAGCCCAGGATGTTGTCAAGGCAGGAACTCTCAGTGGCAGGGACCTCTCCCCCTGGGGTAGATAAATGCCCCCCTTAGACAGCCCAAACTGGTCTATCCCCTCTGCAGTGAAATGGGGCATGTGGAGCTGCTAACCACTAACCCTGACCCAAGAAGTCTGGCCTCCCTGGGATACCAGCCACTCTGGGGTCTGTTCCCATGTTCTTTCGAACCCTTTGTTCTATGTAAGTAGGAAAGCTGTGATTTGCTGAAAGTTTCTGTTGTACCTGAGTCTGTGTTTCTATGATGCACTGTATAGTAATTAATTAGATGGTCAGATGCCAGAAGTGGTAAATATTTTATACTTGTTCATGGAAACAGGTAGCTGGAATGTCAAATGCGTGCACTTCAACAAAAAGCAGGCAATTACCGTCTATGCTAATATATAGATGGCTGCCTCCTGGGTTCACAGATAATCAGACTTTTTCTGAAGAGTTCAGTACATATTTCTATCTTTATTTAAAATAAATATTGCTGTCTGAATAAAACTTTTGGTTTTTTTTTTTTTTTTTTTTTTTTTTGAGAATCTACTTGGGGAATTGTGGTATTATGATAGGAGGGGTGACTTGTTACAATATTATTCCTTTGGGATACCAGTTCTGATTATCTTAGTAGCATTGCAAGCAGATTAAAAAAAAAATTATAGAAAATTTCCTAACTAAAACATTTTCATAAGGGAGAATAATTATGTAAAGTAAATGAATTATAGAATGGGAAATAGCTCAATGAACATAAATTTCAGCAGATTAATGTATTATTCTCACAGCATTCATTAATATTGTAGATATATATGTACTCTGTGTATGACTTTAAAATACATTTTAATTGTTTGGGGGTTTTATTTGTAATTGTGAGCCCCTGAGAGTATCTCTTTTAGGGACTCCAAGAATTATGCATCAAATACGTGGTAAAAAATATTTCAGATGAAAGTGATATGGATATTAATGTCCAGTAGATCTATGCTAAATCCTTTCTCTGCCACTTACCAGTTATGGAACTGTGTAACCAATTATGTAACCTTTACCATACTTTGTTTCTTCCTCTGTGAAATGGGTGTAACAAGAATAGAGACCTCAGTATTTTTTCAATAGATATTTTACTTAATTTTATTGTTATATTTTTATGCAACAATAAGAACATACACATACATGTTATTGAAATGTTAAAATGAAGAAAATTAATTTTTGTAAACATGTATTTATGGAAGGCCTAACATAATTTAATGTGATCAACAATAGGTAATGTGCATCAATAATAAAACAACTCATTTTTACAAGATGTCAGTGTTTTGGTAGGGCTGTAACAAGGATAATCTCACTGAGGTTACAACATACCTGGAATAAGAAAGATAAAGAAAGCCAAAACAATTTGTCCAAGATTGTACACCCTCTTCATGGCAAATCAAGGACTAGAATGTCATCTTCAGACTACTAGCCTAGGAATATCTCCACTATACCTCACTGCTTCTCAGTGAAAGTGAAAACTCTGCCTCTGATTGAAAGTGAAATTTCAGTTACATTCTCCCTACTGTCTAAAAATGGTCTCATTTTATCTATTCTTATCATTAGGTCCACTGTAATAAACCTGTTAATTGTTTACAATGGCATCTTATTAGTCTGACTCCTCTTCCTATTGATTATGTCAAATTGAAAGCTAAACTTCACATGGAGAACATCAAGTGTGTAAGACACAATTTAATTAAAGAAGACAAACATCTATTAGATACTTATGCTGTGCAAAGAAACTGTTCCAGACATAGTGTTGATAAACTTTTGTCCAGGTGTAACCCCTAGGTTGTGCTTGTGAAGTCCAGCAGGAAGAGCAGGTCTCATCTACCACAAGAAAGAAATCAATATTGCTATTAGTTGATTACAGTTACACATGGAGTCCAGAGGATGTTGCAAAAACATTTCTTTATAGGGTACAGCACAAATGTGACGAGTGACTAAGAAATTGCCAGAGTGGTCTTGTTCCTCCTCCCTCGTCATGCCAAGGTCCTTGGTCTTAGATTCCATCACTCTGTCTCCTGCCCAGGTCCAGCCTCCATTCAAGAAGTGTGTGGTTATGTCATCCTCTGAGGATGGCAGCAGTAGGGTGACTGAAAATATCAGAGTTTTTCAAAGAAGGATATCTAATAGTCAATCAAACTAACCTTTTTTTTTTTTATAACTAATGACTGCATCTTAAACCATGAGTACATTATTAGAAATGAGGAAACCAAGTCTTTCTTAGGCAGTCAATTGTAGTGGTTAAGAAGACGGATTAAAATGTTGTTTCATTTGTATCGTTGCTCTGCCTACTATGAGCTATATGATTGCAACAATTTACTTAATCTCTCTGAGTTTCATTTCTTTACCTGTAAAATGGAGATAATTAATAGGACCTTGCTCACGTTGTTGCTGGTAGGTTTGAATGCGTTAACACTGGTGAGGCTTCTAATATAGTGCCTGGTGCTTAACAAATGCTCAATGTGTACTTATTATTAATACTATGGTCTTTCAATTTTATTTTCTGCCAAAAACTTATTACCAGGTTGAGAAGCAAAGAAAGATGTGAAGCAAAAGAGAAATCTTGTCTATGTATTCATAAATTGATTAATTAAATTACATTTTTTTCCTGTTGTATAATATTTAAAGTTTTTGCCTCTCTGTTCACCCCACGACTTTTGCATATCATACAAAGGCACACATACAACAATGAACTGCATGGTCCATGCATATATCTATGACAGTAGGCATTTTCTTTTTTAATCTTTTAATTATTTTATTACATAAAGTTGGGAGAAGAATATGAAGGATACCCAAAATTGTGCTTTAGGATTGCAATTGATGGTGCAACTAATTTTACTTGGAGTAAGGAGTAATGAAACACATTTGAATCTTGACCTTAAAAGATGAGTAGGACTGTGAGAGCCAAGTTGGAAAACGACACTTAAGACTGAACAACAACAACAACAACAAATAAAAAATAATAAAACAAAAAGAAAAGAAAACAGGGTAAGGAAAGTCTTGGAGATATGAATAGCTGTAATTACAAAATACAGGCCACTAAATCCATTGAATGTGTGGGTCTTAGTTTGAGTTTCTTGGAAATAGGCTCGGAAACTAAGACTTGCATGCAGTTTTTTTGGGAATAATTTTGGAACATACAAAACAGTCCATAGGCTCAAAAGTTAGACCCCATACCACGGTTTCTCAATTAATATATGGTTAACTTACATGAGAGAGAAATATCATAAAAGGAAGGCATCTAAGGTCTTAGCAACATTGTAGCAAGAATATGTGGAAACAGGCACTGTGGCACAAATCTGAAAATGCCCCAGAAAATATAGCAACCGTGACTTTCATTTCAATACTGGTGGGCTAAAAACAGAGGACTCAGACACAAAATGAAAATTAAGAGATTTTGCCAAATGGGATCTCCTTTCACAAATGCTACTAGTTCCTTCCCAATACTATTCTCCATCTTTCTTATTAAAATAATCTGGATTCTTAGTCTAGCAAATAGTCACACAGGATAGAGATCACATTTTCTAGCTGTATTGAGCTGTATTGACTAATGAGATACAAGTGAAAGTGATGTATGAGACTTCCAGAATTCTTCAAAAAAATTCGAAGGAGGTAGGGCATGTGGCTCCATTTTCATTTCTTTCCTTCTTGGAACACAGAAGTTGATGGCTAGAACTCTAGCAGCTAGTTTGCAAGGGAAATTAATCTTTGGATTCGAATTTCTCCCTGGAAATTTGGTAATTACAGAGGGCTTCATATTCAAATTTGACATTTTATTATTGGATTGTTTCTAAGTTGACATGTAATTATTGGGCTATCCTAATGTTTTCATTTATTACAGAAACTCTGGACTGCCTATGTTTGAAAACATGGTTAGCATGAGAAATAGAAAGAGTCAATTTTCAGCCTTGGCTATAAATTGGCCTTTGGAGTTGATATGCTTAATGTACTGTGTAATAATTTCACAGACTTTGGGGAATCAAATCTTTACTGCCCACCAGTGTATATAAGATGACACCCAAGGGGTTTGGTATTGAGGGAATGACTTCATGAAGATGGGGCAAAACTGTCCTGATTACTGATCAACTCTCCCTAAGTGAAACAGTCATATGTCCCCATTGTTCTGAGGCTTAATGGTTAAGATAAATGAGTTAAAATAACAAAAACCTTAGGAACAATGTTGGGGCGTGTTGGGAATGCTTAATCTCCACTCCTGATGTTTTTTTTCATACTGTGTCAGCTTTCCATGCTGATGCAGGAACGTAACACTTCTGGTCCCTCTCCTGCCTCTTTCTCGCTCCACCTAGTGGAGGTAGAGTGATTGACCTGATTGGGGTTAGGAGAATAAGAGGGCTTGCTTGCTCTTTCCTTTCTCTTGTAAAAGGACTGCATTAAGGATGCCCAAGCCCTTCTCAGTGTTGTATGCGATGGTTCAGTACTCTCTCTACCAGGGTAGGCAAGTCAGTTCTTATTTGGGAGTTTAGTTTAGGAAGCCCACTTGCCTTCAATCTGATACACTCCACAATATAAAACACACATATCAAAAAGTGTGCAATACATAAATAGTGTATTGAATTATAAGGTAAACAGTTCAACCAATGCATGGTCAAAAAAAATAAAACATTGCCAGCACCTAGAGCTCTCTTTGTGCCCTATCTGGATATCAGTTCCAATATTACAACCAAAGCTAACCATTAGCTTTAATTTCTTGATTGTTAATTCCTTTGTCGTTTTCACCTGTATATGCATCACTAAACAGTAGAGTTTTGCCTATTTCTGGACTTTAAGAAATGGAATCACATAGTATATATGATTTGTATCCTTTACTGTCTGCCTTCTTGCACTCAATTTTGTCAGATTCATCTATATTATTGCATACAGCTGGAGTTTATTCTCATTGCTATATTGTATTTCATTGTAGGAATATGGTAAAAAGTTATTTATCAAATTTATCCATTTTGTTATTGATAGACATACGTTTTCTACTCTCTCAAGCAGCTGGCCAAGCCATACTCCACTGACCATAAGTAAATATATGTTATAACCTTGGGCCATGTTTATTTCCACAAAAAGTGGATGACTCGATGCACTGTCCAAATATCAGCCCACTAAGAGGATTCTCTCTTAGCACTCACTGTCTTTTAAGGCCATCCTTAGTGAGGCTGTTCAGTTTGTACCCACATCCTGAGCCAACCCATGCATAAATCAAGCTCAGGTTTTTTCCCTCTTCCTTCAGTTGATCATGCAGAATTCCCAATAAGGCTGTGAGCTGAAAGTTTTCTCAATCAAGACCCTAAACTGCCTTAGTTGGGCATTTAGCTTTGGAATTCAGATACTCTATTAAGTCCTGGGCTTGTTCCTCAGCTTTCTAATACTCTTACAATGGAAGATTCTTTGCAACCCAAAAGGCCCACTGGGTTTCACAGCTGGCTTTGAATTGCCAGTTACTTATCCACAGCTATTCATTATCTTGTGAATCTGTAATGGTGCAAAATTACTGTTTTCTTCAAATTACTCCAAACATCTCTAATGCCTGATACAAAGTGTTAGTACACCCTCCCATTTTACTGTCCACCTGTGCTAGGGGACATATGCCACTTATCTTCTTGATGGGTCTCCATTGCCAGCCAGGCTGCAAGTCATCTAGCTTCAAATCCCAACTTGTCAGTTTCCTTCTCAGGCCACAGCTAACACCAACTGTCACAAGTTGATTTCTCCAGAATCAGACACTGAGTTGGAATTGGTGGTACATATTTTAGGGACTAAAACCTGTGATAGGAAGGGGATGGTGGTAGCAGCACTGGGCAGGGAAAGAAGCTAAAGTGAGATACAAGTCTGATAAAGTTTCAGCAAACAAGGCAGAGAGTTCTGAAATCAGTACATAAGGCCAAAATGGCCAGGTTCTTATAGCCCTGCCTCGTTCAGTGACCAGATATGAGCTGTTGTCATGGAAAGCGTGTCACCTGAGGCTGTAACTCTGTGCAGCTGAGGTAGACTCTAAAGGAGACTAGCTGGAGGCTGTTTGCTGACTGCCCTCAGGGCAGCTGGGTCTTTCCTTGAAGAAGGATCTTGGCGATAGATCTCCAGTTCTAGCAAAGGTACAAATGCCTTCTGACTTTGCACCTCAGAAACGGAATTTCTGGGTGATGGAATATGTGTACCGTTAACTTTAGCCCATAATGCCAAACTCTTTTTAAAATGGTTGTACCAAGTTAGACTCTTACTGGTGTGTAAGAGAAGTTCAGTTTTTTCACTTCCATACCAATACTTGGTATTGTCTGTCTTTTTCATTTTAATTGCTCTGGTGGGTCTGTAATGGTGTTATATTTTGGTATTAATTTGCATTTTCCTAATTATCAAGGAAAATTACCAGCCATTTGATTAACCTCTTGATGAAGTGGCTATTCAAGGATTTTCTGCATTTAAAAAATGTGTGTTTTTTTGTATATGAGCCCTTTGCCAGCTGTAGAAATTACAAAAACTTTTTTTGACTTGGTGGTTTTTGATGATGTGTTTTGGTGAAGGAAAGTATTAATTTAAATTCAGTATTTTCGTTTATAGATAATGCGTTTTACATTTTGTTTAGAAAGTTGTTCCCTATTCTAAAATGATAAATATGTTTCCTATATTAGCTTCTACAAGACTTTTTGCTTTGTTGTAGATATATAATCCACTTGAGTCAACTTTTTTTTTTTTATTTTTATTTTTTTATTATGGGTAAAAATCAAAATTCTCACAATACATACAAACATTTGCAAAATGATATATAAATATATATGCATATATGTGTATTTGCTTACAAAAATGTTGTTTATATATATATATATTTTAGAGGTGCTTAGATTACCCAAAATATTACATGGAACCCACTGGGATTCCCATGTTGTCAACTTTTGTGTGTGGTGTGAGGTAGAACAGAGTTTTAAAAAATTCTTTTTCCATATGGAAGGATTATTTTTCTCATACCTTTAATTGAAAAGACTATTATTTTCTCTACAGAAACAGATTCATATCATTTGAAAAAGGCTAGGTTTTGCTATAGCAATAAGTAATCCCCAAATCTTGGCAGCTTGAAACCACAAAGTTGTTTTTCACATGAACACTTCTTGACCATTTTGGGTGGTTTCTGGCCATGGCCTTTATCTGGAACTTTGTTGGTCTTTGTGGCAGAAGTGAAAGACAGAAGGGAAGCATGCACAGGCTCTTTTGCCATAATGTGATACTCAATTATTGTAATTTGATGGCCAAAGCTAGTATATGGCCAACTGTTAAACAATTTAGTGTATGCATTATCCTCCTGCAGAGAATACCAACTAATTTTGATGAATACTAATGTATTTTATAGCATACTTTTCCAATAAAACAAGTGTCCTTATATGGACAGGTCAGCTGTATGTCTTTATATTTTTTCCCATTCTGTGTACCAATATCACACTGTCTTCATTGCTCTAGCTTTATGTCTCAATAATTAGTATAGTAGTCCTACCACCTGGTTCTTCAAGAATATCTTGTCTTTTCCTGAGTTTTTGCATTCGTAATTTTTTTTTCATTTTAACTTGACTAGTTTCATAAAGACAAACAAACATTTTGGATTTTGCTTGGGATATAATTGGCTCCATTACTTCATTTAGTGAAATTATTCATTATTCCTTATACTTGCAGATTTTAAAAAAAAGGACAATCTAAATGTATAAATTTACTACATTTAAAATATAATGTTTTAGTTAATAAAGAAGACAGTGTCTTAAGGGCTGGGAGTACAGTGAATTGGGGTCCAAGTCCTCTTAGAGCTCACTGGTTTTGTAGGGAACAGGGGATGGAGGGAAATGTTGCAAGAGTTTGTTAGATTGGTTAAAAACACAGGTGTTAATACTAGAATATGGTAAATTATTCATTTGGTTCCAACAAATATTATAGAGTATGTCCTCAAATCAATTTTTTAGGTATTGTAGCAAATATTAGAGTTAAATTCTAAACTCTAGAAGGTCCCTGTTATAAAGTACAAAGTGATAAATGCCTTGAAGGAGGAACAGATGGAGTTTTAAAAGAACAAAAGAGGGAAATACTGCTTCCTGCGATTGAAATCAAAGGCGGCAAAATGGAGGAGCTAGAATTTGATGAGAGACCTGAAGCAAATGTAAAAAGTGAGTGGAAGGGGTAGAAGGGCAATCAAGGCCTTGTATAATGATGATGCCTCATTGCTGTCTCCTACCTGTTTTTAGGGCTTCTTTCAGGAATTCTATACTAAATAGGCCCTTTAAATTGTGGAATTTGTTGTTATTTCAGGTGACAAATTCTGGGGAAGGGAAAAGTATAACAGGTGCATTTATTATAATGAGTACAAATTCATAAAAGGATACATAATTAGACATTTAAAAGTTTGCTGAATTCCAAATCACACATACAGAGAAAACCCATTACAAGTGAATTATGAGTTTACATTTTTTGCAGAGCTTTTTTACAATTTTTCCTTTCATTTATTTTCTGCTATGGAAAATTAATTGCAAAACCTTATATTAATAGAACATTAAGGGCAAGCATTCTAAATGCACAAGTCAGAAAATTCCAAGTTATGTTTCCCTTAGTAACTGTAACTAATCTCTGTGCAAATAGTAAAGCAATAAAATTAATATGACATACCATTGTGAAAAATGAATATAAAAGCTGATGTATAGTGATTGTATAGTAAACAGCATTGCATTTTAAAAATCCGATGTATTTGCAGTCCCGACTTGAAGTTTGAATGACTGTTTGGGAAAATTTTATAGTGTATTTTCATATGTGAATCACTTTATTTAATCTTTCCATTTAAAAATCACCTTTTCTTTCAATATTACTTGAATAGATTCCATATATTTGTGAAATTTTATGCACCATTGAATATTTAAACAACCACTTGTACATTTATCTAAAAATAATTTTAGGCAGAATAAATCAGATTTGCATTGGTTATATGATTAAGAATTTGGGATTATATTTGGAGGGGCATCTGTGAGTAGCTCTGTTTACAGCATAGGTGCTAAAAATGTCTTGAGTCAAAACTAGTGTCTTCTGTATTTAGGATGACAGATTGACTCCACTTCTTTGATAAGTCTCAGGTTACAGATTCAATTCCTACACATAGTAATTGGAGTGCCTTGGTTTTGTAGTCATAATTTTCACAATGTGTTCCATTAATTTTAATAGGGACTAGTAAGAGTTTATAGAAAATTTAGTCAAAAATATATTCTCATTATATTCTCACTAGTAGGCAAAACCAAAAATAATGTGTTTTACTACTGCTTAGCAATAGAATCATTTTCATTCACAAACAAAATTCATCATAACTATTGCAAAATATTGGTAAAGTAGAAACAGGAAACACACACAAAAAGGACCCATCTGGCTAATAGAAATATGAAGCAAATATTTGCCCCCAAATATTTTGTCCTCTGAGTTCTTGCTTGGTTTGAGGATTTTTTTTTTTTTTTTTTTAATGTTTATCTTCTTTCTTTTTAAACTCCTTTTTTTTAACTTATCTATGCTCTCGTTCTACTCCATTGATTTTCATCTATCTTGGTTCCTAACTCTTTTTGTGTTATCTAATCTTTGTTGTCCAGTCACCCCTGTGTCTATTTTTGGCCTATGTGTGTCTATTTCGCTTTGATTTATGTACACTTCCTTAGTCGTTACTGTTAGATATGACCTGAATCCATGCCTACAAATAATATCTTTGAACCCATGCCTGCTGACTACAATTTTGGGTTTTACCCTATGCTCCTGTTTTGACTAAATCTGGGCCTTTGCTTTGATCTCAACCCTCTGAGCTGAACAATTGCTCATTCCTAATTCTAGGATCATGTTCCCCTTACCCAGAGGCTTGAGGACTTTGGCTGGTTCTGAAACCTAGGCCATGGCAAGTGATACTTAAAGACAAAATCAGGTTTTGTGATGTAGCTATACTATGAATCATGGAAAAGAATGGTTGTGTGACACCATCTCCATCATCTATATCTACAACAATCTCTCATCATTTTGTGATGGTTTCAGCTGCAAGTAGTAGAAATCATCACTAAAAAAATGGTTTAAAATATTGACTCATTTTCTCATTTAACAAGTCTAGAAGTAAGATTCTGTTTGGTGTTGACCTTTGCACATGTCCTTCCTAACTTTCCACTCCAACTCCTCTGCTTGCTGGCTGTTTATTGGATTTCTCTTGTATGCTTATTTCTTCAAGGCTGCAAGATAGCTGCTGCAGCTCCAGATAACACACTCATACTAAAGGCAAGAAGAAACTGAAAAAAGATTGGCACTAGTTGCAGCTGTCCTTTTTCTTTTTTAACCTTGTGTTTTATTTTATCTTCTAATTATACTGATGTTTTTAAAAGGGTAACTTGTTCAAAGACAATGATCTCCTGGTACCCAAATATCAACTAAAGCAAAAAGGCTTGGAAAAGTTCAAGATATCTTTAGTTTACTCTTTATTTTTTAACGGTTATATTGATGTGTAATTTGCATACTATAAAATTCACCTACAATTCAAAGCTTTTAGTATTTTTATAGAGTTGTGTGATCATCACCACCATCCAGTATTAAAACATTTCTATCAGTTCCCCCTCAAAAAATTTCTTGTGCCCATTTCCAGTCAATCCTCATTCTTACCCCAGCCCCAGGCAACCTGTTATCTGCTTTCTGTCTCAAAAATTTTGTCTTTCCTATACATTTCATTTAAATGGCATGATACAATATGTAGTCTTTTGTGTCTGATTTCTTTATACTTAGCATGATGTTTTTGAGGTTCCTCTGTAGCATGTGTGATTAGACCACTTGCTTTAAAAGAAATTTTTTTATATTTTTATTTACCTTCCCCCCTGTAGCCGTTTGGCAGTTTGATATAATTATGAATTCCAAAAATAGGTATTGGATCACGCTTGTAAACTGGTCTGCTACTCTGGGCATGATTAAATTATAATTAGGGCGTTAACTGGGCCATATCAGTAAGGTGTTGAGCCTACCCCTTGGTGGGGCAGGAATCAAATATAAAAGGTATGACAAAGAACAGAATTGAAGCAGTTTTGAGTTGGAGTTGTGATCTTGAGCTGGAGCCTCGGGAAGTAGCTTGGTCGTGAGGAAAGAGAAGGCCCTGTCTAAAGCTGGCCTTGTGGCACAAAGCAAGCCTGAGCCCAGAGAGAGGCAAGCCCCGGGAAGAGAGGAACCCAAGAAACCTGAGCCCTGGCAAATGTCTGCAGCTATCTTGCTCCAACACGTGGCAACAGACTTTGGTGAAGGAAGAAACTTATGCTTTATGGCCTGGTAACTGTGGACTTCTACCCCAAATAAATACCCTTTATAAAAACCAACTGATTTCTGGTATTTTGCATCAGCACCCCTTTGGCTGACTAATACACCCCCCTTGCCGCTTGTGCTTGCTGTCTGCTTTCTGTGTCCATTCGCTGCATGTTTCCTCTGGTTCTGCTTGTCTCCCTTTGTTGCATCATCTTGCTGTGCCAGCTCTCCACGGGTGCAGGCTGTCAGCTCTCCGTGGGCACGGACCAGCTTGCCTTCACCAGGAGGCCCCGGGAACCAAACCCAGGGCCTCACATTTGGTGGATGAGAGCCCAACCACTTGAGCCACATCTGGTTCCCAGATCACTTGATTTTATGACTGAATAGTATTTCCTAGTGTGGATATATATTTTTTGTTTACGTTTTCCCAAGTAGGTGGACATTTGGATATTTTCCACTTTATGCTGTTATGAATAATGCTGCTGTGAATATTTGTGAACATGTATTTGGTGGACATGTTTAATTTCTCTTAGATAGATACCTAGGAGTGGCATTGCTAAATTTTAGAGTAAATGTATGTTTAACACTTAAAGAAACTGCCAATCTGTTTTACAAAGAGGCTGCACTGTTAAACTTTCCCACAAGCAATATATGAGTGCTTCAGCTTCTTGGCAACCTCATCAACACTAGTTATGGTCTTTCTTTTTAATCGTAGTCAATTTGGTGCATGTGAAGTGGTATTTCACTGTGGTTTTAATTTGCATTCCCCAAATGGCAAATGTTGCTGAGTACCTTTTCATATGCTTATTAGCCATTTGTTCATTTCATTTGGTGAGATGTGTATTAATATCTTTTGTCCTTTTAAAAATGGGTTGTTTATCTTTTTATTGAGTTGTAAGAGTTCTTTATATATTCTGAATACAAACTTATTTTAAGATAAATGATTAGCAATATTTTTACTCAGTCCATGGCTTATATTTTTCATTTTCTTAATGGTGACTTTTGAAGTTGAAAGTTTAAAATTTTGATAAACTCCAATGTATTAAATTTTCCATAATAGATCATGCTTTTATTGTCCCATTTAAGAGTACATTGCCTTACCCAAATTGATGCATACATTCTCTTATGTTTTCTTGTAAAGGACTTACAGTTAGCTTTTACATTTATGTCCACTATCCACTTTGAATCAAGTTTTTGTATGTGGAGTGAAGGAAGTTTCTTATTTCATCTTTTCTATTGTCCAATTGGCAAAGTACCATTTGTTGAAAATTCTATCCTTTTCTCACTGAATTGTCTTGGCACTTTTGTACTAATCAATTGACCATAAATATAAGGGTTTATTTCTAGACTCTCAATTCTGTCTCATTGATCTATATGTCTAGCTTTATGTCTGTAGCAGCCTGTTTTGATTACTGTAGCTTTACAGTAAATTTTGAAATTGGATTGTGTCTGTCCTTCAACTTCTTTTCTTTTTTTCCAAAATAATCTTGGCTATTCTGGAACCTTTGCTTTTCTACATAAACTTTAGGATTGGCTTATAAATTCTGTAAGAAAAAAGCAACAACTGTTGTTTGACAGAGATTGCTTTCAACCTATAGATACATTTGGGGGGATTACATCTTAATGGTATTGATTTGTTCAATCTATGAACATGGAATATCTATCTATCTATCTATCTATCTATCTATCTATCTATCTATCTATCTATCTATCTATCTAATTTTCTCAGCAATATTTTGCAGTTTACACTACAGCAGTTTTACCTTTCTTTTATTACATTTATACTTAAATAGTTTGTTACTTTTAATGCTCTTCTGAATGGAATCTTTCCCTTAATTTCTTTTTTGGATTATTTATTGTTGGTATATGGAAATACAATCGATTTTTTTGTATTGATTTTGTATCCTGCAATCTTGCTAAACTTGTTTATTAGTACTAGTAGTCTTTGTTTTGGTATGTTTTTCAGTATTTTCTATATACAGGATCATGGCTGTAACTGCAAATAATGCCAGATTTATTTCTTCCTTTTCAATCTGGTAGCATTTTATTTCTTTTACTAGCCTGATTGTACTGTCGATTTACAGTGCAATCTACAGTACAAGCTACAACTTCCAGTACAATGCTGTCTAGAAAGGGCAAGAGCAACCATCTTTGCCTTGTTATTGGCATTTGAAGAAAAGCATTTAATCTTTCACCAATAAATATGATTTTAGCTGTAAATTTATATAGAGACTCTCTATCAGATTGAGGAAGTTCCCTGCCATCCCTAGTTTGTTGAAAATTTTTATCATGAATTAGTGTTGGGTTTTGTTAATTCTTTTTCTGCTCCATTGAGATAATTATGTTTTTTTACCTTATTTTATTAATGTTTTATGTGTTAATTGATTTTTGATGTTGAACCAACCCTGCATTCTAAGAATAAATCCCACTTATTTATAGCATGATATTTTTTCTATGTAGCTGAATTTATATATTGCTAATATTTTGTAGAGGATTTTTTTGTGTCAATGTTCATGAGGAATATTATCTCTAGTTTTCTTTTCATGTAATGCCTTTGTCTGGCGTTGGTATCAGAGTAATATCACATAGAGTAAGTTGGGAAATTTTGCCTCCTTTTGAAAGAGTTTATGAAGGATTGGAATTATTTCTTCTTTAAATATTTGATAGCATTTTCTGGGCCAGCCATTTGGTTCTAGTCTTCTCTTTGTGGGATTAGTAATGGATTTGTAATTCAATTTCATTATTTATTACATGTCTAGTCAGTTTTTTTGTCATCTTGAGTTGGTTTTGGTAAATTGTATCTTACCAGGGTATATTCATCTATGTTGTCTAATTTGTTGGCATAAAACTGTTCATGACATTTCCTTATTATTCTTTTAATTTCTCTGAATTGTGTAGAGACATCTCCTATTTCATTCCCAATTTCGATAATTTGGGACTTCTTTTTTCATTTTTTGGTCAGTGTAGCTAATGGTTCGTCAGTTTTTCTGATCATTTCAAGAAATCAGTTTGTGGATTTCACTGATTTCCTCCATTGTTTTTTCTGTTTTCTGTTTCATTGACTTCCACCTTTATCTTTATTACTTCATATTGCTTTAGGTGTCATTGTTTCTTCTTTTTCTAGTTTTTTAAAAGGTGGATGTTCAGGGTATGATTTTTTTCTTGATATATAATTCACATGACATAAAATCCACCATTTAAAAATGTACAGTCCAGTAGGTTTTAGCATATTCACTATGTTGTGCAACTATCACCACTGTCTAATTCCAGAACATTTCCATCACCCTAAATAGAAACTGTGCACCTACTAGTAGTCAGTTCTAATAAATCCTCACCTCGTAAGTCCCTGAAAATCACCTATATACTTTCTGCTTCTATGGATTTGCCTCTTTTGGACATTTTTTTAATTTAATGGAATCATACAATATGTGGTCTTTTGTGTTTGGCTTCTTTCACTTATTATAATATTTCCAAGACTCATCCAATGTTTTAGCCTGTAACAGTATTTCAATTCTCTTTATGGCTGAATAATGTTTCATTGTATGTATATACCACCTTTTCTTTATCCATTTCTCAGTTGATGGACATTTGGTTTGTTTCCACTTTTAGGCTATTATGAATAATGCTATGATGAATATTCAAGCACAACTTTTTGCATGACTATATGTTTTCAATTTCCTTGAATATACCTTAGAATAGAATTATTGGGTAATATGATAATTCTTTGTTTAACTTTTTGAGGAACTGCCACAATCTTCTACATAATAACAGGTATTGATTTTTCATCTTTCTTTTTTTCTTATATAGACATTCAGTCATCTCATTCTGTTAAGCAATGCTGTAGTTTCAACTCTTAAAGTTGATATTTCATTTTCAAAACTTTCTATTTACCTTTTGATATTTTCTTTGAGCTATAGGTTTTTTAGAAATGTGTTGTCTAATTTCTAAGTTACTGTGGAGTTTTCAAATTTCTTTTTGTTGTTGATTGGTAATATAAATTGTAGTCAGAGTAAATACTTTATATGATTTAAATCCTTTTAACTTTATTTGAACTTGTTTGTATAGCCTCATATATTTTGTACACAGGAGGGTATTTTATGTGTGCTTATAAAGAATGTGTTTTTTGTTGCCATTGGCTAGCGTGTTCAATAGATGTCAGATGAGTAGAGTGTTCAATAGATATCAATCAATTATCAATTGTTTGATAATATTGTTCAAGTCGTCTATATCCTTAATAATTTCTCTCTAGTTGTTATCCCAATTATTGAAAAGAGAGATATTGGAGTTTCTACCTATTCTTGTTAAATAGTATATTTCTCTCCTAAATTCTGCTTTTTGCTCCATGCATTTTGGGGCTCTATTGTTAGATTCAAATATGTTTAAATTGTTATATCTTCCTGAAGAAAAAGCGCTTCTGTTATTTTAAAATATCCCACTAAGCTTCTATTAACAATTTTATCTTTACATCTATTTGTCAGATATTAGTACAGCAATTCCAGATCTCCTATATGGTTACTGTTTGTATGACATATATATATATATATATTTACTTCCATTATATTTCAACCAAATTATGTTAATGAATCTAAAACATGTCTCTTATAGATGGCTTGTAATTGACTATTTTCATTTTTCTAGTCTGACAATCTCTACCTTTTCATTGGAGTGTTTAATTCATTCATATATATGGATGGATTTCAATGGAGTGTTTAATCCATTTTAATGATTGATATGATTAAAAACGTCTTCCATTTTACTATTTGCCTTTTATATGTCTCATGCCTTCTTATTCTTCTGTTATTCCTTTGCTGTCCTATTTTGCATTAGATCTTTTCTAATGTATTATTTAATTCCTTTTTTTTTTTTTTTTTTTTTTTGTTATTTGGCTGTATGTTTTTATTTTTTTCCTTATTGTTGTCCCTAGGGGTCACCATATGCGTGGTGGGATAGTATTGTCATATATTTAATATTTTTATATTTTATAGCCAAAAACATGGTTTTGAAATTCTTCTTTTATGTAATTTTATTTTTAATAAAATACAAGAAAAACTATTATGATTAATTTATACTGATTTTATATTAACTAAATAATTACCTCTACCAATGTTCTTTATTTTTGTGTGTAAATTTGATTTACTGTCTGTTGTCATTTCTTTTAAACATGAAGAATTATTTTAGTATGTCTTATATGGTAGATCTGCTAGTAACAAATTCTCTCAGTCTTTGTTTATCTAGGAATGACTTTATTACACCTTCATTTTTAAAGAATAGTTTTGCTGGCTGTAGAATTCTTAGTTGAAAGTTTCCTCCTTCCTCCCTCCCTCCCTCCCTCCCTCCCTCCCCTCTCCCTCCCTCCCTCCCTTCCTTCCTTCCTTCTTTCCTTCCTTCCTTCCTTCCTTTTCCCTTTGAATATGTCATCATGCTGCCATCTAGTCTCCCTTCATATGGGAACTCAGATGTTAATTGTATTTTCGTTGCCCTGTATGTGATGAGGCTGCTTTCCAGATTTTCTTTTTGTCTTTGACTTTCCGTAGTTTTATTATGATGTGTGTAGAAATGGATCTCTTTGTGCTATCCTACTGGGAATTTGTTGAGATTCTTGGATTAGTAACTTAGTGGTTTCCATCAAACTTGGGAAGTTTTGGCCATTATAGATTTACAGAGCCTTTCTGGTCTTGTCTGTCTCTCCTCTCCTGGACTCACATAATGCATAAATTGGAGTGTTTGATGGTGTCATACAGGTTTCTGAGGATCTGTTCTCTTTTTATCCTGTTTCTATTTCCTGTTATTCAGATTAGATAATTTTTATTGATCTATCTTCAAGTTTGTTGATTCTTCTGCCAGCTCACATCTGCTGTTGAGGTTCTCTAGTAATTTTTTCATTTCAGTTATTGTACTTTTCAGCTACAGATTTTCTAATTGGTTCTTATAATTTATAACTCTGGATTTTTATTCAATATGCTGTTTATAACATTCTTTCCTTTAATTTTTAAAGCATGGTTTCCTTTATTTCTGTGAACATAGTTACAACAGTTAAAGTCTTTGTTATCAAGTCTAATATCTAGGCCTCTTCAGAGGCAATTTCTATTTACTGCTAATTTTTGACTATGTATGTGTCATACATTTCTGTTCATTTGTAGGGCTCACAGTTTTTTGTTGCAAACTGGACACCTTAAAAAATGCTTTAGCAAATCTAGATTCTGACTCCCCTACCTCTCCAGGGATTTCATTATTAATATTTATTTTGTTTTATTTTTTGTTTGTTTAATGACTTGACTGTAGATTTTCTCTCTGTCTCTGTGTGTGTGGTATTTGTTGTCTGTGATCAGGATTATTTAATTTAATTTATTTATCTTTAAAATTTATAACTCTGACTCCTTTTGGATGGGTCTGCAAATCTTAGTGGTCAGCTAATGATTGGTTAGGGGTTGTGATTAAACATCTTGAATCAATAAAGCCAGTGAATTTTTGCATGTGTTAGGGCATGCATTCAAATTTTAGACTGTTTAAAATTGGCCCTGGCTTTTATTTTCTGCTAGGCTTTCTCATGTCTTCTCTGTGTACTAGGCCTAACATTCATCTAGAGGTAACAGAGATTAGTAGATTTCAAAGGCCTTCCCCTGTATCTTCTGAGTATGCATGCATCCTTTCACATGGACATAGCTAGCCTTCCAGGTCACAAAACTATATGAATGCATATGAAGGCCCAATATGGTTGTCTTATTTTCTGAATCTTCCTCTTAAATTTCTGCCTAGTGTGCTAGTCTGTTGTTTGATACAACTAGTAATATAAGCTCAGACCAGTTGTGATACTGACCTCACTTGAATCTTTGCTACCAAGGTTACTATTGTTTTAACAACATCTTTGGGGTGTGCTTTGTTCCAAATCAAGTTAGCCTCCTCTGGCAGAGATTAAGGAAAATATGACTAAAGAGATAAATGATATTAAGAAGACACTAGGGGAAGAAAAAGAACAAATTGAAAGCCTGTAAAGAAGAGTAACAGAGCTTATGGGAATGAAAGACACAGTGGATGAGATTAAAAATACATTGATGCTGTTATTTTACATTTATCTGGTCTACTTCAGCTCCTTTTTTTTTGTTACTATTTGCATGGAATACCTTTTTTCCAACTTTTCACTTTTAACCTAGTTGTGTCTTTAGATCTGAGGTGGGTCTCCTATAGAAAATATATAGACGGCTCCTATTTTTTTATCCATTCTATCAGTCTGTGTCTTTTGATTGGGGAATTCATTAACATTCAGTGTTATTACTGTAAAGGCATTCCTTAATTCATCCATTTTGTCCTTCAGGGCTCTCTCTTGTCATATCATTCTATTGTCTGTCTTCTTATCCTTTAGTTTACCCTTCCTAATAATCATCATTTCTAAACTCTTCTCCAAATCTCTCACCCTTCCTTTTTCCTTTCAGGATGCAGCAACCCCTTTAGTATCTATTGCAAATCTGGTCTTTTGGTAACAGATCTATCAGTTTTTGTTTGTCTGTGAAGACTTTGAACTCACCCTCATTTTTGAATGATGGCTTTGCCAGATAAAAATTCTTGGCTGGCAGTTTTTCTTTTTCTGCACCTGAAATACATCATACCATTTTCTTCTTTCTTCCATAGTTTCTGATGAGAGGTCGGCATTTGGCACTTAATCTATCGAGTTTCCCTTCTATGTGATGCTTGGCTTTTGTCTTCTTCCTTTCTGAATCCTCTCATTATCTCTGATATTTGTCATTCTGAATAGTAGGTATCTCAGGGTAGTTCTATTTGGCTTTACTCCATTCAGGGTGTATTTTCCTTCTTGGATATCAATATTTATGTCCTTCATAAGGGTTGAGAAGTTTTCAGTCATTAATTCCTCAAATATTCTTTCTGCTCCTTTTCCATTCTCTTCTCCTTCAGGGAAACCAATGATGAAATGTTTGTGCATTTCACATTCCCATCCAATCCCCTGAGACTCTGTTCCATTTTTTCCATTCTCTTCTCTTTCTGCTTTTCTGTCTTTTCCAGTTCAGATGTTATATTTTCAAAATCACTAATTCTGCCTTAAAGCATTTCAAATCTGCTCCTATATGCCTCTATTGTATTTTTAAAATATACTGTTTAATTTTTTTTTAGAGATACTTAGGTTATATAAGTGTTACATAGAAAATATAGGGGATTCCCCTACGCCCCACTCCCTACCCCTCCCACATTTTCCCACATTAACAACATCCTTCATTAGTGTGGTACATTTGTTACAATTGATGAATGCATTTTGGAACATTGCCACTAAGCATGGATTATAGTTTACATTGAAGTTTACATTCTCTCCCACACAATTTTGTAAGTTATTGCAAGATATATAATGGCCTGTATCTGTCATTGCAATGTCATTCAGGATAATTCCCAAGTACTGAAAATGTCACCATATTACACCTGTTTTTCCCTCTCCCTCCCCTCAGAATCTCCAGTGGCTACTGTCTCCACATCATTGATATAATTTCTTCCATTGCTAGAATCACAATAAGTCTATAGTAGAATACCAATAAGTCGACTCTAGTCCATTGTTCATTCCCCAATCCTGAAGATTCTGGGATGATGATGCCCACTCAACCTCTAATTGAAAGGGGCCTTAGATTCCATGGGGCAGATGGATGAGACTATGTTGCTTGCAGTTGCAGACTCTTTCTGTTCCTTGGGATGGGCATTGTCCATCATCATCTCCTTTCAGTTGTCCTGGGTGAGTCTGGTGAACTGGAGAGTAGGTGTTGCAACTCTGTTGAGATTCAGGACCCAGTGGCACATGTACAGCCCAAGGACTTAAGTCTCCTGGACATACACCTATCAACTCTAGTACTAACTATAAGTTCAAATAGAAGGGGCAGAAGAGCCATGCATAGGGAAACCACACCTGAGTCCAACTCTGTCACACTGAGGAGCATAAATTCCAAAGTAGGGCCCAATGGCAGGATGTCAAACTTCTGAACTTTCTGCCCTGCCTATAGTATCTGGATATCTCAAGAGCCCTCAGGAGCTCAACTGTTTGAAGTAGTAAATACTACTTTGGCAGTCAATGAGATCCTGCAAGAGGTGCATAAGCATTAACCTCTGGAATGACCCCCCGACTCACTTTGAAGTCTCTCATTAGCCATATAAACTCATTTGTCTCATAATGGGTTTTATCAGTGGGTAGAGACCCACATAATGAGTAGGGAGATGTTGGACTCCCATCCTGGGGATTCCTGCTATGTTCTGAAATAGTGGGGCAGAAGTCTCTCAAGAGCATAGGCAATGCCTAACAGGGGAGGACAGGCCAGTATGTGAAGCCCTCAGTGTTGTTGCAAGTAACTATGAATCTTGTTCTTCAAGGTGTGAATCTTGGTGATTGCCATGAGTCCTGAGGGGAGAGAAGAATAGAATAGATGGAATATGGGGCATTTTGGGGACAATGGAATTGTACTAGATTATCTTGCAATGATGGATACAGGCCATGTTAAATTTCATCAAAATTTATAAAAGTTTATTGTTAGAAATGTAAACCATAATGTAAATCATTGACCGTGGTTAGTAACAATGTTTCAAAACTTGTACATCAATTGTAACAAATGTACCATCCACATGCAAAATGTTATTAACAGGGGAATGGGGAAAAGGAGGAAGATGTTGGGTATACATGAATTCGTTATATTCTGTATGTGACTTTTCTGTAACTTAAAGCTCCTTTGAAGATAAAATGAAAAAAATAAGACACTGGGGGAGTAAACAGAAGAAAATGTCACTGTACATACAAGACAACAGATCTTACAGTGATGAAAGACATAATGTCAAAATTTTTTAAAAATATTTTTTCATTATTTTTATGATTCCAAATTAAAAAAAAAATTTTGCATTTTCTTTGTTATTTTTAAAACTACCATAATTGTTTCATTTTATTATTAATTGTATTTGATTAATTTGTTGGCTTCATTTTTGAAGATGTTTTGGATCACAGCTATGATAGAGGAGAATCATTGGTGTGGGGTGTTAGGGATAGGGGATACATGGGAGGAGGGTCAACTGGGTCTTACTTATAAGACATATAAATTTGTTCAAATGTTCACGGGCAAGGTCATGGTAGGTGGAGATTCACACAATAACTGAAAGAATATTGAATTCCCATCCTGGGGAGCTCTGCCTTATGCTCTGATGGAACAGCAAGAATCGCCCAAGTACAGGGGCAGTGACTAGTGAAGGTGGATGGTCCATTGATGGGCCTTTGATAATGATGATTGTACTTATGAACCATTACTTTTGAAATTGAAACTTCGTCTAATATTATAGGATGCCTAAGAATTACCTTCTGAGAGCCTCCTTGTTGCTCAAATGTGGCCTCTCTCTAAGCCAAACTCAGCATATAAATACCTTTCCCCCAGTGTGAGACATGACTCCCGGGCACCAAGGGAGTACCAAGCACCAAGTAGCAATGCATTTGGAAAAATACCTTGACCAAAAGGGGGACTAAGTAAAGACAAATGAGTTTATATGCCTCTAATGTATTTTTAATCTCATCTATCATGTCTTTCATTCCCATAAGGTCTGTTACTTTTCTATAATCACTCAGCGCAACTGGCAAATTCTTCCTGTGATTAGTATTCTGTAATTTTTTTTCATGCAAAATAAACACTTGTTTTAAATTGAGGAGGGCTAGAGAAGAGATATACTTTTGCATACTTCATTTTTCTTTAACCCTTTCTTGTTCATAATCTTTCATTTAAATAATCTATCTGGAGCCATAATGATTTAGCATGACTACTGTTGAACAAGATTTTGAATTTTTCTGCCTCATAAAATTATGAGTTGGCAAATTGTTATCTGCTGTAATTCATTTCAATAAGATGTGAAGAATTCCCAAGTAAGAATTTGATTATCTAGAAAGAATTATGGCCTAAATGGAAATTAAATAACTAAATCAATAATTTATTTCACTCTTAGAGATATTATGTCCAATAGTTAGAGCTATAATATGAAAATTAGAATTATGTTTTCATTAATTTCTATTATATTTGAATTATTATTTACATTTAAAAATGTGTGGTGCGATGCTATTTTTTTATAATTGATTATCTTAAATCTAACCTTGCCCTGCACTCTCTTTTAAAATTTGTAATTTCTTTCAATCTATTTTTCTATTTATTTTACAATAAAGGACTTTATAACAACTAAAATAAACCATTGATTATATACTTTGCATGGACTATATGTTATGTGAATATATCTCAATAAAACTGTTAAATAAACAAATAAATAACTGTGTAAGAATAACCAGAACAGCAGCTATGTACAGCCAGGATACAGAGAGATTGAGAGGTGAGGAATTTTCTTGTTTGTGTATCTGTTTTTTTGTTTATTATTATTATTATTAAATTATGAAAATGCTTTAATAATGATTGAAGTGATGAATGCCCACCTATGTGATTATACCAAATACCATTGATTGTAAACTTTGGATAAATTGTATGCTTTATTACTATGTATCAATAAAAATCGATTTCTTTAAAAAATACATTAGATGTAGAAAGCAGCAGATTTTAATTAATGGAGGACAGAATTAGTGAATTTGAGGACAGAACATCTTAACTTTAAAAGAAAGGAGAACAGAAAGAGAAAAGAATGGATAAAATGGAACAGGTCTCAGGGAATTGAATGACAACACAAAATGCACAAACATACACATTATCAGTTATCCAGAAGGGGAAGAGAATGGAAAAGGGACAGAAAGAATATTTGAGGAAATAATGACTGAAAACTTCCCAACCCTTATGGAAAACATAAATATCAATATCTAAGAAGGACATCTTACCCCAAATAGAATAAATCTGAATAGACCTATTCTAAGACACTTACTATCCATAATGACTAATACCAGAGATAAAAAGAGATTTCTGAAAGCAACAAGAGAAAAACAATGCATCACATACAAGGGAACCTCAGTAAGACTAAGTGCCCTTTTCCCATCAGAAATCATGGAGGTGGGAAGAAAGCGGTATGATGTATTTAAGGTACTGAAAGAGAAAAACTGCCAGCCAAGAATTTTTTATCTGGCAAAACTGTCCTTCAAAAATGAGAGAGAGTTTAATGTCTTCACAGCCAAAACAAAAACAAAAAAAAAAAAAAACAAAAAAAAACAAACAAACACACACACACAAAAACTGAGAGATTATGTTACCAAAAGACCAGCTCTGCAAGAGATACTAAAGGGAGTGCTACAGCCTGAAAGGTAAATACTAAGGGCAAAATCTTGGAGAAGAGTTTAGAAATGAAGAGTATTAGTAAGTATAACTTAAAGGGTAAAAAGACAGGCTATAGTAATATATGACAAAAGGAAGTTAAAGGATGAAATGGATAAAGTAAGTAATACCTTTACAGTAATAACATTGAACATTAATGGATTGAATTCCCCACTCAAAAGAAATAGACTGACAGAATGGATAAACAAATATGAGCCAGCAATATGTTTTCTCTAAGAGACTCACCTCAGATGTAAGGACACAACCAGTTTATAAGTCAAAGGCTGGAAAAAGAATTCCACACAAATAGTAATAAAAAAAGATCTGGAGTAAGGAGATTACAAAAGTCATCAAAAATCTCCCAAAAATGAAAAGCCCAGTTGGCCTCACATGTGAATTCCACCAATCATTCATAAAATGATTTAATACAAAATTTGCTGAAGCTCTTCTGAAAAACTGAACAGGAAGGAACACTACCAAACTCATTTTATGAAACCAACATCACCCTAATACCAAAACCAGGTAAAGATACTCTGAAGAAAGAAAATTACACACTAATTTTCTAATGAATATAGATGCAAAATTCCTCAACAAAATACTTGTAAACTGAATCCAAAAGCACATTTTAAAAATTATACAACATGATCAAATGGGTTTTAACTGCAGGTGTGCAAGGGTGGTTTAACACAAGAAAATCAATTAGTGTAATAAACCATATTAATAAATTGAACAAAAAAATCACATGATCCTGTCGATTGACACAGAAAAGGCATTTGAGAAAATACAGCATGTATTCTTTATAAAGCACTCCAAAATATAGGAATAGAAGGAAGCTTTCTCAACATGGCGAAAAGAATATATGAAAAACCTACAGCTAATTTTGTACTCAATAGTGAAAGACAAAAAGGCTTTCTTGCTGAGATCAGGCACAAGACAAGGATACCCACTGTCACCACCGTTATTCAATATTGTGCTAGAAGTTCTAGCTAAAACAATTAGGCTAGATAAAGAAATAAAAGGCACCCAAATCAAGAGGAAGAAGTAAAACTGTCACTATTCACTGATGATATGATCCTAAATCTAGAAAGTCCTGAAAAATCCACAACTAATCTACTAGAACTAATAGACGAGTTCAGCAAAGTGGCAGAATATAAGATTAATATGCAAAAAATCAGTAGAATTTCTATGCTCTACTGATGAGCTATCTGAGGAGGAAGCAGGAAAAAATTCCATTTACAATAGCAACTAAAAGAACCAAACATTTAGGAATAAACTTAACCAAGGACATAAAGGACCTGTATTCAAAAACTATAAAACATTGCTAAAAGAAACCAAAGAAAATCTAAATAAATGGAAACACATTCTGTGTTTATGGATTAGAAGACTACATATAGCTAAGATGTCAATTCTACCCAGACTGACTTACAGATTCAATGCAATCCCCATAAAAACCTCAACAGCCTTTTTGGAAGAAATGGAAAAGCCAATCATCGAATTTATTTGGATGGGTAAGTGGCCAAGAATAGCCAAAAATGTCTTAAAAAGAAAAACAAAGTTGGAGGACTCTCACTTCCTTACTTTAAAGTTTATTATTTAGCATAGTGGTAAAAAACAGCATGTCACTGGTGTATATATAGACTATTGACAAATGGAACTGAATTGAGAACTCAGAAATATTTCCTTACATCTATGGTCAAGTGAATTTTGACAAAGCTGGGACAGAAGAGTCTATTCAACAAATGATGCTGGGAGAACCGAATATCCATACCCAAAAGAAAGAAAAAGGGCACCTTTTTCACCACACATTATAAAAATTTAACTCAAAATAGATCAAGGACCTAAATATAAAAGCTACAACCATAGATATGGTGCGTGGGATGATCCCAGTGGGTACTGTGTAATATTTTGGGTAATCTAATCTAAGCACCTCTTAAAATATATGTATATATATATATATATAAATAACATTTTTGTAAGCAAATACACATATATGCATATATATTTATATATCATTTTGCAAATGTTTGTATGTATTGTGAGAATTTTGATTTTTACCCATAATAAAAAAAAAAAAAAAAAAAAAAGCTACAACCATAAAACTACTAAGAGAAAATGTAAGGAAGCATCTTCAAGATCTTGAGGTAGGCGGTAATTTGTTAAACCTTATCAAACTTTATACCAAAGCATAAGCAATGAAAGAAAAAATAGGTAAATGGGCCTCCTCAAAATTAAACACTTTTGTTCCTCAAGATACTTTGTCAAGAAAGTAAAAAGGCAGCCTACTCAATGGGAGAAAATATTTGGGAACCACATATTGACAAGGGTTTGATATCCAAGTTATATAAAGATATCATACAACTCAATGATAGAAAGACAAGCAACCCAATTAAATATGGGCAAAAGACTTGAATAGACATTTTTCTGAAGAGGAATTATAAATGGCCTGAAAGCACATGAAAAATGTTCAACATCACTAACTATTAGGGAAATGCAGATCAAAAGTATAAGACATGATTTCACACCTTATAGAATGGCCATAATAAAAAAAAAAATAAAATAAAACAAACAAAAAACAGAAAACTGTAAGTGCTGGAGAGGATGTGGAGAAATAAGAACACTCTTTCACTATTGGTGTGAATGTAGAATGGTGCAGCCTCTCTGTAAAACAGTTTGGGAGTGCCCCAATAAGCTGAATATACAACTGTTGTATGATCCAGAAATCCTGTTACTAGGAATATATTCAGAAGAACTAAAAGCAAGGGTGGGAACTGACATTTGCACACCGATGTTCATAGCAGCATCATTCACAATTGCTAAACTATAGACCCAGTCCAAGTGTCAATCAACTGATGAATGGATAAACAAAATGTGGTATATACATACAATGGAATACTATTCAACTGTAAAAAGAAATGAAACCGAGGTGGATATGGCAACATGGATGAACCTTCAAGATATTAAGTTGAATGAAGTAAGCCAGACACAAAAGGATTAATATTGTATGGTCTCACTAATATGAACTAAATATGATGAGTAAACTCTATAGTATAGGTTACTAGGAAATAGATTGTGGACTGTGAATGGAGCAGATGCTCAATGTATGTAGAATTTTTAATAAGGTTTATTGTAAAAGTGTAGAAATGAATAGAGTTGGTGGTAACACATTATAGTGAGTATAACTAACACTGCTGATTTATAAATTAGATTTTGGCTTAAAGGGGTAGTCTGTGGATTTAAATGTCAATCTTAAGTAAGCTAGAGAAAAATCTAGGGTATGTATAACATAGTGATTTCAGTGTTGGATGAAGATTGTGGTTAATAGTATAAATATAAGAATGTTTTTTTTGTTTTGTTCTGTTTTTTTTACAAATTGTTAAGAATATGATGAGATATGGTAAAATTACAGCTAATGTAACTTATGGATGATAGTTAACAATAATATTGTAATATTTTTGCTACAATGGCAAAGAAGATATATCAATTCTGAGACAACTGTAACAGGGTATAAGGGAATAAGGGATCTTTCCTTTTGGAGTAGTTAAACCATTCTAAAATCAACCGAGGCGATGACAGCACAACTTTGAGGTGAAAATGAGAGCCACTGAATTTACACTTTGAATAGATTGTACAAAATGTGGGGTTATATAATACAGGTAATCCAGTGGTGGAAGATGGACTCTGGTTAGTATGAAATACAGGTTGTAATAATCAGGTGGGTTGGAGGAAAATTCACCAAATATAAGATATGGGCTGTATTTACCAGTAATATTTTGACGATGCCATTTCATAGTTTATAACAAATGTTTCACAACAATGCAAGGTGTTGGTGGTGGGGTGGTATATAGGATCCCTGTATGCTGATATGCATGTTTGTTTTTTAAATTCACAACTTTTTACTATTAACTTATTGTTTATGTATGTTCAAGTATGAATGATATACTTCAATAAAATTTTATTTTAAAAAAGATTGTATGAGAGATGGCATGATACTAATGATTATTTACTACTTAAGATAAGTGCTAGGAAGAGTAGAAAATGGGCTGATAGGAAACCATTACATTAAACAAATATTGTCAGCTAAGTTGCCTTATATTTATATGTATTATACCTACATGATATAGATTTCTCATGGTGATCAAATACAAAATAGATTTCAGATATTTTGAAATGTCAGCTTATAGGTAATTGGAAAGGAAATGAAAAAATAAATGAGATCCTATGAATATATTGAGAGTAACTTGGCAATCATAAAAATAAATCTGTTTGTAGATATATATGCCATAATGCAACTGCATTTTCAATTGGCAAAAAATGATAAAATTGCTATAGTGAAAATAAGTCTCTTAAAGATAATACCCTTTGTATTCCTGATGACTCAATGATCATTTTAGATATTTACAAGTAATCCTAAAAAGATTTTCATAAAAAAATTAAGCAGGAGGTTTATATATATATATTTAGAAATGAAAAGATAAAACAGTGGCACAGTGCTGTCACAAAATTTATCACAATTAACCTCAACTTTTGTGATGAATTAGGAATGAAAATGAAGCTATTTCCAACACAGCTTCATTTAAACATGAAGCAATGGGAACCAAATTCTGTTATGAACACTGCAATTATCACAGTCCTTGCCAAAATTTCCACCCACTGCTTATTATCTAATTATTTCCCCCAGAGAAGCAATTCCTGAATATACCATTGTTGATGATACAGGCAGTGTGAATAAATCTGCTCTTTTAAGAGGGAGGGGAGAATTGGGACAGGTGCATTGTGAGCACACTTCCTAGCTCTCCACTGGGATGACAATGATGGCATTTTAATAACTGGTCTCCTCTGAAATTTAGGTCACTGTTTTTGCTCTGTGCCTTTCATTTCCCAAATTCATTCCTGAAAATTGCTGACCAGCTTTTCATTGCTTCTTTGCTACCTCATAATAGCTGAACTATAACTGCTCTGTTTCCTGATTACCTGAAACTGAGATCAGGATTTGTACCTAATAAATCCTCAAACTCTGTACCAGCATTGTGTAGCCATATGGTGATTTAGGAAAAGCTAGTCAAAACACATGAGAGGTAAAAATGTACAGACCTTTCAGCAAATTCATTACAAGGAAAAGGTCCCCAGTAAGACACATATCAATTGTGTCCTGCTGCTGTGATTCCATTGAATAGGAATGGCAATGGTGTAATTCTCTCTTTGACAAGTTGAGTAGGGAGTCACCCTTTGTGACCCTTTAAGACTTAAACGGGGAACCCAGAGGCTATACTGAAAAAGCAAAGAGATGACAACTGAGGCTTAAAGTACAGAATGGAATAGAAAGAATAGAAATGGTAAGGAAGTCTGAGGAAAAGAATTTCTAGATGTTAATATAATCATACTTCAAGTGTCAGGTATGTTGCTCAGTAAACGTCTTGTTCTGAAGCAGTTTTTGCAGTGCTATGTAATTGAGTCTAGGATTAAAGATTATGTATGTGGAAAACTCAGGAAGTCAGAATTCATTTGCAAATTTCTGTTACCCTGTGGATTCTGTATTGGTATATATTATTCCATTATTTTAACTTGGATTGAACATTCTCTCATATTCTCTGCACATATAGACTACATGTACAGTCCACAATACACTAAAAGCCAGCAGAACATGGTAATTAAATATCAAACTCTGGAGCCAAACTGTGTTTGAATTCCAGCTCTGTTACTTATTAGGTGTGCAAACCATGGCAAGTCACTTTGCACTTTTCAGGGTCCTCAACATTAATATATGCACAATAATAGTATGCAAGAGGGTAGTCCTGGGATATGCTGACTCTTGTCTCAAATTAAAAGAAAAGAACCCTGTAAAAGAGATCTAATTTGTTCAGTGGGCAGGTGTCCACCAACAAATAAATTTACTGTTGTTAGGAATGTGGAATATTATGATAGGCCCAGTTTGGATCAATTGCCTTACCTCTAGATTAAACAACTGGGCATTGGTATGGTATATAAATTCATGGCAGCTGCAAATGAAATTTCTAGGTTGGGATGAGAGAATATTCCCCATTAGAATTTGGGATACTATTCCTTTCATTTGACAGACAAAATAATGGGTTTCTACTCCAAGGGTATGCTGTGATTAATCAGAATGGTAAAAAGAAATGTGTATTCCCTGTGTATGGAATTCCTGATGTAAGCCTGGACATTTGACTGACTTAAAAGCCAGTCAAATGAATAAAAAATTAAAATCTAAAAGGAACTACAAAAAAAAAAGCCAATCAATGGCACCCCTTTATCTTAAGGCTGTCATTCACTTTATCAGGCATAGTTTGTTTCCTCATATTTTGATTACTAAATATACAATTATACTATGAACACAAGAATGAAATCATTTTTTTTTTTTTGCAAGTAAATTGTTCTTCTATTAGCTCTCCCAACACAATAGGATGCCGTTTGTGGTATATATGTGTTCAAAAAAACACAATAACTACAATTTTTGATGAGTTGAATATGTGCTTCGCTTTTACAAATATTCCAACTGAATAATCCAGTGTATACATCTGTGTTTCATAATACTTTTTTATAAATGATACCTCAAAGGGTATCGTAAATTTGGTTGTATTTCACCATAAAAGTAGTGTTACAATTGAGGGATAAGTTATTGATCAAGGACTTACCAAAAATATGACATTAAACAAACGTCACAGTTCATAAACTGCTGCATTAAATAAATTATCTTCCAAATAATCCAAATTTTATGAAGTGGCCATTGAATTTGTATTCATTGAATTTTCAACAGGATGCAATATATACACATATAACAACTGCCATCAATTGTATCACAATTCTGACCTAAAACCAACACACTATCCATAATATATGTATGGATTTATTCCAAAACTATTAATAATTTTGTTTTTATCTTATTTACTTAATAAATTAATTTATCCTTCAAACATTCATTGTGTGACTCTTACGTGTCAGAATTTTAAGGGACCTGGAAGACTATAACGGAAAAAATCATTCCCTCTCCTAGAGGAATTCAGGCAAACATCCAATTCAAAAGAAGCCATAATGAAAGACTTAAGAGATGTCTTTTGAAGAGGAGTGGTATGTCTCTGAACAAGTCTGTCAGTGAAGGTTCAGTTAATTTTTTCTCCCTCAATATTTTCATGGTAAGAAAAGGCATTTAAAATTATGTCACTGACTCTAGAAATACCTCACTCTAGCCACTGTCTTTGTCATGTTATACGTAGTTTCATGGTTCTTAACACTCAATACAAAATCATAAAAATACTCCATCATTGCCATGGGCAGCTTAATAAGAAGGATCTAGAACATTTCTGATAGCATTGCTAAAACAAACAAAACAGAATATTTCTGCACCTTTGTGAGCTAAGGAATCAAGGGATGGACAGAAATATAAAAGCAGAGAGACCTGAAATACTGATTAATTAAACAACATTATATAAATGGAGCAGAGACAGTCTGAGTCTCTAGGTATTTTTTTCTCTAAAGGGGCTAATTTGTAAATAGATAATTTTTACAAGGAATTTTATTCCCATGGTTTACCACAGTATCATGCCTCAATTTGATAATTAAATCAAAACATGAATGTCCATGGATGGGCCTTATAGCAGGCAATCAAAATTATGATTGCTGTATTATTTGCTGTTTTGCTATAATACATTCCTTTGAATTAAGAGAAACATAATATTTACATTAGCTAATGTTTGAATTGTACACATTTTTTAAATTGAAAATTTTAGCATTATCATGTTTATCAGATTTATCAAATAATTTTACACAGGTGGCTTTATGCATGGATAGACACATTTCAGATAATTGAATAAAATGGAATGTAAGCAGAGGCTGTAGAAGTAAGTTACCACTGAGCATGTAGGCCAGCCTTTTTGTGTAGGCATTGGAGGGTAGTTATATTTCCAGTTTGTCCTTTTCGGTGTTTATAAACATACACAGGATTGATAGAAATAATGTTGAATGACAGTCTTTAAAATAGTAATGAAATAATTCAATTAAACAACATAACATGTGGATTTTAAAAACAATATTTAAATAAGATAACAGATTATCATCTCTACAAAACTTTTTTTTTTTTGGTAGCTAAAATTTGAGAATTTCATGGTTCAGTCTGGATAGAAAATGTTTTCTCACTATTCAACCTGCTTTTATTGAAAGCCTACAATGTTCCAGGGACTACAAAGATAAATAAAACATCATTCTTACTTTCAATGAGTTTACAGTGATTACAAAAAAATAGATACAAAAATTTATTGCATAATTAAGGTCATCTTTCATGAATTCCCCTAGCCAATTGGTTTCATGGAAATTTTCTGTACCACTTATCTCTACTTTTCTCACCTGACTCTTCCTTACCTGTTAGTACTTTCTCTCACTCTCTTAGGAATATCTTGCCAAGTATTTCTACATTATATATACAAAGTCATACAAAAGTTTAAGAAAAAAGTATCTGAGTGTAGGGTCTTTTTGTCATATTCCCAGTGGAATATGCATGGACTAAACTTTGGAAAAGGCCAACCCTGCACTTTCAACTCTACCTGTATCTAATAGCTCTCTTGCTTCTCTGCTGGCAGTAGTCCCAATTCCAGCAGCTCAAACTGCAATTGTTTTACTTCCTCTTTTCCAGAAGAACAGAGGCCTCACAGCAACCTGCTTGGCATACTTTCCACCCAATATGCATACATAGCAGGAATCCACTCTAATTTTGTCAGGGGAGAGATTAACTTAGTCACATTATGTATATCAGCCACATTATTTCTTTCACTACATAACTTTTTGTTTCTTAGCTAGAGAGTTCTTTTCCCACTGGACCCTCCAAAGGTCTCTCTTGCCTTTCAGACTGTCTTTCAATCATACTTCCACACACAGTATTAAATTTCTGATATGTGTACTATTTATTGAACTTTTATTTAAACAAATTAACAGAGCAGTGTAGTGCATCTCAAACTTTAGTGAGCACAAGAATGATCTGGAGAGCTAGTTAAAAGCACCACATCCTGGGGCCCACTCCAGAAATTCTGATTGAGAAGGTTGGGGTAGCACAGGCAGTTTAATTGGATTTCTAACAAACCTCCCAAGTCATGCATGGCTATCAACTGCACTTATACATTCAGTAGCACTGTGGTAGAGTGATTAAAATATTATAATGGAAATATTCAGTGTGGCCCAAAGAGAATTGGTCAGTTGTATCTAGTGCTTTCAGAAAAGCAGTCAAAGAACAGCAACTAGAGCTGAATTATGAGAGATGATTAGATATTCTTTAGGCACATGAGATAAAAGGGACATGTCAAAAAGAAGGACATTCCAGCAGGGTAAGCAGGGTATGCAAGGGCAAAAAAGGTACATTAAGGAAACAAAAAGAAGTTCACATGTCTGGAGGGTAAAACATAGGGAAAAAAAGGGGGATTTAGGTCAGAGCAGAAGATAGAAGCCATATCATGAATGAACTTCTGATGTATTCGAAGTAGTCCAGAGATATAATGTAAATAATGAAGTATAAGCATTACATTTTAGAAAGACTATTTGGCAGTAGTATGGAAGATGCATCGTGGTGGCACAAGACTGGATGCAGAAGGAACACTTAGAAGAAATTGTCCAGATGATGAAGACGTGATCTAGGATGGTAAGCAGCACTGGAGTAAGAGTGAGAGATTGGATAAGAGAAGTGTGGTCTTAAAGGCCCTGGTCTTAAGGACTGTTGACACAATTAATTGAGATGACAGGATAATGACTACAGGAAAAATCATAGGTTTGACAGGAAGCTAAGTTGATGAGTATAGTTTTGGATATGTGGAGTACAAGCTTCCTTGAGAACATTCATTTGAAGATGTACAAAATACCATTGGATATACCAGTCTAGAGCTAAGTCAGGGAGTCTGAGCTAGAGGTACAAATTTTAGAGCCATCATATAATCATGATATAGCTGTCTTTGGAGTAATAGGATTAAGTTAGATAACTCTAAGAATGCATTAAGAATGAGGACAGATTCTTAGGAGAAAAAATCTAGGGCACAGTAATGTTTACAAGATGGGATATGAAAGAGTATCTCACCCTGAATACTAAGAAGATTTAATTAGAGAGATAAAAGGAGAACTGGAGAAACTATATAATGTGAGCCAACAAAAGAGAAGCGCAGAGATGTCAAATACCACAGAGTTGCATATGGCTCTGAGATACCAAATAAAATAAGTATTGAAAAGAGTCCATTGGATTTGGCAATTGGGAGATCATTGGTGACTCTGGTGAGAGTTCTTTCAAGGGAGTTACAAAAGTGGAAATCCTATTTCAGTAGCTAAAAGACTTAATGAAATGTGAAGAATTTACATAGTGTACAAACTTTCAAAGAGAATGAGCCTGATAGGAAACAGAGAAGTCAGAAAGGGTATTTTCTTGATTAAGTAATAAATTGAATCAACATAACAACCTATAGGTTGATACCAGTAAATAACCACAGTTGGAGACCAATCAGAGGTCAACAAAGGGACACCATGAGCCTGATGTAGAAGACTCATAGGAAGAACTAAATCATAAAGGAGGAGGGGATGGCTGTCAAAGAGACGGAGAGGAACCCCCACCAAGCGGCAACTACTTCTCAAGCCATTTCAAACACATTCAGTAAAATACATGATCAAAGCTTCTGAGAATCCTGTCTCAGAAGCCTTATTTTGCAAACAAAACTTGGAAATTACTAGTTGAAACCGCATACATTGTCTAAAAAACCACCCGCGAGTACTTTGACATTTATTATACATAAGAGAATATACAACCCTGATATGACCTGAAATTAAGGGGAAACAAAGACTATTTGCAATAATTTCAATCAACTTTCTCCAAACATCAGACTACTGAGTGATATTGCCAAGTCCAGTGAATAATCTCATGAGTTCTCTGCATTTCTTTATCTCTGTTCCTGATTTTATATACATGTAGATGTTTAACTGTGAAGAAATCAGTGTTCCTAACTGTTTAAAATGGCTTTGCTTCATTATGTTTCCCATGTTAGTAATATTTTAACTAATTTTTTGTAGTTGTTTTTTAAAAGGATTCTCCTTTAACAAACTAACAGGCATACCTTGGAGATATTGCAGGTTTGGTTCCAGACCACCACAATAAAGCGAATATCACAGTAAAGCAAGTCAAGTGAAAATTTTGTTTCCCAGTGCATTTAAAAGTTATGTTTACACTATACTGTAGTCAGTTAAGTGTGCAATTGCATTATGTCTAAAAAATAATGCACTTAATTAAAAAAATTTATTGCTAAAAAATGCTAACCATCATCTGAGCCTTCAGCAAGTCATGATCTTTTTGCTCTTGGAGGGTCTTGATGGCTGCTGACTGATCAGGGTGGTGGTTATTGAAGGTTGGGGTAGCTGTGGCAATTTCTTAAAATAAGATATTAAAGTTTGTCACTTCAATTGACTCTTCTTTTCACAAAAGATTTCTCTGGAGCTTGCAATGATGCTTGAGAGCATTTTATCCACAGTAGAATGTCTTTCAAAATTGGAGTCAATATTTTAAACCCTGGCTCTGCTTTATCAACTAAATTTATGTAATATTCTAAATCCTTTGCTGTCATTTCAGCAATGTTCATAGCATCTTCACCAGGCATAGATTCCATCTCAAGAAACCACTTTCTTTGCTCATCCATAAGAAGCAAATCCTCATCTGTTCAACTTTTATCATGAGATTGCAGCAATTCAGTCACATCTTTAGGCTCAAATTCTAAGCCTAGTTCTCTTGCTATTTTCACCAAATCTGCTTCAATTGCTTCCTCCACTGAAGTCTTGAATCCTACAAAGTCATCCATGTGGGTTGGAATCAACCTCTTCCAAACTCCTGTTAATGTTGATATTTTGAAGTTTTCCCATGAATCATGAATGTTCTTAATGGCAACTAGAATGATGAATCTTTTCTAGAAGATTTTCAATTTTCTTTGCCCAGATCCATCAGCTTTAGCCATAAGGCTAAAGATATCTGTTAGCTTTAGCCTTATGAAAAGTATTTCTTTAATAATGAGACTGGAAATTCAAAATTACTCCTTGATCCATAGGCTGCAGAATGGATGTTATGTTAGCAGGCATGAAAACAACATTAATCTCATTGTAATGTCCGTCAAAGCACTTAGGTGACCAGGTGCATTGTCAATTAGCAGTCATATATTGAAAGGAATCTTTTATTCTGAGCAGTAGTTTGCCGCTTTGTTCCCGGGCCTGAGGGTGATCAGCCCTGCTGCAGCCCGGGGGGCGACACTGGCTAGTTGTGGACCGTCCGGCGTGCACTCCGGGAACGGCGGGGGGTGAAGAAGTTGTCAGGAGAGCGCAGGCCCGGCTCCCTGGTCTTCACGGGGGTTAAGGAGAAGTTGTCACAGGGTCACCGTTTGGTGCCCTGTGGTCTCCCTGACAGTACTAAATGAAGAGACACCACTCGCTTGCTGGAAGGTAAGACCTTTATTCAGGGAGAGCTGCGCAGTTTTATAGGCAGAGTTGGGCGGGGGTGAGCGTGTTGTCTTCTGATAGGGCGAAGCTGTTGCTGGGCGTGGGGGGAAGATTTGGGAGGGAGGGGGGAGGCTAGAGGAGAAGGCCAACATGTCCAAATAAGGTTATGGCTGTGAGGGAGTGCTGTGATAGGCTGCGGTGAATAGGGAAGTTGGGTTCGGGGAAGAAAGAAGTTGGCTACGGGAAGCGTGTGGGGCGTAGCGCCCCACAGACACCTGTGGCAAGGTTTGACTTGGGTAAACATTACCTCAGTAGTTCTCAACACTAGACTTAAAATAGTCCATAAGCCATGTTGTAAACAGAGGTGCTATCATCTATCATCCAGGCTTTGTTGCTCCATTGCAGAGCACAGGCAGAGCAGATTTAGCATGATTCTTAAGGGCCCCAGGATTTTTGGAATGGTTATGAGCATTGGTTTAAACGTAAAATCACCAACTGCATTAGCCCCTAACAAGAGAGTCAGCCTATCCTTTGCATCTTTGAAGCAAGGCATTGACTTCTCCCTCTATCTATGAAAATCCTAAATGGCATCTTCTTCCAATATAAGGCTATTTTGTCTACATTGAAAACCTGTTGTTTAGTGTAGCTACCTTCACAAATTATCTTAGCTAGATATTTCTGGATAACTTGCTGTAGCTTCTATATTAGCACTTGCTGCTTCACCTTGCACTTTCATTTTACAGAAATGGCTTCTTTCCTTAAACCTCATGAACCAACCTCTGCTGGCTTCAAACTTTTCTTCTGCAGCTTCCTTACCTCTCAGCCTTCATAGAATTGAAGAGAGTTAGGGCCTTACTCTGGATTAGCCTTGGGCCTAAGGGAATGTTGTGATTGGTTTGATCTTCCATCTAAAACTTTCTTCATATCGGCAGTAAAGTCATTTTGCTTTCTTTTCATTATGTGTTCACTGGAGTATCACTTTTCTTTTGAATTCACAACTTTGCTAACTATTTGGTGCAAGAGGCCTAGCTTTTGGCCTGTTTCAGCTCTCAACATGCCTTCTTTACTAAGCTTGGTCACATTCTAGCTTTTGATTTAAAGTGAGAAATCTGTGACTCTTTCTTGCATTTGAACTCTTAGAGGCAATTGTAGGGTTATTAATTGGCCTGATTTCAATATTGTTTTGTCTCAAGGAATAGGGAGGCCTGAGGAAAGGGAGAGTAATGTGGGAATGGCAGGCTGGTGGAGCCCTCAGAACATACATATTTATCAATTAAGTTCACTGTCTTATATGGGTGTGGTTCATGGTGTCCAAAAACAATTACAATAGTAACATCAAAGATCATAAATCACCATAACAGATTTAATAATAATGAAAAAGTTTGAAATATTGTGAGAATTACCAAATTGTGACACAGAGACACAAAGTGAGCACATGCTGTTGGAAAAATAGTGCTGATAGATTTGCTGGATACAAGGTTACCACAAACCTTCAATTTGTAAAAAAAAAAAATGCAGTATCTGTGAAGCACAGTAAAGTGAAGCACAATAAAATGAGATATGCACCCATATGCATGCATCTGAGGGATGAGTAATGGAAAATCTTTCAAAAGAAATAGACATAGCGAACAAAGTGGAGTGAGGAAAGTATTAGAACCATATTCAGGAAAAGGAGAATATAGAGAAATTTTTCTAACTAGCTTTTCTCATGTCAAACCCTGGTTCAATCTTCAATACCTCCATTTCCCACAGCAGTTTTGCTTAAACTTGGTTCCTGAAATTACTAGTAGTCTTCCACATTGTATTGGTATTCTAAGGCTGCCATAATAAAGTACCACAAACTGGGTGCTTGAAATTTATTGTCTCACAGTTCTGGAGGCTAGAAGGCTGAAACCAAGGTGTCAGCAGGGCCACTCTCCATTTGAGACCTGCAGGAAAGAATCCTTCCTTGCCTCTCCCAGTATCTTGTGGTTGCCAGCAATCCTTGGCTTTCATTGGCTTGTAGATGTATCACTCCTATCTCTGCCTCTTCTATCTTCACATGGCCAGCTCCCCTCTGTCTCTCTGTGTCCAAATTTTCCTCTTCTTATAAGGACACTAGTCATATTGGGTTAAGGCCCACCCTAATCCAGTATGATCTCATTTTAACTTGACTAATTCCATCTGCAATGACCCTATTTCTAAATAAGTTCACCTTCTGAAGTACTGGGGATTAAGACTTCTGAATATCTTTTTCTAGGGACAAAATTTATCCCCAAACATAGATGTTCCCTAAAAGATAACATGCAGAACTGTGTGGGAGAGAGTGTAGACTACAATGTGGACTATGGTCCATGCTTAATGGCAAAGCCCCAGGATGCATTTATCAATTGCAATGAATGTGCCACACTAATGAAGGATGTTTATATGGGAGGGTGTGGGAGGTGTGGGGAATGGGGCATATGGGTATCCCTATATTTTTTTGTGTAACACTTATATAATCTAAGTATCTTTAAAAAATAATAAAAATAAAAAAATTTAAAAAAAGATGCTGCATAATAGAACCCCTATATTGTTTTCCTATTGCTCCATAACAATATTCTCACAAACAGTGGCTTAAAACAACATACATTTACTGCCTCATTGTTTCTGTGGTCCAGGAATTGGCATAGTTCAACTGGGTCTACAATAAAATTACAATCAAGGAATCACTCAGGGCTGTGGTCCCATCTCAAAGCTCTACTGCAGAAATAGCTACTTCCAAGTTCATATACATGTTGGCAGAATTCAGTTCTTTGTAGTCTGTTGGATTGAGAGTCTCATTTTCTTGTTGGTTGGCTAACAGTGCCCTCATAGTGAATGACAAAGGTATAAACACACCAAGATCAAGTCTATACTCCTATGCAGTGTATTAGTCAGCCAAAGGGCTGCTGATGCAAAGTACTAGAACTCTGTGGGCTTTTATAAAGGGTATTTACTTGGGGTAGAAGCTTACAGTCACAAGGCCCTAAAGAGTCCAACTCAAGGTACCATAAGAGATATTTTCTTACCCAAAGTCATTTGGCACATGTTGAAGCAAGTTGGCAGGCAATGCCTGCAAGGATTCAGCCTTCTTTCTTCCTCCTAAGGCTCTGTGGTCCTAGTTTATTCTGATTTCAGCTTTAGGCTGGCATAATGATCGTCTCTCTCCCAGGGGCTTGTTTCTTTCCAGGCTCAGCTGCTCTGGTCTTGTCACAAGGTCAGCTGTACACTATCAGGCTCATCTCTCTTCCCAGGGCCTCTGCTGTGTCTAATGAGCAGTCTCTCTTCTTGTGTGTTCATCTTCTTTGTGTGTCTACTTCCATGTGAGAGTCTGTTTTATCAGCCCAACAAGGGGCCCAAGGGGGGCAGGGACTTAATGTTGAGTCAAGCTTTAATGATATGGTTGAATCAAAGCCCTAATCTTAACATAATTTAATCAGACGTATCTGAGACAGAGAATGTGTGTAGCACCCAAAGTCTAAAATATTAACTTTAGGGACGCTTAAGAAGTTTGCAGATCCCTGGTGAAGACAATAGTGAAAAGGTAGAGAAGTGGATGGAGTTGAGATATATTGGTGTGAAGAAGTTGAGATATGGTGAGAAGAAGAATGGGATTTAAAGGGAGATGTTTACATTTCTGATATAAACAGCTGTGTCAATGGAAATGCCCTCAACTGAAAGGTGAAGGACTGAAAGTGGAGTGATTTGTGGGAAGGGAAAATTGAAGTTCTGTTTTGGAGACTTTGGCACAGAATGTGTCCCATCTCTCTCTTCTTTTACCTTTTCACTACCAGGTTGCTAATTTTGGAGAATTTTCTGCTTTTGAATTCTGACTTCCCAAGGTAGAAGCCAAAAAATACTTTCTCAGCCTTGTTTGCAACATGGGCACAGGCATATGGCATTATGTCTATGAATCCTCTAAGCTTGGGCAAGATATTGATTGGCTATTGAAGTATTTGAGAGAGAAGGATCCACACAGACACATTCTGCTAATGAGGGTAGTGGCAGTGGTCTCTAGTCCCCACACATTGGGGACAGTGATTGCAATCCCATCTTCCTGGGGTAGGACATCAATGCTGGTAGCTAGTATGGAAAACTTAAATTTGTGGCAGCCATGCAAACAGTAGCTTCTAATATTTAGTAATAGCAGCAGCAGCAGCAGCAGCAGCAGCAGTTTTCTCAATAGGCCAGTTCTGTTTTGTGGATTTGAGTCCTTTCACTAGAAATTTAGCCTTGAACCTAGTTCTCTGGCTCTCCAAACAATTCTGTAAGCTTCTCAATATCCTTTTTCAACTTTTTAAAATGTTCAGAGTCTGCTTCAGTTGCTTACAGCTAAGAATCATAACTGAGGAAAGACGTTTAACTTGATATGCCTTTAGGACATTCAAGTGAAGACATTAAATAGAGAATTAGCTATACAAGTCTAAAGCACAGAAGAGAAGTTTTGGGAAAGAGAATTTAGGAATTGTTGAGCTATAAGTGCTTTTTAAAACTATGAGAATTAAGATTGTTTAGAGTAAAGTGTAAAGTGAAGAGTTTGGACTGACACCTGAAAAAATTCAACATATAGAAATTAGTTTGAGGAGATTTATTCTTACATTCTTCTGTGATCCCATGGCATTTATTACGATAATACTTAGTACATTATGCCTCATAATATAACTATTTGTTTAGTGTATACAAATCTGATTTTAGTTCCTTATGGGAAATGGCTATGCTCTTTTCTTTTTCCTGTCTTCAGTAATAGGCACGATGCTGCATATGGAATAGGAAATCAGTCTATTTTTTCTACTTGAAATTAATTTTTCAATTTACTTGATTCCCCCTCTAATTTGTTTTAAATATATGTTTAGGAGCAAATTGTTTAGGAACAATTACTTTCTATGTTTTGTATGTAGGTATCATATTGGAAGAATTGGATCCTTTTATTTTGTTCACTAAGTATTTACAGTATTTTATAATGCATAAGAAAGTTGTCTTAAATTTTAATTTATTTAAAATTGATCACATAACTACTATGAGCCAGGGACTTTGCAGTTTTAGGAATACAAAGGTAAATAAAAGAAAGAATACAAGGAAATCGTAGTCACAGTAAATATCACTGGAAGATATTTGATTTCTGTGACTTATCCTGTTATCACCTACAGTAATGCTATTTATGAAATATCTACCCTTTGATGAAAATTTACATGTGCAGGAAAAAAAAATTCTTAGATTTCATGAAACTCTAACATATTGTTATACTAGAGAATAATTTTTAGCCAAACTTCTGAAGGACATTATGAAACAGGCTGTTCCCATTCTTTGGGCCTGAACTCCCTCATAGATTTCTATAAATTTGGTCTTTTATGACTCTTCCCCAGTCAAAAGGGGGAAACCACAGGGCCTTGCTAGGTCACTGACTGGAAAAGCCTTTCCCCTCAATCTTATGTGTTGTCAAAGGACTTTCATATTCATTTTCTCATATGGTATTGGCATAACCTCTGAAAATCAAGCCAGAGAGATACTATTACCTGTACAATAGTACCAAGGCCATCTGGATAGTAACTTGCTTTACTTGGAAGAGAAATATTATTTTCCGATTTTCAACCTCTGTCTTTTTTCTTCTACACTTCATAAACAAAATAAGGTAAAAGAAAAAAAAATATGCCAAGGGATTAATGGTATTAATGACTTTAGTTGGTAATGTACAAAACAGAGATTGTGGTTTGGGGAATTCCTTTTAAAATAATTAGAATTTTTGTACATGAAGTTTGGACAAGTTGGTAATATATATTTACTATAATTACACATATAAAAATTATCCTTGGCCCAAGCATATATGGGAAACAAAAGATGAGAAAGCATGCAGAGATGTTCAAAAGCACTGAAGACTGATCCAAATAACATATTTGTAAAGGCGTGCCCTCTGCTATTGGAGAGAAAGAGCTATACAAACAATATTCTTTTTGTATATCTAATTATAGAATTATATAAGCTAAATAAAAAATGTCATAAATGATTTGCCTGTTTTATATCCTTATATTTAAAAGGCAAAAGCTCCTATTGCCTTTTAAATTTCCTTGATAGATTTAAATACAAAGTGTCTTTTAATCAATAATAGTATCTGTCTATAGTGAGGATATGTATAGTGGGGAAGAAGGTGGTATGCTCTCCAAAGGTGACATATCACGTGCCCTATTGAGAATCACTGGCCTGCCAGACAGCATTTGAACTTTCCTGACCAATATCACTGGGCCCACATTGTCACTTTAGCCTTGTGTACTGCCATTCTCTCTAAGGTCCTTACACTTTAGCCTCCCCTGACTATTTGCTGGTTCCTGAGTTAACAATTTAAATGACTTCTAATCCATCAAGACTCAACCTTTACCACCTCTTTGTGAGTTTTTTCCTAACTTCTCTTCCCTACATCCCTGAAGACATCATAACTCCTTCTCCTATATCCCTAAAACCTTGCACAATGCCTGAAAAATAGTAGATATAGACCGGAATATATTGATTGATTGATTGATTGAATGAATGAATGAATACATTTGTCTAGACAGAATGCTAATTAATTTCTGATGGAAAGAAAACCAGTAAGAAAATTCATTTATATGTTCCTGCTTATACCTCCAATTGTTAGAGCAAGAGAACCCAGTTTGATGGCAGATCATGAAAGGTAAATTCTTATTTAAAATGTCTTGCATTTCATACCAAATAGGCAAGGTCATCAAAGAGTCTTTGGATAAGGGTATGGGCGAAAGCAATCAAACACCCATCCGCTGGGAGAATAAACGTTTCTTAATCTCTATACACTAATTAAAAAATAATGATTTATTGCAAGAACTCTCCCCTTGCTTACTTTTTTCCAAATCCCCAATATTTTACTCTAAGTACAGGATGGGCCACATTATTAATATCTAATGCAATAGCTACTTAAGTGAACTGCTTGCCAGGTCCAAGTCAAAATCTTGTCTTCTAATTTCAGAACACAATTAACTTCTGGCTCTTTGAGGAAAGCAAGAATATAAATAAATAAACCTGATCCCTGTGTAATTATTCTACCAAAAGAGTTCAAACTACTCTCTACCATTTACACATAGGTCAACTGGAATAATTATTAGTAATAATGCTTGATATTATGTATTTTAATGCCTTTCCCTCAGGAGATCAAATTGCTTTACATACATTATCTCATTAATCCCTACTCCTATTCTATGAAGTACAAAGTAGTGGGCTCTTTTATATTTGTATTAAAATGTTCTTCCCACTCTCAAATGTCACAGCTGAAGCCCAGGGAGGTTAAGGAACTTGCTCAAGGTCATCCACTATGTCAACTGCTGATTTAGATCTTTTTATTCTTCACTCCTGCATTTTCTCCTCTCAACCACACAGCCTTTAGAAGTGATCCCTTAAGGCTTCGTTGCATAGTATACTGACCCATATTAGGGTTGAATTTTATTAAGTAATACAAGGTTAAGCCCTTTACAAAAGAGGCCTTGAGTCAACAGGGAGTATATTGCATCTTTGTTTTGTACAAGGTTTTCTCCATATGAATTAACTGTCAGAATAATTTCATAATTCGGGGTTCTTTCAGGTCTACAAATGGCATTCCTCTATTTACTGGTGAATGATGAACACACAAATATTGCTAAACCACAGCAATGAAAAACACAAGATCCTACTGTAGAAAAATTAAAACTTTTTTTCTTAGCTGCATTACTGTACCACCCTAACACTCTGTGTCTTTGATGCTAAGAATGTCAATGAAAGAGAACAAAATCTAAGCTGTTTGAATCTTCTAAATCAATAGCAAACATTATTTGAACAGTATGTTGAACAGTTCTAATACTAGTATAACTTTTCAGCCCTGGGGCTGCAGCCATTAAGACTAAAGAATGACAGTTCTAAGCCAAAACAGTATTTTGAAAGGCATTTCACTGTCAATTTGTTTCAAAAGTATTTCTTACTTGAAATACTTTAAATGAAATTTAATGTAAATTGATGAAAGAATTAAGCTCTCATCTTAATGGAAAAGCCAAGGACGAGCATATTGTAGGTATCTTTTCTTCTGGACCAAAAATTGATGTTTAGCTGGGGACAAGTTAAAAAAAAAAAAAAAAAAAAAAGCTACAACATGATTCCAGAACAGAGCATATTAGGAATAAAAAAGTAATGGTGCTTGAATATGGCTTCAGCCAAAGGTTAGGTAAAATATAATAGGGACTAGCTTCTCAAGATGGAGTCTATTTCTCAGCGTTGTAACTCTACAGGAAAGCTTCCAGAAACCTCTCATTCTGCTCCAAGCAATCTTTGACTCCTTGGGTAATTAATTCTTTTCACTGAAATATGCTGTTCAAGCCTTGCTATATATTTTTGCCTGCATCTAGAACTCCTGGAGAGTAATAGAGAACAAGGAGCTGTCCCAATGGTGAGAGCCACTCTTCAAAGATAAATATCTCCTCTGTTTTATGTTTTGTTGAAATTGGAAAAGAACAGTCCAACAAAGCCTGAACAGTGTCAGTGCTTAAGATCAAGTTGTTATACTATTTATTAAAAAAAAAAAAAAAAAAGGTGGAGGAAGAAAAAAACTGCACAACAGAAATCATGAACCTTCTTATGTGACTGCTTCCTATATATCCAACTGATTTAAAATATTTTTAAAAGCATATTTTTTAGAACTTGGAAATTCAATAAAAATTGTACATAGATTGTTATGAAATCCTGAAATATGAAGTCTTTAATAGAAATATCATGACTGTAAAATCTTACATCATAAGTATGTTAGGCTGAACACTAATATACTTTTTAAAAATCTAGGGATTGTAGGAAAAAATGAGGAAACACAAAATTTTGACATGATAATTTTATCAGCAGACTTTATTCATTTACAGTCTCTTGATAGTTTTCTGATTCTTCTATTCAGAAATTAATTAATTGTATTTAAGAAGTGCCTAAAAAGTTGCAATCAGGTATTCATTTTTCATTTTTTGTGGTTTGCTTTTTTTTTCCTTTTTTACTCCACCTTCCTATTACCTAATGATTTTATTCTAACTTTATGTAGTTTTATTTTAATAAATGGAAATGACTTTCCATTATAGATATAACCAGCTTTTAATCAGATGTTTGTGATAAAGTGTCACAATTAAGAGCACCCCTAGCTTTGTGGCCTTGGGTCAGCTATAAAGCTACTCTGTACCTCAGTTTCTTCATTTGTAAACTGGGGATAACAACAGTACTTAGCTCATTGAGCTGCTATGAATATTAAATGAGTTAATCTGAGGCAAGAACCATATAAGGACAATAAGGACTAAATAAGAGCACATGAAGACAATATCAGAACCAAGGTAAGTGTTAGTGTTCATTTGTACCATTATCATTATTGTTTTACATGCTTTCCCTTCTGTAACTACCATCTTTCTACCCATGTGTTTAAACTTTCAACTTTTTAACAATTTACTTAGCTCTTTAAAAGAATGTTAATAGTTAAAAGAATACTGGGCTGGGAGTCAGGATAACTGTGTACTTTGTACTAGTTGTGAATATGCCACTTACTTGCTGGCCTTGCTTGGAAATTTTACTTCACCTCTTCAGATTTTTAATTTCTTTGTTTTTGAAAAAATGAAGGAACTAAACTAGATTAATATTTCTGGGCATTTGGGAATCAACCTGTAAATTAAAAATAAAATAAAGGGTCAAATTAGTCAGTGTCCAAACATTTATTTTATCAAGGAAGTATAATATAAAAAGAACCACAAATGAAGATTAAGATTAATCATTAAGAGTTCATAAAAGATAACTTTTTCCACACTAAAACAGGGGAAGAAAGACACAATCTTAAAATAAAGAGAAATTAAATATATTTAACTTTATGAAAAATGTATGTGACAGAATAATAAAGTAGAAAGAGTTTAGTAATTCAGCTGAGGACACAAGTCGGTTGATGCCATGTTGCAAGCTGAGTTATGAGACCACCATGAAGGATTTGCAAAAGAAATGATGGAAGCCAATTTTGTGAACCTAAACATTCTCAGCCTCTTTGCATGTATAAAAGCAATAAAAGTAGAGATGAGAAGGCATTTTTTGGTAAAAGCTATGATATAAAGTCACATTCAACTTTCTCAACTGGCAGCATTGGGGGAATCCAAGCCCACTGACATCACTGGGAAAGAATATTCAACTGAACAACATAGAATTTGAAGTGTGTCCTGGAGTTTGGGAGACATAATAGATTGTCAACTATGAATGCCTGAGAAATCAGAAGAACAGCAGATCAAAGAAGTGCATCCTCTGTGCGACACATAGTCCCCACGTTGGCAAATGAAGTATAAGGGCTTCCCATGGACCAAAAAAAGGCTACATGAGAGTACATCAGCATAGATGTGAAAGAGAGCCAACACAGGGCCAGCTTACAGTCTATCTGGGGGCTATCTATTATCGTAGAGTAAGTGAGGTAAAGGACTGAGGAAAGCACCAAAGTAAAGTGCAGGAAGTGATACATTTACCTTCATCAAGTTACTATACGTAAGAATTTGTCAGGGATGGGGATGTTTTGGCTAATCTTTGACTATTCCCTGTCAGATAATGAGGTCGGTCTAAACATCTGATGGACCAAGAGAATATGGCCAATTAAACAAGAAAGAACTTTCTTCCCTTTCCTCTTTTCCTCCCTTTCCCCATATGAGTTAGAAAACATTAGTGAGGAAAATTAAGGAAGAGGGATAAAAGTGCAAATTAGGGGTTGGGGGAGAAGATGCCGATTACACTCTACTCTCTTAGTGAAGGGGCTTAGCATGAATTCGGCCTGGTAATGGGTTGAATTGTGTCCTCCAAGGAAGACATATTGAAGGCCAAACCCTTGTTCCTTATTTGGAATTAGGGCCATTGAGGTGTGATTAGTTAAAATGAGGACAGCATGGATTCGATGGGCCCTAATCCAAAACGACTGGTATCCTGATAAGCAGAAATTTGTATACTGGAGAAGACACAGGTGTACACTGGGAAGAAGGCCTTGTGAAGATGGAGGAGACAGAGCTGGGAGTGAAGCATCTGCAACCGGAGAAACACCAAGGACTGTCAGCAGTTACCAGAAGCTAAAAGAGGCCAGGAGGGCTTCTCTCCTACAGGTTTTAGATGGAGTGTGACCTGCTGACACCTTGATTTCATACTTTTAGCCTTCAGAGCTGTGAGACAAAACATTTCTGGTGTTTTAAGCTATTGAATTTGTGGCACTTTGTTAAAGTAGCCCTAGAAATCTAAGACAAGGCCCAAGAGGTTAAAGGGGAAGACAGCCTATCTTTCAATAAAATGTAAAGTTTACATTATTATAACTATGTATAATATTAATTATTGAACAAAGATTATTTTCAATACCTGAAAGCAACCAGAACATTATGGGGCTTACACTAAATTTCATTGCTGGACATAGAAAAAATGAATAAATGTTAAAAAGAATAAAAGGATAAAAAGTAAATGGCTTTACTAATACATCTCCTAAATCATGCATTTCAACATAACTGTTGTACTCACTTCAATCAATACCCTCATTGTTTTCTTTTTCTTCTAGATTTTGCTGCAAACTATTACATTTGAATATTAATGTGAACCAGGAATCTAGTAGACTAGTTGAAAACTTTGATTGCTTTACTAGAATTAGAAATGTGAAAAATGTGGAATATATGTTTGTAAATTTTAATTAGCTTTTATGAATATGCTATCACCCATTTGGCTTTTTATTAGGTAGTAAAATAATAACAATCAAAATATAAATACTTTCTATTGAAAATGTAAATAAAACAAGTTATTTGGTATCAATAGTTACATACAAATCAATGTATATTTTCTAACTATCACATTGAAGACATTTCATAAACTCATTTTGATATTTAATTCTCAAGATCATCTAAAATGAGGTGTCATCAGAGGCATAATTTCAATTCTGCATAACAGGAGAGAAGATAATTTGGGATAAGGAAGTTGCGTTTACCCTGATGGGCTCTGGAGTTAGCTTAGTCTAAGAATAAATAAAGAAAGCTAATACTGATGGAACTACTGCTATGTACCAGGAAGTACACTAAATGCTTTACAAATAAGAGTTCAGGTAATATTCACTAAGACTCTGGGAATGGGAATTATTAACCAGATTAATGGAACAAATAAGGAAATTGACGCTAATATATTTAATTTAACATTCCAATGATCATAGAGCTACCAAGTGAAAAGTATAGAATTCTAAATCAAGTTAGACCTACTACAAAGTGCCCTCCCTTTCCACTATACTTTGTGGAAATTTACATACTTTTCATTGTTTATAAAGGAAAAAAACCTAATAAATAAATATTAGGTATCAATGCCTCTATTCACTCATTCATTCACACCTATTTATTAAATGCCTACTAACTTCTAAACACTGAGGATTGTGTCATTGTTGAGCAAGCTAGAGAGAGTTCCTCCATAGGGAATCTGCAGTCTAGCATGGAAGGCATATAGTTAAGCAAAACCAATAAAGAATGGTAAGTGCTCAGATCAGGAGCATTGCTGAATGCTGTGAGAACACATGGCATGGTCTGGGTGCTTGTAAATGGGGAGAGTGGGATATGGGCAGGGTTGTTTTCTGCTGATATTGTACACTAGAGGTTTAAATGCAGTACATGAGGCAACATTATTATTCTTCAATTTCTTAAATGGAGAGACAAAAATGATATAATGATTCACTTAAAATGGAACCAGTCTAAACCAAGGTCTAGAATCAGAAAGAAAAGGAGAAACTTGTACAATAGTTACAAGTTTAGTTGGCCCGACCGTCAAATGAAATCCCGGTGGAAAAAAAATACTATTCAAGTGTCTGAAGATTCATTTCTTTTCTTCATACAATGCTCTTTCCTGCTTTTGCATCTTCTCAGGCCTGTCCCTCTGTCAAGAATGACTTCCCTGCTTTAAAATCTCAAATCTAATATTGTCTCCTACATGAAATCAGTCCACTCAGACTTCTCAAGACAGATTCATCCCTTCTTAATTTTGTGAACCTTTTGCATTTTGTACCTTCATTTTAGCACCATGTACATTGATTTGTAATTGTTGAGTTGCAGTCCTCATTTCCTGTAAGGATTTTGCTTTTTTGAAGGCAGCATCCCCCCCATCTTTGTGTCCACACAACCTAGCACAGTTCTTGGATTACAGTAATTTGTATAATAAAAGTTTGTTGAATTTTTCAATGTATGACATCTCCCTGAAAATTAACATTGTATACTTCTCCAAATGTCCCACTTATGTGGAATCAGACATGGGGATATTTGAATTGTGGAATTTTCCCCATTTTTATCTGGCTAATTGGGACTGTATACAAAAATTGCCTGTTATCTATTTTTGAAGAATGATAGCATATTGAAAATTAATAATGAGCTCTTGAGTTAGACTCCTGGGTTTCATTCTAAGCTTTATCCTTTGTGGACTTCATGGTTTTAACTTCTCTCGGTCATGGTTTCTTCATCTGTAAAATGGAAATAATAATTGTGCCTAGCAGGGTGGTGAGTATTAACTGAGATAATAGACAGAAGTGCTTGGCAGAGTCCCTGAAACTATGTTCTAATGAATGTTATACATCCTAATTCCCCTTGTCAAAGTTTGGTGTCTCTGAAGATTAGTATAACTGTCATAGATTGGATTTTCTAGAAGCAGATGCTAAGATGGAAATTCCCATCAGTGTAGGGAACAAGGAAGAAGATCATTTAGATGGAGGAAGAAGGCAAATTTCGATGAAGGCCATCAAAGTCTCTACCAGCCTGGAGGGGATCTTGGAAGTAAATGTGTGGAAGAGCATCTAGGATTAGATGGAGCGGGCCAGGCCTTTATACTCCACCTCACTTAGTCACCAGCTATGGATTGCCCTGGAAAGGGCATCTCAATCAAGGTAACTCTGCAGACCTGAAGGAGAGGCTAGCTGGAGGCTATCTCCTGCCCACACTGCCATAGCCCATCTTGAAGGGGGTCTAAGCAACTCAGATCCACCTCTATTACTCCTTCTTACCCCACAAGCATGCACAAATCTACAGAAATGAACATACACATATACAGATTGTACTATATATGAAAGAAACATTGCATTGAAGCAATGAAATTTGGAATTCTTTCAATTTGTTAAGCAAATTTCCAATCTTTATTTATTTTCCTTTATAAATATTTTTGTAGTATTTCTCGATCTCTGTATAGAGACATATGTCTCTGTAAAAATCTTTTATCTTCCTCACCTGTGATAACTTATTAATATTTTCAGTGAACAAAAAATCAACCAGCTAAATAAGCAAACAAAAAACAAGAGTATTTTATTTTGATTGTTTTGCTTTCTTCTTTTTTAAATCTTTTCCTCTCTTCCTTTCCTTTTTATCTCTTTTCTTTTCCCTTCTTTCCTTCCTCTCTTTCTTTCTGTTCTACCCACAACCTTATTATAATTCTCTGTTGACCAGTTTTCAAGTTGTACAAATTTTAGCTTATATTTTCACAGACACACATCAGAATGCCTCATTTTTGTTCCTGAGTTATATTGGCCCTCAGTAAAATTGTATTTGCATTTCAATTTTCTTCATTTACTATTAAAGTTTGTCATGGTCCTGCTTCAGGTGACCTTGGGGCTTCTGGTAACTGAATTTGTTGCAAGATTCCTTTCAACAGCAGCAATATATATGTATATATATATTTTCATTCAAAAAGAAACAGAAGAAAAAGTACTTATATAGAAATTAAAAGACAGGTTTGAGAGACCATATCTTTTTGTATGCTGCATTTGTGTTTAGAAGGTTCAGGGGAAATTATTCATGGTTGCTTTCTATTCAGACCTAACATGTTTTTTTTGTTGTTGTTGTTGTTTTTTAATGCAGCCAAGCTTTTTTAATAATTTTTTTTTTATATAAACAGTGCCCAAAGAACTTATTTTTAAAGGCTTTATGTGGATGTATGGTTTTGATTGGTTTGCATAGATTAAATCTAGAAACTATTTTTTTTTAAGGGTAGAAATATTATGAAAGCGATTGCATTACCTCCTGAGGCTAAATATATATTTTTTTAATACTTGCAAGCTGAAAGTAAATTGCAAGCACATCCTTATCCTGATTTTATGTTCTTCTCTGAAAAAGTAGTATTTAGTGTATTTCTATTGCAAATCAGACATATGGGGCCCAATTTATAAATATTTTTCTTTAAAACTTAAATCACAGAGATGAAAAATCAAAGGAAAGGTATTAAAACCACGTTTTCCCAACAGAGCTGCAAAAAACTACTCCAGAAACATTGGGCTACAAGACACATTTGCATTTAGTAAGCTGCATTATTTATAGACATAGAACTGCAGCCTCTCACTCCCTCTAGTAGTTTATTTTAAATCTATAAGATTTGCGAAACAAAAGTAAGAGAAACGTGTTGAGTAATAAATAAATACTGCAAGTGAGCTTCTGTATTCTTTTAACATTACACTATTTTCATCATTTTTGACATAAAGTTGTGTTTTGCAGGGAGGAAAAAGCACATTTTGAAATAGCTAGTTAAACGGGATGAAAAACTGGTAACAAACAGAAGAGAAATAGTTTTGATTTCCATTATGTTAAGGTCATATACAGGTCATGTTTACACTGTTTCCATTTTCATATATTTTAATAAAATCTATAGAGGAAGTTTAAGTAACAGTTGTGGAAAGAATTTGCTCTAAAGGAGCAAAACTAAGTGTCACTTTAACATTAACTTTCTAGTGATAAATAAGCAAACAGAGGGAAAAAAGAAAATGTCTTCTCCAAATCAGAAGACAGAAATATTTTCACCCTAGCTACTGATTTGAAAGAAATATTAGATAGTGGTGGCTTTGTAATAAGAAATCCTCAGTTGGGTGTTACCCCAAGGGTAGTAAATTAAACACCAGTGCTTGTATTTTATTTAGGAAAGCTCAGCATAATTGGAATAAAGAGTAAGAGTCAATTTGTCCTGTTCTTGAAATATTTTGGAAATAGTGTGGCAGGAATTGAAACTGCACTGATGTTCTCCCATCTCTTCCCTTCTTCATTTGTTCCCAAGAGAGATCATGTTTACTCCTCTGTAACTTCTTGGCGTCATTTTTGGAAGAGAATGCCGGTCTGGGCCTTACCTATGAGGCTGTTTCCTATCCTTTTTTTTTTTTTTCTTTTTTTTTTTTTTTTATTATGGGTAAAAATCAAAATTCTCACAATACATACAAACATTTGCAAAATGATATATAAATATATATGCATATATGTGTATTTGCTTACAAAAATGTTATTTATATATATATATATATATATATGCATATATTTTAAGAGGTGCTTAGATTACCTAAAATATTACACAGAACCCACTGGGATTCCCATGTTGCCCACCTCCCACACCTCCCACCACATCCAACACAAACATCTCCCACAGTGTGGCCCACCAACCTCAATGAACTTACACATCCTGGAGCCTTGCCACCAACCATAGACCACAGTTCACACTGTAGACCACACTGTCTCCCACTCAGTTCTGAGTGGTGTGTGCTGATTTAAAATGGCCTACATCCATTGCCACAACAGTACTCAGGACAACCTCCAACTCCTATCCTTTTTAAGACACATATTGTATCTCCTTCTATAACATGTTAGCATCCAGGAAGAGCACAATTGCAACTTCAAGCACAATTTCAGGCATCAAAGATGAAATCACTTACATTTCACTTAAACATAGTATTAAGAATCAACTTTCTTTCCCATGGGCTGGTAGACTACTTATTTTTCTAATTTAGTTGGCTATTTTCTTTTGTGTCATGTAACATATAAAAAAATTCAAAAGAGGTTCTGAGTGAACAGCACAATGTCTGCAGCCCAACTGCCTGAGTCAGTATGTAATAATTGGCCTGACTATATAGATAGACCATTATGGGACTTGTTAAGGTTTGTGTCAGGTCCTTGCAATAATTATTGAAGGCCTAATTCAGACCAGCTTTCCTCCACAAAATTAAATAAAAGAGGTACTGGATACACCATGCATCAGAGGGATTAGTCAATTCTCTTTGCACAGCAGTGACCTTTGTATTCCCTCTATTAAACGAGTGGGAATGGTTTAACTACACTGTATGTGCCCTTGTATTTTCTGGCCATTATTTAAAACATGTCAAAATGAGTTCAGTAACTCTTCACTCTTTTGTATTTTCACCTGTTCCTCAATCTAGTATTTCAAGCCCCACCTTTTTTTTTTTTTTTTTTTTTAATCGATCCCAGAGCTACTTGGAGTTTTTATGGTGTATAATTTTGTGGGAGTTACAGAATTGAGCACCATTTGAATTTCTGTAAAATACTTATACCAGTTACCAACTAGGAAGTGAACATATACTGATAAATGCCACAGAGGTCACACTCTGTCTAGTATTTTGTGATTTAATTGCACACGGAATGTAGGCCTGAATATGTTAGGAAAAAGATGGATGCAGACTTGATGAGGTAATCTTTTACCCTCCACATCATATTTCACTTAAGTGGTAGTCAACATGCAACCCTAATTGGCAGTCAAATCAGAACTCTGTTGACTGTAGCTAAATGCATATTGCCTAATTGTATAATTCACATAACTTCATGCAAAATTCAAGGAATGAGTGCACTTCCTAAGGATGGATCCCTGAGCATAAATCAATGACTTTTTTTTAATCTTGAAAAATTCATTTATTCATTGGCCTGTGACTTCATGGGTCAGTTAATTACTAGATTTCAGAGTTAATTAGGTTAATGGACATATAAGCACTAAACAGATATGGAACCAATTATTTCAATGTTTCATAAATGTGGCTGATTTTTAGTCTATTTTCCAAGGTTACAAATAATTTTTAAAAAAAAATATTTGCTTGACTAAATCCAAGGTGTTTTTCTTTTCTTTTTTTTTTTTTTTTAATCTCTTGTCTTCACATTTTTTAACCTCATTTGCATTTAAAGGATATTTAATACATACTTTTTTTATATGTTTATATTTGAAATTTTAATTGAGTAGAGCAATAAATTTTTAGTTCTTTAATCTTGTTTTTACAGATTATTTGAAACTTGGTATTCAAAGAATTGTATATCATCTAATTGAATTTTCTCCTCAAATGAAAAAAATCTTTCTGTAACACCACTATTAAAAACTTTCCTAATCTCAGCATCTCAATGCATGGGAACATGCTTCTTTCCTGGACAGCCTATAGTATTTATTGTCATCCTCTAAAAGTTGTTTTAAAGTTAGTCTCCATATCAAGTCAATGTCTGCCTCTCTGCTTCTTCTCCCCGTTGGTACAATTCTGTCGTTGAAAATCCCAGAAACTAAATCTATTATCTTTCAAATTACAGCCATTCAAATACTTGTAGTAAGATGTCATGTTCTCTCTGTTTTTGTTTCTTCAAACTAAGCAATCCCAGTTTCTTTAGCAGAGCTATGAAAGATGTGGTTTCCAGAGCCATCACGATTCTGGCTGCCCTTTTTTGGACATTCTTCAATTCTGTTTAGAGGCTTCCAAAGTAGAACATATTCCAAGTATAGTATGAATAAGATAAAGAGCACTGAATCTGTAATATTCACTGTGTGCTTATCATAGTTCAATTAATTTAAGCAATTTCATGTTAGTTGGTTTAGCAACCTAATGCATAATTGGTCAATTCTATGGTGAAAATAAATAAAACACATCTAGATATTTCTCCTGCAGTTTTCTAACAATACTAGTAACAAATCAGAACTAATGTAACTAAGGAAATTTTGAACTTTAATTTCATTTCATTAAGATATTTTGAATCTTGATTCTGTTGTAAAACTACAGTTCTGTCTTTCAACTAAATATTTACAAATTTTATAAAAATTAACTTTTAATCTTTAACCATATATATGTTTTCTTTTTAATTTATATGAGTACATGTGCTATGTAAAATACTATATAAAAATAAACTTTATCACCCCTTCACATCCAATCCCCCAAATTACTCACTCATAAAGGATTTAAGTCCTGTATATAAGTAGGAAGCACAGTATATGACAAGTATTATAACTATGGTAAAAATTCAGAGAAGGAAATGAAAGGGTCATTTTTTTATGCTTTTGAGATATATTATTGCATTTAATCCTCTTTAAAAGAGATGTTATTTTTACAATTTTACAAATATGAAGAACAACAGGGCCCAGTGAGTTAAAGAGTTTGCCAGTATTTGCATAGTTAATGAATGGTGACTATGGAATCTAAACCAGTATTCAACTGCAAAAGCCACTGCACCAGGCTTTATGAACGAGTGTCTTAAAGAACCAGTAAGATTTTGATAAATAAAAATGCAGATGAGGAAGACATTCAAAGAAGACAGTAAAATAAAAAATAAAGCCAAGTGTGTATTCCCAGGATTGTGAAATGTTTGAATATAAGGGAGGGTATGAGTGATAAGATTTGATATGAGAAGGAATGGGTGATATGATTAGAAAGACAGGTTATGTTTTCATCTAGAATAAGGATCAATAATTAGGAGAGCCCAGAAGAACTATGTTAGAAATTGCTAATATTAAGTGATTAAAATGTTAAAGAGACTCAGGAATGGATACCTAGTCTGCTGACACTCCACTAGAGATTTCCTTCAAGTTGACAAAAATTCATTCATTAGTTATCCATTTTTAAAGCTACTTATTTATCCCCGAATATACTTTATTATACATAGTTTTTGGGAGAAAGACTTGTTCAGTTTCTATCATATGTCATGTTTTATGTTTTTCTCTGGGGATAAAAAAGATAGTCTACTAGGTCATCTTCTAGAGAGGAGAGACAAAGATGGGGAAGACTGTTGATTTAAATACAATGTGATAGCCCTTACAAAATAATTATGTACAGGGTCCTAGAGAAGGGCTAAGTTCAATTAAACATGTACTGTGTTTTGAAAGGTGAGTAAAATAGGCTGAGACAAAAATGAGTTGAAGAACAACACAGTAATAGTGGGCAATAGGAACAAAGGCACATTGTGGTGAAAGGACATGTTGGAGTTAGGAAGGCATTTGTAATGTGGTATCGCTTGAGTAGGAATTATGAAGGGAAGGGTAGGAAGCGGGGGAAGAGTCAGATCTCCAAGGAAGACCTTGGATGCCATGCTTAGAAAATTGTCTTGTGGCTGAAGGGGAGAGGGAGGAGAGTAAAGAAACATTTTAAGCAGGGGAGAAACTTATATCATTATATATATATATATATGTCACTTAATTCAACATATCAATGCTGGATTTGGGGAGAGAATGACTAGAGAATGCCCAATCAGGGAAGAGTGTGCTCTGATTAGACTTTTGCTTGTGAGAAACAAAGGCTAGTTTAAGAATGGGTCTTATTACATGGGTACACATGTTGATAAGGAAAACGGGATCTCAGGAAAATCTAAGAATAGTTACTGTTGTAGCCCTCAGTGGCAAGAGTTCACAGGGCTTCACTGAAATGCTTCACAGATAATGTGATTTAGCTTTTTGTCAGCATCTTGTACATCATGCATCTCAGTATGTTTATTCTTGCTTCAAGAGGTTTTATCAACTTCTGCTTTCTTTATCCTCTGTCTCATGCTTTCTCCATACCTGTAGCATTGGCATTCTCATAACTAGCTTAGTAATAGCCATCATTACCCTTAGGGTGTTTTTCTATGTTAGTGATCTTTTAATTTCTGCTCCTATAGCAATTGGCTAATTCTCTCCATATTCTCTATATTCGAACAGAGCTTTTCACACTAGACCCCCTTGTGTGTCTTTTGGGTTATATAAGCCCACCAAGGCCAACCAATTACAGCCAGAGGAAACATTTTCACACATACACTACATAGAGTTGCCCCTTCATAAGGCAGTTTCTCTTAGAAAAAGTTGTGAATATGGTAATACTATAATTCACTTATCTACTATGGAATGTGATAAGTAAGAAAGTAAGGGCAATAACAGGTGAGTGACAATGATGATATATATAATCAAGACAAATTGGTAGGTCTTTATATTTAATGAATTTGATGGTGAGAGGAAAAGAAAAATCAAGAAATATTCCAATACTTCTGAAGATATAGACTTACTTAATGGTAAGCAAACAATGGAGATGGGAAAGAGTAGAGAGGCCAATTTTATGAGCTAGCAGGTCAAAATCATGAGTACAGTCTTGTACACATTAAATATGAATTGCTTGTGGGTCATCTCATTAGATGAATGAAGCTAAAAGTCTTCTGTGAAGTCAGTCCTAGAAATATAGATTTGGGAGCAAAAACAGAAGAGATTGTTGCTCAAATAAGAGTGCCATTGGGAAGAAGAGAAACTGGACAATTTTAAGGGCAAGAACATCACAGAGGCAGACAGAAAAGAATCACCATATGTATGTGCCTGCAAAGGAACTGCCAGGGATATTCAACAACAACAACAAAGAGAGCATGGTGTCAGAGAAACCTAGAAGAAACAGAGTCTTAAGAAGATTGCTCAAAACTGTCAAAGAAGCAAAACATCAAGTAAGATAAGAACTGAAAAGTGTCTTTTTTTTTTTTTAACTTAGCAATTATATGTACTCAATGGTGTTAGCAAGAAGAGTTTCAGAGATATCTTGGATCAGGGTAAGATTATTGTTGGATGATGAGCAGGTGAAAGGTGAAGGTATGGAAACTGAACATGGCTATTCTTTTTAGATCTTTGATGGGAAAGGAAGAGGACAATAATTAAATAAGCATATGCCACCATGTAGCAGTTTGGCAGTTTGATGTAATTATGAATTCCAAAAATAGATATTGGATTATGCTTATAAACTGGTCTATTAATCTGGGCATGATTAAATTATGATTAGAGCATTGACTGGGCCACATCAGTAGGGCGTTGAGCCCCACCCCTTGGTGGGAGGGGGAATCAAATATAAAAAGCATGGCAAAGGACAGTGGGAGTAGTTTTGAGTTGGAGTTGTGATGTGGACTCTTGAGCTGGCCCCAGGAAGTAGCATAGAGAGAAGCTTGGTCATGAGGAAAGAAAAAAGGCCCTGAGAAGAGAAGCAAAGTCTAGAGAGCCTCATACTCTACAGCTGACCTTGTAGAGGAAACAGAAGAGCTAAGCCCAGAGAGAGGCAAGCCCTGGGAAGAGAGGAACCCAAGAAGCCTGAACCCTGGCAAATGTCGGCAGCTGTCTTGCTCCAACACATAACAACAGACTTTGGTGAAGGAAGAAACTTATGCTTTATGGCCTGGTAACTGTAAGCTTCTACCCCCAATAAATACCCTTTATAAAGACCAACAGATTTCTGGTATTTTGCATCAGCACCCCTTTGGCTGACTAATACAGAATTTGGTACCGAGGAGTGGAGAAATGCTTTTGCAGTTACCAAAATGTTGGAATGGTTTTATAAATGGGTAAGGGGTATTTTTTGGAGGAATTGTGAAATGCTTGATGGAAAAGGCCTAGATCGCTTTGAAGAGACTGTTGTTAGTAATATGGATGCTAAAGAGATTTTCTATGAGCCTTAGAAGTAAATTATGAAACTATTATTGGAAACTGGGGGAAAGGCAATCCATGTTTTAAAATTGCAGAGAACAAAGCAAGATTAACTCCTGGTGTTATATGGAAGATAGAATTTGAAAATGATGAACCGGTGCATTTAGCTGAAGAACTTTCCAAGGTAAACTCGGAGAATGTGGCTTGGTTTCTCCTTGCAGCTTATAGCAAAATACTAGATGAGCGAAACACACTAAGGACTGAACTTTTGGGCACAAAGAAAACAGAAACTGATTCCAGAACTTCCAAGTTTCTGGAAATCAAGTTTCCAGATGAAAGTGCCCCATTTGAAGACTTAGCTAAACCTGGAACTTGTAAATCAGAATTGAAGATACAGTTATCTCGGAAAGACTTGTTGAAAGCTTGGACCCCTGCTTCCTGCATGCTAAACCAGCAAATTTTTTGAGAGAGTTGTATAAACAAAAGCACTGTCAGCTTGGACAAAAAAAGACATGGAAAGGAGAGAGTGAAGGAGAAACGCTTTAAAGAGGAAACCATGGAAGCTGAGATGTAGAATTTAGACATTACCTTGGGCCAAGAGAGGAGCCCCACCCATGTGTACAGAGAGGGTGAGTTTGCCCCAGCAGTTGAAGAGCGTGGATGTTCCCACCCGATGTTCAGGGAGAGTTTTGCCACCCCAGGGTACAGGGAGGGTGAAGCACATTCCTCAAAGATTAGGGCGGTTAAGGTCAGCACCCCATAGGTCTGAGAGGGGTGCTCCTGTCCCCCATGGATTAGAGAAGGCCAGGTGGTCAACTCATTGTTCTGAAAGGGTTGAACTTGTATGCCAAAGGTTAGGGGGAATGTTGTCTTCACCTCACTGTACTAGGGGGGCTAAGACTCTAACCCAAAGATTGGGTAAGGTGTGCCAATCACCCCAACACTCTTGGAGGGTGAGTTCTGGGGCTTGGTTGACACCCAGATGCTTGATGAGGGTGGAACCAAGAAAATGGCCGTTGGGCAATCCTGTGGTAAGGGTGGGTCCCCATATGGCTCCAAGGAGAAAAAGCCATCATCTTAAGAATGACTCTCAGACTTTGAAATTGAATGGAGGATGCCCTGCAGGTTTACCAAACTGTCGAGGACCCCTGACTCATGTTTAACCTCCCAATTTCTCCTTATGGTAATGAAAATGTTTATCCCTTTGTCTGTCCATTTGTGTATTGGAAACAGATAAATGATTTTGTAAGTTTCAGAGGTCTACATATAGAAGAGACTTTGCCTCAAGATGAGCTGTATTTCTTTAAAATGATTATGATTGATTTTGTACTTGCATTGTTACTGATTTAAAGGTTTTGAATATTGTAATGTATTTTTGGAATTCAGAGGGTGGAATGTAGCAGTTTGGCAGTTTGATATAATTATGAATTCCAAAAATAGATATTAGATTATACTTGTAAACTGGTCTGTTAATCTGGGCATGATTAAGTTATAATTAGGGCATTGATTTGTCCACATCAGTAGGGTGTTGAGCCCCACCCATTGGTGGGTGGGGGAACCAAATATAAAAGGCATGGCTAAGGACAGTGGGAGTAGTTTTGAGTTGGAGTTTTGATGCAGTCTTGAGCTGGAGCCCCGGGAAGTAGCATACAGAGGAGCTTGGTCGTGAGGAAAGAGACAAGGCCCTGAGAAGAGAAGCAAGCCATTTGTCTGATAGTCTAAAGCTGGCCTTGTGGCACAAAGCAAGCCTGAGCCCAGAAAGAGGTAAGCCCTGGGAAGAGAGGAACCCAAGAAGCCTGAACCCTAGCAAACGTCAGCAGTTGCCATGCTCTAACACGTGGCAACAGACTTTGGTGAAGGAAGAAACTTATGCTTTATGGCCTAGTAACTGTAAGCTTCTACCCCAAATAAATACCCTTTATAAAGACCAACAGATTTCTGGTATTTTGCAACAGCACCCCTTTGGCTGACTAATACACATCACAACACAATATTTTTTATTTTTCATTTTTTTCCATTTGGGGTGAGAGAAACTTGGGTATATTTACAGGCTGAAGAGAAAGATCCAGATGCTGAGTACAATTCAAGTGGTCAAACCAGGATTCTTAAGCATGACAGCAGCTGAAATAAACATAACATGTCTTCTTTATAATTTGGATTCTAAATTAATTTTAACTTTTTTAGTTCTTATGAAAAATTTATTAATGTTTCCAAACTAAACTTGCATCTTCAAATGCTAAAGTAATTCATATCAGTCACATACATTAGTACAAATTTATTAGTAAAAACAAATGAGAAATAATGTTAAAACAATGCAATATAGCCAATAGCTTTAATTTTATTTTCAAAATTACCTAGACTCCCCCAAGAACTACACTTCAAGATGCCTATATTGTATTGGCTGCTCATAAGCTGAACCAGCCAGGTTGTTTATGTGAGATCTACTCTCTTTACTGAGAAAGCAAATAATTTTGAAAGAATATTTAAAGAAGTTGGATTCATCTAAGCCCACATAGAAGAAACTAAGCAATACCATTTAAACTAAAGGAGGGAAAGTGGGCTACAATAAAATATTTTGTATCATAACCCAACTCCTGGTAAAGTGAATACATCTATTCATTCTTTAAGAAGAGGATATGGGCCACTTTAGGGCTATGGGATTGCTGAGAAGGAGGATTTCAAAAGTGCATCTTGGTTCACAAAGGACTGCAAATTAGAATAAGTTTGTAAATGATGTCTTAAGTTTAACTTCATATTCTAGAGTAGACTCAGCAGTCAGCATGTTTTATAATATAAGCATTTAGGTACTAGCCAGTTTAGATTTATTACTCATCCCACTGTCTGCTGCAAAGACTGAGAGAATTGATGAAGCTATTTTATTAGCAGTGCTACATATTGAGTGCTCTTCCGAAGCCTCCTTTTATCACACTTTAAAAATCATTCTCTAATTTAACAACGATATTAAGAGAGCTCTTTTATTCAGTCCAATTATGTGAAAGCACACTCATTTTTTAAGGGGTTAATCTTCAGGGATGAAACAGATTATCAGCTTTTGAACCAATTTAAGTAGAATCTCCAGAAACAAAGCTAGGACAAATAATTATTGGCAGTTCACAGAAGGCATTCTGTGCCCACCGCTCTGCTGGATTCCATTCAAGTCAGCTTGCTTGTCTTAATGGGAAACACCTGTGGTCCGGAACATAAGAAGACAAATCAAACTAACTGTGCTTTGAGACACTCAAACTAAATTATGGAAATAAAAATCTCCTCGTCTCAGCATCACCAATGTCCCTCTTTCCCTTGAAACAGATATTAAAGAGAGGCTGTTTTGAAAGTGTTTATTTCCCTGAGGCATTCCAGAACTCTCAGTGTTGTCACTGAACATGTCTGCCAGAAGACAAGCCCCCCAGACTCCATGGCCATTATTTTAGTGGCCCATTAAATAATTTTAAAAGAGCAAGCTTGTAGAAATGAGTGCAAATTCTTTTCATCTCAAACGTAGAGAATTATTGTGTCAAATAGGCATAGAAGGTATTTTCTCTTAAAGTTATCTCATGCAAAATATTTAAGATAATGTGACTTTCTAAAATAAAGGACAAGTTTACATATTTATTTTTCGAATGAATAAAGCAGTGTTAGGGTTGGGGGTGTGGTCACATGGAAAGGCGAGAGTGTCTGCAAGATACCTTACAATAAATGTGATCCAAATGATAAATTTCTGCATTAATGGATGCTCACAGGAAAAATAAGGATAAAAAGGAGGTCTCTGAAAACCCGAATGCAGAACCACAAGGAAAAAGACTTGTTAGGGCAGAAGTGATGTTATCATTAGCCAGAAGGCAAGAATTTCTATTTTGCTTTCATCTTTTCCAGGAAGAAGAATAGCCCCCAAATTGGACATTGTAGAATAAAATTTATTCAGAGCAGGAACATTTTCCTGAGGCTGTAAAATTTGCAGGATACTAGAAAGGAATGATGGAGACCATAATTTGATTATTTTTCTTGGTAGGAATGGGAAAAAGAAAAAAAAAAGGAACATCATACATGAAGCAAGTTTTATGAACTCAAATTCGCGTGGAGGAAGATGGAGGGGATGGCAGGCATATAATACAAATAGGGCTTTGCAGGTGCTTGAGAAATCATTTCTCCCTGCTTTTATTTTCTCTTGAATCATAGGATCATGTTTTTCTATTCCTCCTTATATTGATAGCAACATTAGTACAGTAAGTATTTGTTTCTCCTAAATATGTAATATGTAAAGCAACATTTGATAAATGACAATGGACATATAGTCTCAGTGTCAAGAAAACAACAGGAATATTTGGGTATTGTAGCAAACTGGAGGACACATGCTTTGACTAATAGAGGCAGTCCAGATAATTAACACCACTTAGGTATATGGGTGTGATATTGCTCTATCTTCCAGGTTTGCAAAAGAAACTGGAGACCAGATTTCAGGGAGGAATCTCTTAATTTTAAAGTGTTACCATTTGTGTGTGTGTGTGTGTGTTCAGTTTTAAATCTAGATTTTGGTGAAAATCAGTCACTACATGTCAGTTTATTTATTTGTTTCTTTACGTGTTTGGTGTTTGTATATAGGACTGGATATGTCAATATCAATTAGGGCAAGTAACATCTCTGTGGGCCAGATATATTCTGCTGCTTTTTTTTTTTTTTTGCCTCTACTGTTTATGGAGTGTGAGTTGTAGAAGTAAACAAGGGAGACATTCAGAAATAATGGAGATCCATGTGAGATACCCTCCAAAGCCCTGGTGGCTATTCATTGGGAAAATCCTACCAGGCCTGGATAGTGAAAACTTGCCCCAATTTATGGTAGTACAAGAAACTACAGGAGTTACATTAAGAAAACAGGCTATTTCCCCCTTTTTCTCAAATCTATTCAGTATTTACATAATCAGTAAAGACTCATTAGTAAAAAAGAAAAAAAAATCTATTCGAACATTATTGGTGACCTAATGTGCTTTCCCTTTGGAGAAAGGCAAGTGAGGAAGGAGCAGGTAAAACGGTGTAACTTCTGTTCTTGGTCATTAAAGGGCAGTAGCAGCTGCCACTCTGTGGACTTCTGAGCCCCGACTAGTTCTTGTCTTTCCGTGACAGCAGAGATACGGATATTGTAGCTCTATCTCCTAGATTTTCTACTCTCCAGAAGACATCTGAAGAAACACCTGTGAAACAGAAACCAAAAAAGAACTCAAACATAAGGTAGACTTGCTCTCAGGAACATTGTGTTGGATCGCCCTGTCCGTACTTTGCAAGCTGCTCCCAAGCACCTCCCTTGTTCCTTTGAATGGCTAAAGGCCATTCCATAGCGACAGATTAACATGGTTTAATAAATTGTCCCTAATGACACTACAAGGAACTGGCTTATACATATGTCTAGAAAACATGTTTTATTATTTCTATGATAGATTCTTAGATGTGATCTTGCTGGGACAATGATTACACACATTTAAAATTGTGATGGGTAATGTAAATAGCATCAAGAGAAATAGTGCCATTCTTACCCCCAGTGGCCGACACTAGATATTATTCACATTTTAAAGATTTGCTAATCTGATGCATTTAAAACGGAATTCCATTTTCTTGGTGTCCAGGGAAGTTGAGTGTCCTTCTTCATGTAAAATTGATTATTATAGGCAGTTTGTAAGAATTTAGAAAATAATATAGTTATCACTAGGAACCAATGAATCTTTATTTAACTTTTGCAATATGATTAATTACTTGCAAAATCAGAAAAATGCAAAGTTTCAAAGCATTAAACAATTTTTTGCAGCATCTATGTTGAATTGAATGATAAAAATATGTGATTTGAATGATAACAAATTTTGGTGGTTGGCAGCTGCTAGCAAAAAAATAAAAACACCCTAAATTCTGGAGATTACAACAGCTGAGAAAAATGGCCATACTGGTAATTTGTTATTAATTTTACACAGTGCCAAAAAAAAAAAAAAAAAGGTGTTTAATATTTATTTTAAATATTGAAAATCATTGAATACATGTCCAATATAAAGAGTGAGCATTAAGACATAAAATAAAATGATAGATATTAAATGATGCATTCTCTTTTAACTCAGTTGTAGCAGATACAATTAGAAATTAAGTTATTATTAAAATCAAACTGAACACTTCATAAAAACAAATAAAATGTAATTAATCTTGGAAAATTGAAAAATTAAATACTATTTAATCTTTTTAAAGTAAGTGCTTTCAGTAAAGTGCATCAGTGGTGTTATTTTTGAGTCCCTAATGTATTTTTGTACAAATTTTTCACATTGCTTATAAACACTTTCTGAGTCTATACTAGCTGTAGAATGTGAGGAGATATTTATGAGGTAATGCCAGATAGTTACTTACAAATTCTATATCTTCAAATAATTCCATCTATTATTTGATAAGTTTGAGAAATCTTTTTGAAAAATATTCTGCTTTTTGGCAGGAATGGGTATTGAACTGTAGGTTTGGTTTCAAAGAAGCCAGTTCTAGTTTGTCCCCATCTTCTTTAGTTTCATGATATATACGTAGAAATTCTGCTACAGAGTTACCTGTATCATTTCTAAGATTTTCATGTTCATATTCCATTTGTTCAGAAAGGCTTTGAAACAGTATGAACTATACTTGGCACATAAGCTTTGCTTTGTTTATTGTTGTTTTCTTCCTCTTCTTAAGAATTTTGAGCGATAGAATTGCACTTCCAGTCAATACGAAACTTTAATTTAGTGCATCTCTGAGAATGTCTCAAGACAGATATGACTCAAATTTCATATTTAAACTATAAAAATAAATGTGTTTTGGCCCTTTTGAATTGCTAGATTCTATACTGATAGATTGATGTCAAACTGGACAAGGGTCTTGACTGTTGTGGCAGGTGGTGCTTTGTCCTGTCCTGGTGACTATGAAAAGAAAATCTGTTTCTCATATAAGGATTTTGAAATCTACTTGTTAAAATTATGATGGCCCAACCCTGGGAAAGAGAATACATTTAACGTTTCTTAATTGAGATTGAATATAACCCTGAGAGGTTAGAACGTAGGGGAAACAGAACAAGTTTACATGTAAATAATCAGGTGTTTGAATATAAAAATCAGTTTTAGGAGTGCATAATGGTGTTAGCAATTGACATTTAACAACTGAACGAGTTACAAAAGGATAAAGGAATAAAATAACCATTTAGTTATTGAAACAGTACAGCCAATTGTAGAGTACAAAAACTCATTGTATTCTTCACTGATTAGATTACATCACCTTAATAGTTTTACGTTGTCATTGCTGATATCAAGAAACACCAGACTGGCAAGTTCCTGGACAGCCAGTCTATGAGAAGTGTTAAAAATCCATTCTTAGGAAATTGTCAGAAATATGGTTCCAGTTAACTCTTGTTTGCACCAGAAACTGCTAACATAACTGTCAAAAAGGAAAATGATCCAGCTCCAGAGCATGTAAGAAATACCTTATTTTGAATCTGAACATGTGACAGGAAAAAAAAATTATTTATAACCTTCATTGCTTTCTAAGATGGGTGAGTTATACTAACTATGGGGTCTTTTGTTTTCTTGAGCTCACAAGCACAAAATTGTCATCTTTATCCTAATGGTCTCTGGCACTTTGAGAAACAGTAGCGGGTGTGGGGTAGAGTGTTGGAGACTGAAGCAAGACAGAACAAAATTGCTCTGATTAAGGGAGAGTGTACTGGGGAGTAGGGGATGGAAATGAAAAGTCTGAGGTAGAGAAAAGAAGCTGAGAAGGCAGGGTACTAGAAGGGGAAGAGAAAGAGAAGAATAGGTGCCAGCAGACTTGTCCAGTGGGGAATTTGCAAGGGAAATGGTGTGCTCTGCTCAACTTAAAATCTCTTTTTCACCCCTACCAAGGTAACTTTGGCAAATTCAGTCCTGCTTTTTGGTCTTTGTAGGGTATATTGAAGAAAGCTCACGGAAGTGTCAAGGGAACAACTGGCACACAGTATTTCCAAATATCAACAAAAAAAGATAAAAATTTATATTAATTAAAAATGTTTCTGCCTCTCCAAGTGTTGGCCAATACTTAATAAGAAAAGTCTGTCAGAGGGATACCAAATTATAGGCATGCCAAGAGCATCCTGTTCCAATGGTCACATAGCAGTAGGTGAAATATTACAAAATAGAACATTTTCAAAACAGGGCTACTCCAATAGCAGAAAGTCTTTTAAAAATCATTATAAAGGATGAAATATTGAAATGAAACACTTCAGATCTGAGACTAAGGAAGCGAAATGTACATTCAGGGGAAGAACAGACTCCATGCTGGCTTTTTGTTTCTTACCCTATATCACTGTAAAAGGCAGAACTGGGACCAGTAAGTGGTAGCTATAGAAAAGTGCGGCTGGTTTTAATATGAAAAAGAACTTTCTAACAACTAGATATTCCCAATATTAGAAGTTGTTACTTTGGGAAGTCACTGAAACCCATTCACTCAAATACAGGGCATTCATTTTTGAGGGTATTGTATTAGAACTATCTAGATAAAGAAAGAAAAAAGAGGAAGAAAGGAGAGGAGGAAGGAGAGAAGAGGGCAAAAGAAAGAAAAGGAGAAGAGATAAGAGCAGAGGAAAAGAGAGGAGAGAGGACAGGACAGGATCCAGTGTGAAAATGTGTGTGTTCTATTTCCCATTCCAGTGCCTTTCAACAGGAGGACTGGAAGAGCAGTGAGAAAAAAGATTTATATTTTAAACATGTACAATTATGGAGAAAAGGCCCAACATGCCAAAATGTTGAAAAAAAGCAGCCCCTGAACTCTGACTAGGAGGATTATGGAACTCCAAAAATACACCAGACTGTGAGAACTACCACCTACATTTGCAGTGTTTTACAAGTTAAAAATGTCACAGAGCATAAAAATAGTTTTTTCACCCCTATGGACTGGTGGTTGGTGGTTTAACTTGAGAAGCAGACGGCTGCAGTAGTTTGAATAGCCTGAATATATATTCACAGCATGGAAATAAAATGAAAAATGGCTTTCATCAGGCTTTTTTTGTGTGTGTGTCCAAGATACATATTCAGTCTTCTATTTCCCTCGAAGTCTTTTTAGGGAGAAAAAAGGGAAATATCTCTGTTTGCAGAAATGCTTGTAATTGAACTCTCAAATCCGACTTGGTTGTGTCAGTTTTTTCATTGATCAAGGCCTTTAAATATTAAATAAATAAATAAATACTAAATAAAAATAACCAAAAAGTAAAGTATGAAGCAATTCTACAAAATTTCATAAGAATAGATTGATTCCTAAAGATATGTTGTGAAACCTAAACGGGCTTACTTTAAAGGGTTTCATTTTCCTGTGTTCAGCACAGTAGCTCACTGTTGAAAAGCTTCCAGCTTTGATCACAAATACACAAACAAAAGGGGCTCTCTTCCAACCTCCTTGTGTTCTCTGTTCAGAGTGCTCTCATTTTCTCTTGTGGATCTTCTGCTTCACAGTCCTGGGGCATTAGTAAACACCAAAGGTGTCCCAAACATATGGCTAACCACAAGGTTTCGGTGTGGGGTTTGGCTTCGAGTATATCCGATGATTACACATTTTAAATAGAAACCCAGCTGGTGATTCCCTGAACCTAGCAGGTCTACATTTGGCTCCAAATGATCTGGGAGTGGATTTTCGTGTTTGAGGATTACCCATTTCTGTAATAGCTCAGCTTCTGTTCCTTTGACCCTTTGGTCACCCCTGCATCCTGGTGATCAAGCTGCAATGATAGCTCATTCAATTGTTCAGGAGCTGCTGCTGCCCAGCTGAGGCCAGGTGGGACTGCAGGAGCAGGTGAAAATGACCCATTAGTAGAAACAGAGACATATTTTTAAATGGGCTCACATGTTCAATTCACCACTGAAGGTTTTTATTTTCTCCTTGAACTTTTTTTTTTTAACTTGCGGTTTTCCTTTTAACCCTGACATCAGTTCATAAAATAAAAAAAATTATTGATAATAGAGTTCAAGGGCTCATTTTTTATTTTGAATTCTATCAGAGGGGAAAGGCTAAGAAACTCTTTGAAGTCTTTAGAACATCTGGGATAGCATAAATGTTTCCACATAGTGTAACTTGGTAACAAGTTATCTTACTTTATCCTTCTTTTTTTTTTTTTTTTCTCCCTTTGTCTTTGAAGATATAGTTCTCTCTGCCAGGAACATTTTCCTACTACTTCTTTTGGGAAATTCCTTGGAAATGCCTATTAGAACAGATACCTTGAAGTTAATCATGTCTCTTTTATAGGCTGCCGTAGATGTTTGTACTTTTAATACATAGATCCTATTACATTTATAATTAGTTGAACATTATGGGTTTAATAATTAAGCAAGGACTGTGTATTCGATGTCTGTCTCTGTCTCCCCCACTAGGTCACACTCTAAGCTGTCTGGGGTGCTGGCAATTTTGTTTTGTACAGAGTCTTAGTGGCCAGCAAAGTTCCTGGCCCATGTTGGAGGCACTCAATAAATATTTGTTGAATGAAAAAATGATTGAATGAATGAATGAATGAAAAAAACTCAATAACCTTTTCTCCAACTTTCTAGATTGTGACAAATTACTTTTTTAAAACTATAACTTTACTGGTCAGTTCAATACACCTTCACTTATATAACAAAACTAGGTTGGACAATCTAAACATGGGATCAAGGGAAAATCAGTCTTGCTCCTTTCTAAGTTCCTTCTTTTCATCATATATCATACTCACGATGGCTCAGCTCAGTCTTTAACTTTTACTTTGGTAACCTTGAATAAAAAGAAAATGAGGGGAAATGCAAGCAGATGAGAGTGACAATTAGAGAAGAACATCTGGGCTAGAAAACTGAAAGGAAGTAAAGGTGGCTTCTAAAATTTCACCACTAGGCTTGGTTTTAAATGTTTCTTCTCTTTGGGGTGTTGCATTTCTAAAAGATGCTCTGTCTCAAAAAAAGCAGTTCATTCTTTGGATTAATGTTCCTTTCTTCAAAACCTCCTGCTTTATGCTTGAATATTGAAGGGCCTGCTGTTGTTTCACAGGAAATGGTGGGAAAAAAAAAAAAAGAAGGCTCTAGAATATTTGGATTTGATTCTCGGTTTATTTGGTGAATTACTTCAATGCCCATGCCTCCCTCTTCTCATCACTGGATTTGTGTGAGACTAAGATGAAGTAAGGTATGGAAAACACTTTATAAATCTTATACAAACCTACTCTTCTTCCTTTTCCTTCCACTAACCACTCATTTCATGGATAAATATACCCTAAATAAAACTACACACAAACATACACACACAACTAGATATGTTTTATACCATCCAGGATCTTCCACAAACAAAGCCTTAAAGTCAAGTTATTTTTTTAACAAAAAAAGCTACTGTTTACTAAATGCCTGCTGTGACCAGGTGATTTAAATACCAGTAATTGTTTGGTTAATTAATTTACATTTTATAGATTTGGAAACTAAGACTCAAAGGTCATATGGCTGGGTTTCAAACCTGATCCGTTGAGCCTAAACAGCATTTTCTTAAATCTCTATTCAAAATGAAATCTCATAATTTTAAGGAATTCACTTATTTGTTAAGACTTTTAGCACATAAACAGACTTGTGAGAGAAATATTTTTAAAAGATGTGAGCTTCGTGAACAGGCTCCGATAAAGGTTTTAACTTTAGACCCATGTTTTAAAAAAATGCACATATGACCAAAATTGCCTTAAGCCAATCCATGGATCTTTGGATTAATAACTCCTGCACTAAAGCATTATGAGTCTCATGACATAAAATTCCTTTACAGTACACAGTTAGCTTGGGGCTCCTAGGTCATATGAAAGCCAGCTCAGTGTGTCTCATGTATAGCTAACCAGGATATTTCAACAGCAGCCTTACTGATATTTTGGGGCCATATAATTCTTTGTTGTTGGGGTGGTCCTGTGCATTGTGGGATGTTTAGCAGCATACCTGGCCCCTGGAACCACTAGATGACAGGAGCACCACACCCAGACCCCCACCCGGTTTATAGTGAAACTACAAAGATCTTCAGAATTGCCTAATGTCCTCCGGGGGGCAAAATCTATCCCTCCCTGCTCAGTTGAGAACCAATGAGCTAAACTTAACTGGGTTTTAAGGCAAAATGATAAAGCCAGAGACACCGCCATTGATGTTTGGAGTTTCTGGATTTGTGAATGTTTGTGCTTATTTTACCTGTAAGGCTTGACTTGTCAGAGTTTGATGTGGGTCTATGGCAGCTGCAAAGCTGATTAGTTATGTTTTGCTCCCAAAGGGCAGAATGAGGTACAAATATGTGGGGGGTTGGGTGCAACTTTGCTCACGAATACTTCCAGCTCACATTTCACCAGATAGAGAGGCATTTGAGTTAACAAGCTCCTCTTTTAAATTGTACCCCTTCTGCCTCTCCCTATGGGGAAAATTAACCACATTCTCACCTTACTGAGAATTTCCTTAATTAGGTCTTGCTAAAAGCAAAAAAGTGGAACCTTCAAAGCACTAGGTTTGGATTCAAGACCTGAAGAACAAAAATTAGGTGTGTTGTATTCTAGAGCTTAGGGAATTTGAGGGGGCTGGGCTCTGGAAGGCCCTGAGATGAACATCACTTGAAGAAGTGAGTGACTGGAAGATAATAGAAATTAGTTATCCCATCTCCACTCACCCCCATCCCTCAGTCTTCTATTCTTTATAAGCAGAGAAGAGGAAGAAAAAAAAAAAAAATAAGTGTGTGGTGGTAATAACTGAACATGTTGTATGAATTTATCTAATTTACTACTCACTTCAACCCAGAAGTGAAATTCTCATTTTACAGTTGAAAATACTGAGGCTCAGAGACATCACAGAACTTGTCTAAGCTCAGTCATTAACTGTTAGAATCAGGATTTACACTGAGGTCTAGACTGCAAAACCACTGCTTTTAGTCTTGTGTCCTTCTTCCCCTTCCCCTCTCTTCTTTTTCCTTCTTCCCCACCTTCTTTTCTCCTCGTCCACCTCTTCCTCCTCTTCCTCCTTTTATTGCTTCCTTGACTATCCTTTTGGAAGTAATATGTGGTAAATAAAAATATGAATTTACTTATAAAATATAAAATGTAATAATTAAATGACTCCCCTTGGGCCACTATTCAACTAAAACATTGCCAAGATAATTGTAGCTACTTCTATGATCTTCCCTTTTCCTATCCCTTCCTCTCTTCCTCAGAGGATACAATTATCTTAGCTTTACATTTAGTGCTTATCATTGCTTTGATTTCTTTATATAGATATAAATATATATAGTCACTTGAACAATATATTATCAAAAACCACTAGAAATGAAGAAGGCATTGGAACACATTTCAGTGGAATTCACTTAGCTCTAAACAAAGCCCCCATCTCAAGCAGGTATTAGAAATTGACATTCAACATGATACTGTTTATTTTAAAAATCTCACAAACAGGAAAACTCAGCATTGTGTTTTAGGAGTCATGCATGTTTTACTGATCTAAAATATAGTATCCTGTGAATATGCCACATTTATTTATCTATTTTTCCACCAATGGATAATTAGGTCATTTTCACTTTTTTTTCTGTTATGACCAGTGCTGCTATGAATATTTGTGTATATGTTTCCTAATTTAAGAAATATATACCTAGATGTACCGTCTAGTATAAGGGCATACACCTAGAAGTGGTAGTGCTGGGTCATAGGAGATAAGAATTTACAATGCTACAAGATGCTGCCAAACTGCTTTCCTCAAAGATTTCTCTAATTTTTATTGGTGTAAAATGGCACCTTCTTGTGTTCTTTGGTGTAAAATGGTACCTCCTTGTGTTCTTTGGATTTTTCTGATTATTAATGAGGTTGAGCATCTTTGCGTATGTTTATTTGCCATTTGACTTCTCTTTGCTTTGAAATAACTACCAATGCTTTTGCCCATTTCTAGCTTTAATTCTTTCTCGTATTGCTTTGTAGGAGTTTAAATAAATATTTTGGATTCTAATACTTTGTCTAGCATATGTTTTACAAATATCTTATCCCAGTCTGTGGCTTGTCTTCAAGGGCCATGACTTCTGTTTCTCAAACTACATCTTAATTTCTTCTCAGGAAGGGCAGCACTATTATTCAAACTCATCTCGTGCAATCTTCTCTCTTTATTAACAATTATAGAGCACTGCATGGAAGATTCCTCTTTTTAAAAGCTTTTCTAACCTTCATTAATGCTCACTCCAGTAAGAAGTGAGGATTTTTCACTTTGGCAACAGGGTAGGAAAGAAAAGATAAGCTAGCAATATATACATTTCGGAGGAAGCAAAGCTGGGGGTGAGGGGGTAACAGCAAGGGCTTGAATCACCAGTTTATATAGCCACCAGTTTATATAGCCAGAGGTGTACAATAGGCACAGTATTTGTCCTTGGTCCTCTAACCACTTTCAGAAACCAAGGCAATTGTATTTATCTCCTCCCAATCTAAGTTTATCTCCCTCATAGTGCTTGAATTCTGAATTATTAGAATTTAAGTTAATAAACAAAATCCTCAGGTAACCAGTTTTTGTGATCTTTTATTACTTACTTCTAAGTTCAAGTCTAAGAAAAACAGTGTAATTAATTTAAAGTATACCTTGGGGAGCTATATTTGGGGCTTGGAGAATTCCACTTAAATGGTATTGTGATTCAATTCATCCCTTCCATGTGTGAGAGTGGCTTCTGGGAGGGAGAGAGGAAGGAGCATTCCATTATTCCAAACAGATAGACAACTTGGGTTGCAGCTACTGCTTATTGAGGTAGTGGTGGCACCTGTGTCTTCCTCAGAATTAGAAAAATTTTTTGTTCTGTCCAACTTCTCTTATTTTACTTCTAGATAAAATAATGTTAGGAATCCTTTATTTTGACTTGGTAAAATAAATGTGATTATATTCATTCACACGCCCTGCTTAACATTCTTCTAATAACCATGTAGCAGAATAATGATTTCAGGTATGGTTAAATATGTATCAAATAATCTTTGTTGTGTGTTTTTCATTTGGTTAATGTCTGGCCGGTATGCTTGACCTTCAGTTAAACCAGGTGGTATTGGTGATTGCACACAGTTAATATAGTAGAGTGAAAAAAGAATAAATTTGGGGTGGGAATGGATGGGGAATGTTAACTGTGAGGTTAGAAAGACGTGAGTTCAAAACCTGACTAATAATATTCAGCTGTGTGACTTAGGGCAACTTACTCCTTTGAGAGTTCATTCCATAATATTTAAAGTGGGCCTAATATCTAACTTCTGTGTTGCTATGAGAATAAGGAGAGACATTTGTAAATAGTGTCATTAACTGGATGTCAAAATGATGATCATAATTTATCCACTACTAGTTTACTTATTTTTTATTTAAAAATATTTAGTTAGAAGCACTTCTTTTCATTGAATAAAGATGGTAACCAACTAACCCACCTGTCCTGATTATAGTGATGGGACAATTTTCAGATTAATTTCTAGACTCTTAAAATCATAGATCATATAATCTTAAAGGGATTATAGCTCTTTAAGATGGAGCTTTTTGTTTTCCTTGCACTAATCTCTGTGGGAAACAAGAATGTGTGCTAAGGAAAAAGAAAGCATTTTTTACCCATAGATTCTTTCAGGTTTAGAGAAATGACTGATGATTGTTTAATTACCAAATGTTAGAGAACTAGCTAGAATATAATGTAATCAATCATTTAACCAATATTTACTGAGTTCAGTGAAATATTATGAAACGAACATGAGCTTTGGAATCACATGGGCCTGGGTTTGAATCCTGGCTCTATTTTCTCTTTGTGCAAAATTAAATATCTCAGTTCACCCTTTGAGTCACATTTTCCATGTCTGTAACATGAAAATAAAATACCTATTGGGAATTTTTATTTATTTATTTATTTATTTCTATTTTTTTTATTTTTTATTTATTTATTTATTTATTTATTTATTTATTTATTTATTTTTTTTATTATGGGTAAAAATCAAAATTCTCACAATACATACAAACATTTGTAAAATGATATATAAATATATATGCATATATGTGTATTTGCTTACAAAAATGTTATTTATATATATATATACATATATTTTAAGAGGTGCTTAGATTACCTAAAATATTACACGGAAACCACTGGGATTCCCATGTTGCCCACCTCCCACACCTCCAAGAACTGAAAACAAAAATACAAACAGATATATGCACACCAATGTTTATAATGGCATTGTTCACCATTGCCAAAAGTTGGAATCAGCCCCGGTGCCCATCAACAGACGAATGGATAAGCAAAATGTGGCACATACATACAATGGAATATTACTCAGCGGTAAGAAGGAACAAAGTGCTAACACATGGAATAACGTGGATGAATCTTGAAGACCTTATG